>CM053608.1:40931376-41043975 GCA_028646535.1 Procyon lotor | reverse complement strand
CTAGAAGGCCCCTGGGAACCGCAGGGCACCTGGCTGTAGCTGATGGGAGTCTCTTAAGACCAATTAATGATTTGCTGCTCATTTACAGAAGAATCCATTTCAGTGAGTGTTTTTAACTGATTTTTTTCTATTCCACAGATTTATTTTATTTTCAGATTCATATTATGACCAAGAGTTAACTCACAAGATTTTTCTGTAAAAAAAATAATTTTAAAACTCTGTTCAGTGTATATTTAAAAATGGTTAAAATGGCAAATATCAAGTCATATATAACTTTCCACAATTTTTAAAAATGAATAATAGAGCACACCAAAACCCAAATATACTTTAAATGGATACCTTGTATGGAATTATACCTCCATTAAGCTGTTTTTAAGCATCACTATTCAAAATAGGGGAAACTTTCCCATCTTTTCTGTAGAAAGGAGCCCCAACAACTGTCTTTGTTCTTTAGCTAGAGCTTGTAACTGACTTTCTTTATGCATGTTTTCAGCCAGAGCCAAGTTTTTGGTCACTTGGGATTCAGGGGTTTTCCTTAGAAAGTATTGACTTAGGTCCCCCAAGAAGAATAATAAGAAAAAGGAAAAAAGGAAACAAAAAATAAACATATTTGTATAAGGTGTTTGTTTTTTGTCTAGCTCAGTGATCCTACCTTTCTCTTTAAGAAATAGCGAAGTAACCTGATTTTGCCATTATTGTTCTCCAATATCCTTTTCCCCTCAGTCTCGCTTTCTCTTCCAAAATAATAAGGTCCTTCCTTAGGATGCCATTGGGCAAGGATAGAGCATTTGCATCATCTCCCCACTCCGGGCTGCCCTTTCCTCAGTAGGGTTGGTTCTCATTGTCTATTTTCAACAAAGTCACAATAAGGTGTAGGGGGTTGATAGAGCTACAGTGTGTTAATGTTCCTAGAGATGGTTCTATTTGCAAAGTTTAGCTCATTAAGAAGGATGAATCTCTGGGGGCTGTCTATCCAAGATCATGTTGGTCCAACGGGCTTTCCTTCCATCTCAAATGCAACCACAGTACACTGTGCTTGTGCCTGAGGCCATCCCCATCTATCTTTTGCATGAAGTGACAATCCTCCATTCTGACCAGATGCCAATGAGATGAACGGTATAGTCAGTTTCGTCTTCAAACCCAGCCTGCTTGGCCTGAAGATGGTCATTTAGAAAATCCCTTTCACTGAAGGAGCACAAAGCCATCTGCAAAGCATGTGTCCATGCCCCTCACTGTTTATAAAGCAGGGATAGGAGATGATAAGTCTTTTAAATTCATTCCACTCAGTAAAAAACATTCTTGTATTTTAAAAGACATTTGTTTACAGGTCAAATTTTAGACAAATTTTAGGGACGCCTGGGTGGCTCAGTGGGTTAAAGCCTCTGCCTTCGGCTCAGGTCATGATCCCAGGGTCCTGGGATCGAGCCCCACATCGGGCTTTCTGCTCAGCAGAGAACCTGCTTCCCCCTCTCTCTCTGCCTGCCTCTCTGCCCACTTATGAAATTTTGAAATTATGAAATTATGAAATCAAATATGAAATTTTCAATTTGTCTAAAAGAGATTTGTCAACTGGTCAACTAATGGCAAACAAAGCTAGAGATGGAAACAACTCCATTACTTGAGCCCTCAAATCACTACCTGGGCTTTAATCTCCTTATCTGCCGTGAAAAGGATTATATGACTCTCTCGAGGTCCCTCCTAGGTCTAGGTTGCAATTTTACTGCAAGGAAAGTCTCATCAGGATAGTGACAAATTAGCCAACCTAAAGGTGACTCAGTCATTCTACTTTTTTATCCGGGTTGGTGTGACCAGTCATTCCTCTCCTGAGTACAACATTAGATAAACAAATGCGCAGGTTAGAATTTATGATCAACATAGAAAAATATCCAACAAATGATTCAAATGTGCAGAGCGTAGTAAAGTCATTGTACTAGGACACATTCAGAATGTCTGTGTGGAAGCCATGACAGTCTGGTGGTTAGCTGAGAACTAGATTTATGGCCAGCTCTTCTTTCCCCCAGCTTATCCCAGTGGCCTCTTGGGCATCCTCCACTTGCTTCGGAACAGGATCTGCATGTTCTGTCTTCAGCTTGAGAAAGTGTAGAGCTTTGGAATCAGCCCAGCCTTGTTCTCTTTTAGGTCAGGAACCCTACTTGAAACAGCCCAGCTTTCCCCCACTCATCACCGCATTTACTCATATTCATCTTTTGAGCTTTTCCACTGGTGTCTCCAACTCAATCTGTCTTCCTTAGGCTCCCCTCCAGCCCCTGCACAGTTCCCACTGCACTCTGTGCCTCCCTATTTCTCCACTTACCACTTTTACCCTCTTTTTATGGAGGAGGAAAAGGAGGCACAGGAAAATGTTTACCACTATTACCCTCATTTTATGGAGGAGGAAAAGTAGGCACAGAGCCAGTCTGGTGATAAAGACTCGAAACAGGAGTGGGTATTCATTTGGTTTTTTTGTTTTTTTAAAGATCTTACTTATTTATTTGTTGGAGAGAGAAGGTGAGAAAGAGGCAGGCAGAGGGAGGAGCAGGCTCCCCGCTGAGCAAGAAGCCTGACTCAGAACTCCATCTGAGGACCCTGGGATCGGCGCCTGAGCCTAAGGCAGACACTAAACCAATTGAGCCACCCGGCCACCCCAAGAGTGGAGATTTAGAAGTGGAATCAAAACTAAAGAGACTGTGAACAGCAGGAACTCCTTAAGGAAGCTGACCCAGGGTTGCAAGAAAGAGGAAGGAAACTTTACTCTTGCCTTTTCTCCAGAATTAAGACCCACTCTGCCCAAGGATCTGGAACTCAGGAGCATGGACAGACTATCTTTTATGTTGCGCAAACTACGTTAAAATGAGGATGAGGAAATTTGCTAATTCCACACTTTTTGGCATCATTCAGGGCTTTGAGGTGCTGCTTTGTGCCCACGTATCATAGAAGACAGACCCACACGCTGCTCAGTTCTTTGCCTCCTGCTGTCAATATTCCCAGAGTTGTGAAGAGCCTAGCAGCCCCTGGGTGATGTTTGCCCAAACAAACTCCCATAAAACGTAGATTTGTAAAGGAAAAACAACACCACACATTAACCTTTAACATATATGAAACCAAAACTGTACCTGATCCTTGGTCCTTCAGTATTAAATTAGCATGCATAACTTTTATTTATAAAATCATGAGGATAATTCAAAGTGAAAAACAAATTAGCTTTTTCCTGTCATATCACCTTTGAATACAGACTTTGCTACTCGCAAATTGTGTAATCTATGCTAGTTACTTATACTTTCTGAGCCTTGGTTTTCTTATATATATACTGGGAATAATAGCAGTTTCTGTTCCCAGGTTGGGGAAATTAATGAGTAAATACCCATAAACTGTATTGGACAGTGCCTAATCCGTAGCAACAATCAAATATTGCTAGTGTTGCATCACTTCTTAAATATACTTTAGTATCTTAGTATCTTAGTATCTTAGTATCTTCCAGAGACAATGCTATTTAAGCCCTAGGAATACATAAATTTCTTTTCTTATTAAACCCCCTACCTTGTTAAAAATCTTTTTTCAGCTGCATTACAAAGTAAATAATGCTGTCAGATAACAGGAATTAGAAGTAGATAAGATAAGTAAGACTAAGGGAGGGGGAAGAGGGGCCAACGTGAAGGCAGGAAAACTCCTTTGCTGAAGGGTCACATACTTGCTTAGGGTGGGCCACCATTCTGCCTGTGGACTTCCCTGCCGCCGACAGGAAGCTGCAAAGTTGAACAAGAGAAGATTTCCGACCTCAGGGAGCTCTGAGTCCAGTTGAGGAAACAGATGTGTAAACAAACAATTACAGTGCAATGAGATGAATGCAAAAATGGAAGTTCTCTGGCAGGTTTTGCAGAGGAAGTGATATTTAAGCCTGGTTTGAAAGGCTGGAAAGGGTTGAAGAGAATAACCAGGAAAGGGAACAGCACAGATCAAGGCTTGGAGCCTTGAAGAGCCTTGGAAAATTGGTCATGTTTGCTAGTTTCATCAGAGAAGTTGTAGAAGGCATACAGGTGTGCAGTAAACTTCTTTTTTTTTCCTGTGAAGTAATGATAGGGTTCATGATTAGTGTTCCGTGGCAGCAAGGACAATAAACATAGCTTCAAAGAAATCCGAATAAACTTAAGAAATCAGGCAGAATGCCAAGAAAGAAAAAAAAAAGGCAACTAAAACTCCACCTCTGTTACTATTTGTCCATTACAGTCTGGATTTCCTCGGGAGCCTTTGGGACAGGAGAGAACTTTATGCTCAGATATAGATATTGAGTAATTCATGGTCACCTAAAAATAGCATCTGAAATAGTCAACTGGCAAAATCTTGAAACTGTTTCAGGTCATCAGAAATTATAAAATCCCATACTCTATTTTAATTAAAAAGAAGTCTAAGCTATTTTTTTTCTTTTTTTTTTTTTTGTTTCAAAAAAAGCTGGGTAGTGGTAAATTTAGGACAAGACCAGAGTGTTTCCTACTTTCATTTTGAGTCTTTTCCTATTTGACCACAGGGACTGTCCCAATTCAGTGGCAGCATTTTGAGATCTGATACACTGTAGTTCTTCAAAAATGAGGGACTGATACAGGGCAGAAAACAGGAGCGAGTAGTTTAAAATCAGAGAAACTGATTTGAATTCCGACGATCAAAAATATCTACTACAATATGTGAGAGGCTATTATTAAGTACGTGATGAATTCTATAGAGGGGTTGTATATTTGAACATAGAGGAAACTTGGTCTGCATTACAATTATTTTTTCAGAGTTCTTCCAGCTTGAAATAAACATATCCTCATATCTACAGGTACCCAGTTTGAAAATAACTTCTTTTCAATAAAAAACAAATGACTGAAACTTGATAGATGTTTTATTTGCATATCACACTGTTATTGCCCCTATTGGCTAACTCGTCTTTCCAGAAATCCTTTATCTTCTCGGCGGATGGATGATCTTTTCGCAGTGAATCCCAGCGTCTCATCGTGGGCTGTTTCCATCTGGCTCTCAATCAAGTGGCTCATCATCTCTGAGCATATGCTTAAGAGCCCTGAGACAGCTCCAGATTCAAAGAAACTCTTTGTTGAAATTTTTTAGTAAAGCAAAGATAAATAACTACTCCCCTCATTGTACTCTTTTAGCAGCTCTGTTTACATATCTTGGACTATATTGTTTTGTTTTAAAAGGGATCACCTGTTTCTTTTTAAAGGCATCCTGGATTTTCCTGGTGTGAATGCTTAGCACGTACTCGCTCTGGTGGTGTGGCCAGCGATCTAGATTTTACAGGACCCGCCTTGCCAGGCCCAGACCCTGCTTCCCAGAGAAACTTTTCAGAGGCACTGGAGCCCTTCCCGCCCTGGTGGCTGGCTCCATAATTCCAGGGTGGGGATCACTGTGTCCAACGTGTTACAGCCAGTGCCAACGCCATGTGTCTGACTGGAGGAGCCCTCCGTGAAACTCTGGTGAACAAATGGAAACATAAATGGTCAGTACCAGGACAACACAGGTAATAAGGGAGGTGTATCTTTAGCAATTCCCAACCTCCTTCTCAATCTTCTGGGGTGTTTTTTTCTGTACCCCTCTCCCCAAGATATCAATTACACACTGCCCCTTACCTGTAAAGCCTCTACTTTTGCTCTCACTCGGACAAAAACCAACCACTCTATGTTACTATTAGCATTATTACCATATACTACTTCATAGTTTTAGAAGGTCCTTTCTGTTACCCATTTGGATCCACAAGATGAAGATTGTGACCAAGACACACACACAAAGAAGGCAAGAGTGAGGAGACTGACCATTTGCACAGGTATTACGCGGCATTTCCATTCCCCCAAGACCATTTCCCCAGCCTCACATTGTCCCATTGTCCCTGTCCTACAAAAGGAGCTCTCATTCCATCCCCTTCTTTTGCTTCTTCAAAATGCCTGTAGCTTACCCAGGTCATTCAGGAGGCTTTTATGATAAGGAGTTAAAGATTAGTTTCCAATACAGTTCCTACCCACAGAACAAATGGCTCAGCCTCCCTGAATCTCAGGGGTCTCATGAGTAAATTGGGTTCATACATGATTCCCCTTTACAATGAACATGTATCATTTGTCATCTGTGCTATTAAGAACTTTTGAAACAAACAAAAGTAAAGTACAGTTTGGTGACATGACACATATAAAGCAGTTGGTAGAGAATAGTCCCCTAATGTTTGCTCCCCTTTCCTGAGCAGTTTGATTTCCTAATTAGCAAGACTGATACATTTCACGACATTTGTCATAAAAAGATGTCCACAGCTTCATGACTTCCTGGTTGATCCAATGCGTGAGAAATAAGCTCACGGGCATTCCCTCCTATCCTGCCCTCTCTGGCATGAGGGGTGGGTGCTGAGGGAACCGCGGGCTCCCCTGCATTTGGAAAGGCACTGGGGTAGAGCTGACCTCGGGGAAAACAGCACGGAGGGGATGTTTGCCTCGTCCTTTCACTTCCCTTTCTAAATACCTTCTCACATCTGGGTTTTTCCTCACCACTTCCCTCCGTCCACTTTTCTAGATCTTGTATTTTAGCCTTCCCCTCTCAAACTCATCATTACAAGCTTCTTTGTTTTTAAGGCTAACAATTCCAGGGGCGCCTGAGTGGCTCAGTGGGTTACAGCCTCTGCCTCTGGCTCAGGTCATGATCTCAGGGTCCTGGGATCGAGCCCCACATCAGGCTCTCTGCTCAGCAGGGAGCCTGCTTCCCCCTCTCTCTCTGCCTGCCTCTCTGTGTGCTTGTGATCTCTCTCTCTCTCTCTCTGTCAAATAAATAAAATCTTTGAAAAAAAAAAAAGGCTAACAATTCCATTGTAATAAATATCCCCTATGCAAAAAAAAAAGAAAATTCTTATCCACAAATACTTTTTTATAGCTAATGATTATAGTTACAGAGCTTCAAGACTCATTGTCCTTCAGGAGGATATATCCTCATACACTTCAGGAATGTACAGATAGCTTTTATTTATCATAGATAATTATGCTGGTCTCTTCCCGCTGGGAGGGTAATCAGGAAGCTATGCTCTGCTATGTCCCAGGGCCAGAAATCTTACTGATTCTTCCATGGCATTCTGATTTCCATTAAACAACAAGGCCACCCATCTTTCACAGAATACAGAGGTACATAAACACACAAGTGAGCATGCACATACAAACACACATGCATACAAATATACACACACACACATTAACCCCAAAGTAAGACTTCCTCCTTTCTCTAGTTTGAAAGATATATTCCCCAAGAAAAGTTGGAGAAGGGAATGTATTGCTCCCATTTGGTTGTTTTTTAGTGACCTTCAATTGGATCATACCTTTGACTCACAACACAGTATCTAAACTTTAGAGATGTACATTTTTAAAAAATATTTTATTTATTTATTTGACAGAAAGCGATCACAAGTAGGCAGAGAGGCAGGCAGAGAGAGGGGGAAGCAGGCTCCCCTCTGAGCAAAGAGACCGATGTGGGACCCAATCCCAGGACCCTGAGATCATGACCTGAGCCAAAGGCAGAGGCTTTAACCCACTGAGCCACCCAGGTGCCCCAAGATATGTAAAGTTTTTAATACACAATCCTATCCAGGTCCAAGAAGGGTTGATGTAGTTTCTAAATGTGGAAGAATTGGCCCCAAATCAGTGGACTCTCTAAATCTAAATGCCATCCAAGATGGCAACCAGTAGCCATATGTTGCTACTGACCCTTTGAGTTAAAATGCAATATAAGACACACACTCCAAGTATTAAACACACAGTGGGTTTTGAAGATATGGCATGAAAAAGAATATGTAAAGTTATAATTTTATTTCAATTACATGTCAAAATGATAATATTTAGGATATGTCAGATAAAATTATATTATTATAGTGACTTCCAGCTGTTTCTTTTTCCTTCTGAATGCATATGTGGCTTGTACATGTAGATTGCATTGTATATGTATTGGACAACACTAGTCTAGATGTTAATTCAGTTATGAAAAAGGAATATTTTCTTATTCTAGAGTATGTGGGACTAGCTGAGCAGAGATCTCCAGCAGCTGTGTAACACCTGACATATCATATGTTTACTGACTCATTTGTTTATTATCTCTCTCTCTTCTGCCCCTAGAAAATAAAGTTCATATAAATAAAAGTTTATGGGTTGTAAACCCACACTGCATGAAATAACTGAAAATTCAAAATCCATCTGCCCTCCTCCATCATGACTTAAGCTTTGTAGGAAGGCCTTTTTGGCTGTGGCTCATTGAGAACTGTGGGTTTTGAGCACAGGGATGTGTGCCTTGAGGCAGCCGCATGAATGGTGCCTTGTGGGGGTCTGACTACTGTTCCTTTTTGGAAAAACTACCACCTCTCACAGAGTGTCTGGGAAATTTGGGAACCTACTTTGGAGATTGGGATGTGGCTTTGATTTATGGCTTCCCTACTGTCTCCTTCCTTTCCTTCTTCCTTCCTGGTGCTTAAATCAAAAACCACCAAGTTATTCTTGACTCTTTTTCTCTCACTATGTACTTCTAATTCATCGCTAAATGCTGTTAGATCTTTCTTCAAAATATTCCAAACTCTGTCCCTTCTTTCCACTCTGCCACCCCTACCTTGACCCAAGTCATCTGCTTCTACAGAACAGAAATCAGATCAAGGTTCTCCTCTCTTTAAACCACCCAATGTCTCCATTGCAGTAAAAAGTAAAAACCAAAGTTTCTATAGTCACTTAAAGGCTTATCTCACTCCCATCCACCAAATTCTCAACCTCAATCACAAATCCTCTCCCCCTGGCTCACTCTAATCAAGACTTACAGGTCTCCAAGTTGTTTCTCATACTCAGCACGCTCTTGCCTCAGGGCCTTTGCACTTCCTGTTCCTGTTGCTTGGTATGTTCTCCATCCAAATCTTTGCTTGGTTTGTTTCTTCACTTCCTTCTAGTGTCTGTTTGAATGCCCTATCTCCTTCATCTTCTCCTCCTCCTCCTCCCCTTCTCTCTCTTCCTCCTCCTTCTTTTTGCCCTATCTTCTTTACCCACCTATATATAAAATACTATTCTTTTCTTCTTACCTAATTATTTTTTCTCCATCAATCTTATCAGCATCTGACATATATATCTACCTGTTCATTTGTTTATCATCTCTTACAGTTAGAACTTTAGCTCCAGGACAGTGAGGATTTTGCTTTGTTCATTGTTTTATCTCCAGTGCCTTATATCTTAGGTGCTCAATAGATACTTGTTGAAAGAACTCATGAAAAATAAATATTTCAAAGCTTTGTAAATAAGTCCCAAATTTCAAATTTCCAACATCCATACCTGCATTAGCTAAGTACACTAGAAGTTTCCCCAGAAGTGTGGAGAACAACTCATTCCTTTTAACATTTTTCCCTCTATTGATGATCTGATAGATTATTTCACAGAGAAACAAAACTTATGATGGTGTTTCAGGTTACTATTCATATATATACAGATATATATATATATATACATGGATATATATATAGATATATATGTTAATTGTACTGTTAAAGTTACATTTATATGTTGGATCTCTGTGGGTTAGTTAGAAAATATAACACAGCTTGAATGTTCCAGCCTTAACTCATCTTGTTATCTGAACCCAGAGTACCCCTTCCATGGGTTGGAATCCTGTCCATTCTTCAAGGAAACATGTATGGTCCCACATTCTCCATGAAATCTTTTCCGACTCTCCAACCAACAGTACATTTTCTGTGTTGTGAAGCCCAAGATACTTTTTCAAATACGTGATGACTATGGGACTTAACCTTGTTTTGCCCTGAAATCGAAGTATAAGGCATGGGCCTATTCTTTTCTACCTCTCTATTTAAAAAAAAAAAAAAAAATTTATTTATTTATTTGACACAGAGAGAGAGATCACAAGTAGGCAGAGAGGCAGGCAGAGAGAGGGGGGAAGCAGGCTCCCTGCTGAGCAGAGAGCCCGATGCAGGGCTCGATCCCAGGACCCTGAGATGGTGACCTGAGCCAAAGGCAGAGGCTTTAACCCACTGAGCCACCCAGGTGCCCCTCTACCTCTATCTTTTGCAGTTAGCTTATAAACATCTCAAGAAGTTCCTCTCTTATTCATCTTTATTCCCTGCATTTACTACCATAATTCTTTGAATATACAGGCTCTCAGTTATATTTGTTGTACAGAATTTAGGTATGAGAAAAAAAATCTTCATCAGTTTTTTAAACCCCTTTGAAGCAAACTTTTAAAGCAGAAATCATTTCTAAGTTAGAATCTGCACCATATAACCTAGCTGTGTTTGGTGTTTAAGTTGATCCTGTCAATTTATAGTTCCCACTGGAAATAAGTACTTTCTTCATCTCTACTCTCAGCATCTCTTTTGAGGGCTTAGCACCTCCAGCCGTAGAGCCTCCTTAACCAGTTTATTTGTTTCTTTCTCTCAGAAGATGTGTTTAGTGAGACTCTGCCATATACCACAAGCCTCACACAGTGTCTAGGGCTGAATTAAGATGTGTGCTTCAACATGGAGGAGTGTTTTCAAATTGCCTTCCTTCCTTACCCATCCCCACCCTAACCAGTACAATAAAGTAGGATTGTTTTAATTCTAAGGGGGGAAAAATAGCTCTAGAGAAGAACCTACTTCTTTATTTTTGTTATTTGGAAGGAGTGGGAGAAAAAAAGTAACTGTCATCCCATCAAGGTCTCATTTGTTAAAAGCATTCTGCAGATAGAAAATTTAAGGATTTTGGAAAGTACCTTCCTAAAATTGCTTTTGCTTAAGAGAAAGTAAAAATGATTCCTAGCCACCTCTCATTGTCTTACCCATCATTCAGGCTTTCTAATTTCATCTCATCACCACCTTGAAATGAAACAAGCTTCTATGAATGACATGTCCCTGGTCTAATAGGAAAAAGCCTTTATAGACGGGATTTTGAAATGTGTTATCTCATTGGGTAAATGCTGGAAGAGTACACTGAGGTCTTTCAGCTTAGCTGAAATCAATTTATAGGGCAAGTAATGAATCTAATTGTTATGCTGGCTTCCATGTTAGCAAAATAACAGATGTACCGTATAATAGAGGGAAAAAAAGTTGCTTTGGGATTGTTAGAGCAGGTGCTACATAAAAAAAAAAAAATCACATGGAACTTTCTCAAGTGCATTTGGAAACAGTTGGAAATGAGCCAGGAGGAACGTTCTCCTTCAATCCCTTGGACATCCAGTTGTGGGCTGGGATTAAGCCTCTGAACAGCTGAGTCAGGAGGACACTGACACCTTGTCACTTCTTCAAGCTCTTTATTCCTCCCTCACTCTCCAACAAAAGAAGCAGAGATTACCCTCCCCCAACTAGACACACATACACACACATACACACACAGAAGTCCAGCTGCCAGATATGGCTTTCAGAGAACAGTAGACAGCGTTGAGGCCAGGCAAGTTACCATGGTTCTTTGGCTATTATTACGTCCAGCACATCAGGGAATGGAAATAAATGTGCACATGTTCTAAAAAGCCCTTTGGAAAAGATCAGTGGGGCTGCATGGGGGACACAATGGCAGGCTTTGTCACAGAGAAAGGATTTGGTCTGGCAGGCAGCAGCCGTCCTGCTGGACACAGGGTTTGTCTGCAAGTGCAGTGTGGGAAAGCCATGTTCAGGTTTACAGAACATCCTCATTAGGAGAAGTAGGGCATTTAGCATAATTAAAAGTCATCCTGAAGACATCAGGTAAGAGCCCGCTGTTTTTAATTAATTGCTTCCATGATCCCAGGACTTTAGAAGGGGTGCCACGCATAGAGGTTTAGAATTCCTACACAAATCATTCAGATAGGGGCTGAACAGAGAGCATGTGAAAGTTTGATAAAAGCAAAAGAGGAGAGAGAAAAGGAAAAGTGTAGGAGAGTGAGAAAGAATTGAAAATTGTGAACAGTCACCCATCTATAATTTGCTGAAATAATCCTGTTCTCTCTTTATGCTCTGTGCCTCAACATCTTCACATCCAAAGTACAACTCCCCACTGACCTGCAACTTGCCTTAGTATATAAATTATTTGGGGAAAAATTTCTCGGAGTCAAGGTTAACAGAAAACAGCTGGAAAATAAACCAGAGAGCCATATGTCATAGATTTCTCTAAGTAGATAATTTTTTTAACTCTATTTTGAAAAGTCAGCACATCCAGAACAAACAGGGTGAACCAAGGACTTTTACATGGTCTCCATGCTCATGGAAATAAGTATGGTGAAGACTCTATAATTGTATTAGTAAGCAAAGAGGAAGGGACTGGACAACAAAATCAATCTGACCTAAAATATTTTTTCCCTCGATTGTAAAATCTCCAACCTAAATTATTTAAGTGATTCTTACCATAATGCTTTCCTTGTGCATAATTTGCATCTCCATAGAGAAATGGCTACATTTTATTATTTTTTAAGATTTTATTTATTTTGAGAGATAAGGAAAGGGCATGAGAGAGAGAGAAAGAGAGAGCGCGCACAAGTGGGGGGGGGCGCAGAAGGAGAAGCAGACTCTCCATTGAGCAGAGAGCCCGAAGGGGGACTCCATCCCAGCACCCCCGGATCATGACCTGAGCTGAAGGCAGACGCTTAAGGGACTGAGTCACCCAGGTGCTTGAGAAATGGCTACATTTTAAACAATACTTTTACTTAGAATTCATAAACTATAAAGTACATTATATGAAGTAGTACCTGCACATGAAAGAGAATTTGATTATACTATAGGTTAGAAAGGAAAAATATCATTGATACACTGTCTAAATAAAAAAAAAAATTTTAAGTTGTATATTTCTTCTGATTTTTCTCCCACTGTTTTGTGTTGTAAAAAATTGTATTCGGGGGGCGCCAGGGTGGCTCAGTCGTTAAGCGGCTGCCTTCAGCTCAGGTCATGATCCCAGCGTCCTGGGATCGAGCCCCGCATCGGGCTCCCTGCCCCGCGGGAAGCCTGCTTCTACCGCTACCATTCCCTCTGCTTGTGTTCCCTCTCTCGCTGTGTTTCTCTCTGTCAAATAAATAAAATCTTAAAAAAAAAAAAAAAAAAAATTGTATTCGGGGCACCTGGGTGGCTCAGTGGGTTAAAGCCTCTGCCTTTGGCTCAGGTCATGATCTCAGGGTCCTGGGATGGAGCCCGGCCTCAGGCTCTTTGCTCAGCAGGGAGCCTGCTCCCCCCTCTCTCTGCCTGCCTCTCTGCCTACGTGTGATCTCTCTCTCTCTCTGTCAAATAAATAAATAAAATCTTTAAAAACAAATTGTATTCTAATTTTCTCAAGAGAGCATCTCTCCATGACGGTGTTTTGGACATTCCATGCAAGATGCCTGAAAATTATACCTCGCTCTTTTTGGAAGCCACAGAGTTTTCACCAAGCTCATACCTCGTTGTGTGTGGGGGGGGGGGGGAGGAGTGTGCATGTGTGTGCGCATGCACATGCGTGGGGGGGAGTTGTGGAGCGTGCGTGTGTGTGTGTGTGTAGACAGGCTCTGTGATGTGTGGCCCCGCCACTCTAGGCTGGTTCAGAACCAGGGTGGACAATGTACTCTACGCAGACACTCTGTTCTATTCTGACTTGTTGAATCTGACAGACTTTGTCACAGGTTACAGAGAGAAAGAGCTGGGGGTTGCTAGAGTGATGAGGAAACCCAGAGAAAACCTCAGACAAGGCAATAAAGCAGGAATGACAAGGCAGTCGAGATCATGACAGAGAGTGGAGCAGAGAGAAAGTGTGGCTCACTGACTGACACTGAGCTGAGTTACTGGAACATGAAACCACTCTCAGCGCCAATAGTTACTGTCAACAAATGATCAAATAATTGAGTCAGTAGAGAAACATTAAATCCTCTGTAAGAACGGTTAACACGGAAATCACCTTGCTGTGCATCAGGCGTGGTTCTCTGTTCTCCGCATCTAACCTTATCAACCCTAAGGTGTGGGTTCCCTTATCATCCCCATCTTAAAAATGGGAAAACAGAGGAGCAAAGCTGTTAAGTGACTTGCCAAAGATTCGAACCCAGGTTGGCTGGTTCCATGGCTGAGATATTGGTTTGTTTGTTTTTTTATAAGAAATATATATTTGGGGGCACCTGGGTGGCTCATTTGTTGAGCATCTGCCTTCGGCTCAGGTCCTGATCCAGCCTGGCATCGGGCTCCCTGCTGGGCGGGAGGCCTGCTTCTCCCTCTCTAACTCCTCCTGATTGTTTTACCTCTCTCGCAGTGTCTGTCTCTGTCAAATAAAAAAAAAAAATCTTAAAAAAAAAAAATATATATATATATATATACATATATATATTTGGTTTTCACGCTGGCTCTGGCACAGGGCTCCGGAACCCCTTGGAATTTCCTAAGTCATAAGAATGATAAAGGTGCCTTGATATTCAGAACAAACCTCTTTCAACCACACCTGGGTTTATGTTAATGAAGTAATCTATATGTATACATACATATATATGCACATAAATGGATGCGTATGCGTGCATATATATGCATATACTGACTACTTATATAAATACACATATAATCAGTTCAGTGTCTATACTGGTGTTCACACAGTCCATAACCATTCCAGAGAGATAAAAAGTTAGTAAGTGGTTGCCAGGGATGGGGAGTTGGGGAAGAATAAGGAGTGACTACTAATAAGTATGGGATTTCTTTTTGGGTGAAGATTAAATTAATAGCGATAATGATTGTGCAATTCTGTAAATAGACTAAAATCCACTAAACTGTACACTTTAAAAGATGTGAGCTTCGTGTATCTAAATTATATGTGAATAAATTTTTACTTTAAAAAGTCATGCTAAGCAACTGTATGTCTGATAAACAACATTCCCTATCTCTGTGAATTGTAAGTCATACTGGAGAAAGAACATCTTGAGAGGCCATCTATCTGCCTTCAGGCAATCAACTGCTCAATTTCTAGCAGAATTCTGCAATCCTATCAACTTTTAGAATACTATCAAACAAGATATATCTGCCAGAAACACATCACAGGCCTTTAGTCATGTCACCCTTTAGTGGGTAGTATGACACCCACTCGCTTGTTACAGGATTCAGCTGTTACTTACACAGAATTTTCTATCATATGTTTATGTTAAAACAACAAAAGAGGGCACCTGGGTGGCTCTGTCAGTTGAGTGGCTGCCTTCACTCAGGTCATGATCCCAGGGTCGTGAGATCGAGTCCCACATCAGGTTCCTTGCTCATTGGGAAGTCTGCTGCTTCCTCTCCAGCTCCCCCATTGCTTGTGCTCTCTCTGTCTCTCCTGTCAAATAAATAAAAATCTTTTTTTTATGATTCTTTTTTTTTTAAGATTTTTTTATTTATTTGACAGAGAGAGAGAGATCACAAGTAGGCAGAGAGGCAGGCAGAGGGAGAGGGGGAAGCAGGTACCCCGTTGAGCAGAAAGCCCGATGCGGGGCACAACCCCAGGACCCTGAGATCATGACCTTAGCCAAAGGCAGAGGCTTTAAGCCACTGAGCCACCCAGGTGCCCCTAAATAAATAAAAATCTTAAAAAAAAAAAAAAACACAACAAAAGGATATCAAAGGAGGGGCACCCAGGTGGCTCAGTTGGTTAAGCACCCAATTCTTGGTTTTAGCCCAGATCATGATCTCAGAGTTGTGGGATGGAGCCTCAAGTTGAGCTTTGCACTCAATGGAGAACCTGCTTGCGATTTTCTCTCTCTCCCCCTGCCCTTCTCCCCATGTCCCTCTCTCCTCTCTCTCTCTCTCTCCCTCTCTCTGGAATAAATAAGTAAATTTTTTAAAAAAGAATATCAAAAGAAATTTTTTTTCAAAGGAAAAATCACCTAAAATTTCACCACCAAACTAATCTCATTTTTTGTTGTTGTTCTATTGTGGCTTTTCTCAATACACATATTTTGCATGGTTGTAATCACAGTGAAAATGTCCTTTCATATTCCTTCTTTCTCTTTTGCTTAGCAAAATATCATGACTGTCTTGCCATGATTCCATAATTACCTCAATTTTTATTGTATCAAAGCACCATGCATTACTAAACCAATTCCCTAATATTGAATACTTAGGTTATTTGCTAACAATTGATTGTTGCTGCACTATGAATAATGCAGCGAGGAACATCCTACTTCATGGATTTTTTTTTCTATTGAATTATTTGTTTTAGAATGAATTTCCAGGATTGGAATGACTCGATCAAAGGAAAAGAACATTTTTATAGTGATTCCTATATATCACCTTGTTATCCTAAACAGTTACACCTACTCAACATGCCTCTAGCAGCTTATGAGAGTCCTGTAGTTTTGCACCATCTTTTCTCAGATGAAGTTCTCTTTCTGAATTATATCTTTGTGATCAAATATGACCAAAGTAATACGATTTAGCATAATGGACCCTTGGTATGATATTTTGTCTTATAGCAAGATTAAAGAATTCTCTCCAATCAAAAACAAATGTCCTGGGAAGTTCACTATAAACAAGATCTTAGATTAATGATTGACCAGTCAAGAATGAGGTATTTTATAAGACTGTTCTTGGGAATTTTTTAAAAATAAAGGCTAATGGGAACATCCTGCTGGCTCAGTTGGAAGAACATGTGATTCTTGATCTCAGGGTTGTGAGTTCGAGCCCCACATTGGGTTAGAGATTATTTAAAAATGAATTAATTAGTTAAAAAAAAGAAATAAAGACTTCTTCTAAGTTCAAAGAAATGGGAAGGCAAGACTCAGAACTCTGGGCAACACAGCATTTTTTTAGTTATGCAATCATTCAACACACATTTAGTGAGAATTTACTATTCCCTTTGATTGCTGAAGGCAAATAAGTCCCCCCAGTGAGGCATTTAAAAGCTGGTGGGAATCCTGGGGAGGATGCAAAGAACTACAAGGGACATGGGAAGATGTGACTGAGGCTGCTGTTGTCTCCTCCACTGTAACATTTGTAGCAGATTGAACCTGCCCACCTCTTCAATTACAATAAAATTCCCAAATTTTAGCTGGGCATAGGGTGGTCAGAATAGACCAGTCATTTCCCAGCCTTCCCTGTAGATGAGGTGGGACCCTGTGACTAGTTCATAGCCAGTGATATATAAGAGAAATGTTGAGTGGCAACTTCAACAAAATTTATTATAAAACAGCTAATCCACATATTTCAACCCTCCTTTCCTCCAACTTCCATTTTGCTACCTAGAATCAGTTGTAAAGGCTGGTGCTCTGGCCAACATCTTAGACTTTGAGCAAGGGACCCCTAGTCAGAGCAGTAAGCTCGAAGAAACTGTGTCTACAAGACTTTTTGTAACATACTCATTATCACGGAATGAATGGACTATTTCCAGTATTCTTTTACACAAAGGACAACAACTGCAACAATGACTTCCATTTAAGTCATTGCTAATTGGGGTTCTTTAGTCACATACATTCAACCTCCAGTCATAGAGAGAGGCTTCTATAAACTAGGTACTGAAGTCTGATAAAGAGTGTGCCAGATGAAGAATGTGGACAAAAGATTCCATATAGGAATATATAGTCATGATATAGTCATTCCATTTAGGCATATATAGTCATACATGGAACAAGGAAGGAGATCCAAAGGAGCAAAACACTTACTTGGCAAGAAATGGCGTGAGATTTATTAAGACCAAGAAAGATTTGCCTTATTTTATAGAATATGTATTTTAACACCAAATCTTCAGGGATCTTAGTATTCTGTATCAGTACGTATATTGATTACCTCTTGCTAAATAATAAAATTACCCCAAACTTAGAAGCTTAAACCATAGTAAATATTTGTTATCTTATTTAGTTTGTGAGGATCAAAAATCTGGCTGATTTGGGCTCAGAATCTCTCAAAGTTTACAGTTAAAACATGATGAGCCTTCAGTCATCTGAAGGTGTGTGGGCTCAAAGTTCACTTCCAGAATGGCCCATTCACATACCTGGCTATTGGCAGACAGCCTCATTTACTCCCCATAGGAACCTCTTCCATAAGACTGCTTGAGTCAGTGATCCAAGGGAACAAAGTGAAGCCATAATATCTCTCGTGACTTAGCCTCAGAAGCCATCACTTTTTCAATATTCTGTTGTTTACACTATATGTTATTATTTATATAGTTCTATTTCATAAGAGAAGGGAATACAAGGGTAAGAATACCTGAAGATCAGAATTACCGGGGGCCATCTTATCTTAGTACACTTGAAAAATAAGACCAACCAGAAAAGTCCAGTAGATGGTTAAGGATGAGTGTCTTTCTTCTGAGAATGAAAGTATCTTTCTGTAGAATTAAAGGTATAAAATCAAGTGAACTAGAATGAACTTTGTAAAATTTTAGCACTAGAGTTCTGCTTACCTGAAATTGACTTTTCTTCTCCTCTGTGGGACTCTCATTCCCAGTAGGCCCCATTCAGGATGAAGTTCCCTGAAGGATCATTTAATAACTAAAACAAAAAATGCCTGTTATCCTACCCATGTATTTTTTTTTTTATAAAAAGCATCTCTCTGAATGTCTTAGATGTACAAATCTTTTTTAACCAACCAGATTGCATTTCCTTTCAAGGTAGATAGAATTCAGTTCAGTTCTTTTCAACATCTGTTATGCACCAACTTTACTAGGAATCACAGTGTTCTCAACAAATTAAGAGTCCAAAGTGGTAGTCATACAATGTAAATAATATTCAGCAGAATGGGCCAACTACAAGAATGCAAAACTGCTCTGGATCCCAAGTGGTCTTTGTCATTCTTTCAAGCCTGCACACAGGACTGGGCACATAGGTTTCAAAAATCACTAGTTGCAGGTTTGTTTTAATCGATCAGTTGTTGAGTGGTTAAAACTTAAGGATTTTCAGGGTTGGTTGGTTTGTTTGTTCCTCAAACAAAAGCTTAAAGTTGTTAACTTAATCAAACCAGGAGGCATTTAGACTAAGGTGGTACCTATGCCTTAGCAGCCTAGGTAAGCAAACCAGAACTGTAGCCTGTGACTACTTCAGGGTTAAGAAATCAAAACTTAAGGAAAATCAGTCACAAATCATGAAGTAGCTTTCCCAGCTAAAGCAACAGCTTAACCAAATAATTTCTTTGCTTTGCTTCCCTCTTCTTCTTCTCTATAAAATTCATACTCCTAGGTCCTATTAGTAGAGTACTCCTAACCATTGCTGGTTTAAAGTTGCCCAATTTAAATCAATGTGTGCTCAAATAAACTCTAAAAATTTTAAATATACCTAAGTTTATCTTCTAGCAAAGTAAAACCCTGCTAGTGCTCTGCAAGATCTGAATGGGTATTCTATAGGACAAAGCAAAATAAACCTCAGCATTAGCAATATTTCCTCTTAAGTTACTCTAGAACATGTATGAGAGGAATATCAAACACAAGTGTAGCTATCTCTATTTTTTTTGTATCTTAATTTTCCTTTAAAAGCAGTGTGGCAAGAATGTCAAGTAGTCACTGGCAGGATGATAGAACACAGGCCACAGGATGTGAGGTCCGCCATTTTTCGACAGGCGAAAGCAGCTGGTGCCACACTCCACCTTCTATTACTATCACTAGTCTATGGTCGTATCTCATTTTGTAATTTCAGTCTGTATTTGGAATGTTTTTCAACATCAATTGGATTTTTTATATAAATCAAATGTTGATAGTTTCTAATTACAATTAACTTTTTCTTCAGACCCTTTTATGATTTCTGTTAATCCAGTTCTGTTTCTCATGAGCTCCAGTTGCTATTCTATCACTATAGTCTATGTTTAAAAGTAATGAATTGACAAATGAACTTGGGAAATTTAGACCCAAACACGCAAGAACATTTGTGCTTAGAGAATCCAACAAGTTTGGGTTCTAATCCAAACTCCATCACCACCACCTGGTAAAAACGAGATAATCTAATTAAAAAGAACCAGCTATGCTTGTCATTCATCATATCCTAAGCACTCACAGGAGCAGAGACAGAATGCAGAGTTCTACCGTTAGGTAATTTCAGTCCAGAGGCAGCATTCTTTTCTTCTGACAACAAACTGGAACAACTCTTTTCCAGAATCATAGAACTCCAGATCAGAAAGGATGATGGAGTTCTTAAAGGAGGGGACTTAAAGTTCCCCCATTTAGTACCTGAATATCAGATAGTGTATTGTGTTACATACTCAAGAAGCGGTGATAAAGTTATGAATTTAGGGTAGATTATATCACTGTTTCCAATACTCACTTTTTTTCCTATGAAAGGATTAATGAATTTCACCCACTGCTGTATAATATGTCTCCTACAAAAGAGGTGCATATCTTTACCTTATGGACATTTGTCTTGGCCATGTGCTTTGTTTGGCCATTGACATGTGAGGGGACATTGCATGTGCCATGGGCAAGCAGAAGCTTTAACAGACTTCATGTGGTTTTGCCAACTCCCTATTCTTTTCCCTCTGCCACAATGTCCTAGAGGGGACATCTTCAGGAGGGGACAGCTCTTCCAGGGTGGAACAGAAAGGATACCTGAAGTAGACATGCGTCTGATCCATCTTCTCACATGTTAAGAACATAAAAATCAGACTCTATGTATTCTCTGTTGTTGAAAGCCACAGAGATTTTATAGTTATCCATTACTAGACCGAAGCTGGATAATTTAGAACATAAAACCAAAAAGGATAAATGATTTGTTCAGCTTTGCACAAATGAAGTAGCTCTTTTGACCTCCAGTCCAAAACCACAGCAATAGTCTCTGAGTCCAGCAGTTGCTCAATATTTCTTAAATGACAAATGTAACTATCTACATAGCATATTTTACTGAGATATTTAGAACATCCCCAAAAGCAAGTTACTGGGTGGCTACAGCTTTGTCCAATTAATTTTCCCTTATATGTTGAGGGCAACTGACAGGCTACTAATAGCCCATGAAACTTTCACTCATTGTAGTCGTTACTGACCATAATGACTAGGAGCCATCCCTCCTGATGTGAACTAAGTGGCATGGAGCTGGGGATTGAGTGGGGTTTGTCCTTTTTCATCTGTTCTTGTTGGCCTGGTCATCTTCAAGTGCCTGTTATCTGGGCTGAGATAGAGGATTCTAGCAACAGCTCCATTGTAGTCTTATCTATCTTAGGAACACATGGGCTCTTTCACACTTGGTTTCCACACTTGATTTTATTTGCCTTTAAAAGTGATGGCAAATTCTGTCAACACTTTACACCTGTTTTGTTTCCTCTGTTCAGCAATTTCAAGAAGCTCATTCTACGATGGGGCTACTTCGTGTTTCACAAAGTAGTGCTACTACTGTTTCACTTAGCCCTGTAGGCACTTCCAGCCAGAAGTACCATCAAAATTCATGTCTTCAATAAATCTGAAGTTAAACTATAATAAATTTGAAGTTAAACTAATAAATTGAAGTTACAACTAGAACCTTCCATCTATGGATTATGCTATTCTTTGGACCCTTATATTCCATTTTTAAACTATATAACATAAATTTTTCTACATCCAATTCAATATCTGTTCTGTATTTACTTTTAGGTAAGTCTCAATCTTGCCGTCATATTAGACTTTTAAAATTTGAATGTGGAACTCAAACCAAATAATTTATTACCTAGTGCTATGGACCTTTAAAGGCATTCAGTATATGCTGAATTATACTAATGATGATTGATTGGGCTTGCTTCACATGCAGTTATTCCTCTTTGGTAATACAAGATTAGAATCTTGAGTTTGGGAAAGTAGGAAGATATACAGATAATATAAAGTGAAAGGTTTTTTTGGTTGATTGATCATTGTAGACTACTAATCTGAGCCATTCATTTCATAGATACAGTTTTTATTTCAAACTATAAAAGATTTTATTTTAGTTTTCCTGATTATGTTGAAAGATAATTCATTTATCTATATCTGATTCTATACACCAAGATAAACTTCAAAGGGATCAGAGATTTAAATTTAAAAAATTAAAATGTAAAATATTTAGAAGAAAAAGAGAATCCTTTTTAACCTTGGCATACTGGAGCCTTTTCTAAAGATTAATCAAAATTTAGAGGCCATGAAAGAAAGAGTTGGTTAAGTCCAAACCATTTAAAAGAACTTTTGAAACATCCACTTACGCACACACACACAAAGAGGCAGGACATAACAAATTAGAAAAAAAAAATTTTTTTCAACTTAAACTGCAAAATGCTAATTTTCCTTATATATAAAGAGCTAACAAAAATCAATAATAAAACAATGACACCAAAAATGGGAAAATTATATGAAGAGAGTATTCAAAAAATGAAAAAAAATAAATGAGTCATACGTATAAATAGACACTGACCTCACTCATGATAAGAATGACAAAAATTAAAACTATACTTGGATATTATTTTTCATCTAGAAGACTGGAAAAAGTCCAAAGTTTTAAAAATATGCTTATGGGGAAACAGCCAATCTCTGTTGTTAGGAATATAAATTTGGAAGTCCTTATGAAAACAATTTGTCAATATTAACAAATTAATAAGTGTACACAGAAATTGTCCCAATAATTCTATTCTTGAGGATTTATTTGACCAATATACTTGCTTATTTGCAAAATGATATTTCTATAAACATGTTCATTATTTACAATAACCAAATACTATTAGAAACAACCCCCCCCCAAAAAAAAAGAAACAACCTAAATGTACACCAATATAAGGCTGGTTACATTAACTATAGTATATCCTTACAACCAAATATTCTGTAGCTATAAAAGAGAATGAGAAAACTCTTAATGCACAATATAAAAGAATATTGCTTAGTGAAAAAAGATAGCAATGGTGGGGGTGAGCAGGGAAGTAAGGAATAAGGATAGGAGAATTACCTCTGAAAAGTTTTTATACTTTTCTGTCTATGGCCATATCACCCTGAACCCACCCAATCTCATCTGTTCTCAGAAGTTTTTATATCTTTCAGTTTTAGAACCATGAAATAATAGTACCTCGTCAAAAAATTTTAGTACCAAAGGAAAAGACCATTTAAAAGGTCGATGGAGTTAAACAGAATAGGAAATCAAATTAGTTAGGTTAGTTTTCACAAAGTCTACTTGAGATTAGTATAAGTAGAGCCTTAGACATTTTTATTCTTTTTTTCCTTTTTAAAACTCACTCTGGAGAAATGTGGGCTAAATCGATACTGCATCTCACAATGTTGCTAAGCAAAATCCCAATGAAGTGTGTTCTAACGCATTTGAAATCTCTCAGCCCTGAACACTATTTCCTGGCACCTTCTTAAGGGTAAGTACGTGAGAAGAATTTGGCGATACAGCAATTTATATTTTGGTATTCTGATATATTTCCAACGGCGTCTAAAGAAATAATGGCATATTGCATTCCTTTGTTTTGGCAAAAGCCATATTGGTTATTCTATTTCCAACCATATGGTCTCGCACTTGATGGCCATATAGAAGGAAGGCAATGTTGTGTTTCTTTGAAAATTATTGCAGATCCACGACACAAACTATTTCAAACACTAGGAGTATGTTTTATTTCTAATCAGATCACTACCCAGACACCTCCTAGGAGGAACTATTAAGAGAAAAGGGAGAGAAAAAAAAAGAGGACCTGGCAATAAATGTTCATTGAATAAATGAATAAATAGAATAGATAAGCTGTATGTCTTAATTCTCTACAATGTGCAAGACAAACTGACAGGCACAAAGAGAAATAGGATAATAGAATGATTCCTTCTTAAAAGGCTTAAATTTAGTACAATAAATAAGATATTATATACAGTTCATTGAAATACCAATCGGAACATAGCAAATCATTAAGAAGCAGATTTGTGGATCACAGAGAAATCACCTCCACCGGGACAGTTGCCATGTCAAGGAACAACAAGAAATGAAAACTAAAAACTTTCAAGCACTTCACCATTGTGTAAGGAAGAGAGACCTTCTGAGGACTAAGGAAGAAAAGAGACTTTTCCACCCCCCAGATAAAGCCCAGGACTTCTTTGTAGCGGTTCAATTTCAACAACGGTCTATCTCTATTTCAAACTACAAATTACTCTCTGTAAACAAGTAGAAACTAGTCACAGGTTAGATTAGCATGAAAGAGCCACCTCCAAGGCCAATCAACCCTGTGTGAACAGAAACCATCACATCTCAGAGCCTGCCAAGATGAGCACCAGGCACAAGGCCTGCTGGGACCTCAGGGAAATGGGGCACCAGGAGCTGCTTGGTGAGAAACAAGCAGGTTGCCGCTCTCAGCCACGTCCTCAGCAACGTCTCTTCATCTGATAGCAAATTGTAATACTTTTGGAAACCAAAACATGGTGAGCCAACAAATGTGAAAAAAGGAAAATATTTTCTGAAGCCAATGCAGGCTTTTACAACAATGTGAGCAAGGCTGTTACAACAAGTTCCAAGGCAGAAAACTCTAAAATATTTGCCAGAAGACTGTCCAACTTAAAAACACGATTTAGCAAAGCTTTATTTTTACAGCCAGTCATTAAATATGGATAACCAGCTTCATTTTGTTTGAGGGTTGGGGGTGGGGGGGGTTGTTTGTTTTGTTTTGTTTTCATCAGCACATATAACCTCATATATAAGTATAGCTTAAACAGAAATTTCACAAATCTCTATGACTGTGAGACACTTCTAAAATTGTAATAAGGTAAATTAGGAATTAACAGAGAAGTTAATTCTTGGATTAAAGGGGAATGCAACCAAAAAAGTCTGAATTCATTTTTAAAGTAAAATGCATCGCCTTGTGTCCTGTGTAATCTCATTTCTAACCAGAGCATCATTCATATGGATACTTTTGACATTTATCTCCCAGTACTAGCCTTCTTATCTTTGAACATGTCTGGAGGACAACGGGGGCGATAGTGAAATTCTTCTGCAGGGACCTGAACCTTCTCCAGAGAGCTTCTCCTTCCCTCCCCGTGCCGGTCTCCCTGCCATCCCTCTGCTCTCACTCCATTCACACCACTCTTGCATCGGCAGAGTTATGAATCCTCAAACGACACTTAAAATTTTAACAATGGTTTTATTATTTGGTCTCTGATTATACACCCTGCTCAGAGTTACATTTTCATTAAAGAGTAAAGGTTACCAAAGTTCAACATGTGTTCAGCATTATTTTTAAAGGCATTACTCTCTGGAAAGCTACCGAGAAAACATAATGCTGCAAACCTAGAAGCTAGCAACCAAAAGCAGACACTCCGTGGATTTGCTGCTTCCTTGCAATAGATATCTTGACTTTCTTACAGCAGGTGTATTTCCTCCCAGTTTTGGTTAGACCAGCTTAAAATAGGAAAGAACCCATGAGACTACCCCCAAAAGCAAATCTCAGTTATAAACTGAGCACTGTACTTATGCAATATATGGTCTCTGCCCTCCAAGGAGGCAGACAGCATCAAAATGCCTTCATCCTAAAAGATTAGAGAGAATCCTAGAGTCGAGCTGGGAGGATTCTAAAACCTTAAGAATGTTCAGAGGAAGGAAGTTTTGAAACCAAGGTCTAATATAAAACAGGGAATCCATTTTCATTCTGGCCTTAGTACAATCTTTTTTTTATTTTTAACTGTGCCACCCTGGTATAGTCTCTTCCTTTCGCCAGAGGCCAGTCACTAAGTGACTTAAACTCACTCTATCCTCCCACTGGTTCTCCCAATCCCCACCCTGAGTGCGTGTGTGTGTGTGTGTGTGTGTGTGTCCCTCTTCCTCCCCTCCTCTTTAATTTGTCTTCCTGTTTTAATAAAACTTAGTTACCCCAAAGTGTTGCTGGAAGGGTTCATAAGTATGCTAAGTGCTTTGAAGATGAAAAGCAATATATAAATGCTTAAGTATTACTATAAAAGTTCAAGTAAATGAGCTCATAGCATGTGATTTAAATGGAATGCATGTGAATACACAAGCCACCGATAACAAAACAACTAAAGAAGCTTCAGCTAAGACTCGTCACCCACATGACATGAAGCCTTTAATATCATAGAATGTTTTCAGAGCTGAAAAGCTCTCAGAGACCATTTAGTACAAGTCCTTTATTTTATAGATGGAGAAAGGGGAAGTCACAAATGACTGTCCAAGGCATGGGCATGAATCAGAAGAGGCAAGAAAACAAGTCTTTGTAAGTATCCCACCAACGTGTCTTACACCACTCCATACTACCTACAAAACATCATAAATATGGAAGAAAATAGCATGTTCAAATACTCAAATTTCACTAGTATGTTGAAACGATATTTGTTGCCACACATCTGGATATTGGTAAATACACCGATTTAAGATTGGATTCTTTTTCATCAGAATAAGCGGTCCTCCTGTAAACTATCTTGACTCTTATTTGTACATTTGAAGCTATTTTCCCGTTACAAAAGTAGCTGCGAGGATCTATAACCGTATTTGTATTATGTTCTATTGATCTTCAAAAAAATACTCAAGGGCTGTCCTGCAAAATAGGTAAATGTGGGTGGGAGAGGCGATGAGAATATCTTCAGTAGATCCTAACAACAACAACTGCGGAAGCTGGCAAGAATGTTTCAATGACCATTGACACCAGTCCTTAAACTGACAGCTGTTATTTAGCAAACTTCTTAAATGAGACTCTCTGTGCTACTTTGGAATTATATCTTTTTAAAAGAGACATGTCAAAGTATCTATTAACAGGGTAATAATACCCGGCACCATTTGGAATGTCACATAACCAGTGAGTTCTGGCCCTGGATGTTGGTAAGGAATTCATCTTATTGCCAACCCAGTAGATCTGTTTTGGTTTAATGAGGCTGCCTTAAATTCTCTTCAAGTAAATTGGGGCCATCAAAGGTTTAGTGGGCATCGGAATCACATGGAGGGGCTTGTTAAAACAGATTTCTGGCTCCATCCCCAGAGTTCGTGATTCAGTAGAGCTCGGGTGGATCATCTGAAATATGCCTATTTGGGGTGGGCAAACCTAATGTGAATTTCCAACAAGTTTCCAGATGATGATGATGTGATTTGGGACCACACTTTGAGAAACAATAGATTAAAGAGAAAACATGCAAATAGGAGTCTACAAAGTTTTGGCTCCACTTTGATCAGCTGCCTGGGTAGAAATCTGCCTTGAGTGCAAGGAGGAGCTGGTAATTAACCAGGTAAAGTTAATCCCTCAAGGCTGGAGTTCACAGATTATCGAGGCCAAATCTGGCCCACCGATGTTTTGTTTGACTCACATAGTGATTTTTTAACCGAATTTGGTGTCAACATTTAAAATTCATGATATCCTGTATAAAAATCCGAGTCCTGGATTTTCTCAATAAACCAACTGTCCGGCTTGGAGTGGGGCCATCGAAGCCCCTGTTGGACAAGGTGCCATGTCTGGGGATCTCAGTCTACACCTGACCTGCTTCATTTGCTTACACTGACTATTGCTCTTGACTTTCTGTTCCTGTGCAGATCATAAGTCTAAAAATGTCAAGCTTCCAAATAACTTTTTCAGTTTCATTATCAACTATACATGGCTTTTATTAAATAAACCAGACATGTCACCACTCATTCCATTTCACTGTATTCTGTTTGAAATCTATATACATAAGGAAGAACAGAATAAAATCTCACAATATTGGCTGGTATCCCTAGGATTGGCCCAACATTTTTCCATTTTTATTTCCTTTTAGAATAACTAAATATTATAATACTTAAGATTCAAAGCAATTCAGAAATAAGAAAAAGCTTAGATATACATTATTTATAAAATTATATTTAAGAACTATATTAATAATGAAATTTTGATAATTTTGAAATGAATAATATTTGAATTTGAAATAAATAACAATTTTGATAAATAATAAAATACGTTCTATCTTTTTAAAATAATTTATGCCTATGTGTACGTGCTGTTTGAATTTTGCTACTTAAATCTTACTGCTCACTCAAATTTTCTTACCTTTATTTAATTTAAAAATGTGATCTATTGTGTATACTTTTAAAGATTTTTCAAATCCATTTTGGAATGAAACAAAATAATACTAAATTAAATATTCACATTAGTCCTCACACACTTACAATGAGCTTTTTGGGGAGAGCAGTTCAAGTTCTACATTAGTTTGCTATGGTTCCAATGGAACTGACCCAACCTGAGCCCATGGCTTGCTGAGTCACAGGTAGAAACCCACCAGATTAGCAGTCACACAAAGGACACTTTATTTGCAGCAAATGGGGAGATCATGGGGAGTAACTTCCAAAGCTGTGACTCCAGGAGCAAGGGTGAGTGGGTTCTTTTTATTTAGGGTGGGGATGAATATTTAGATCAGGGGCCCTGTCATCACATGTAGAGGCGGGCATGAGGTGGCCTGTGCCCCTTAAGGAAATGTGCCGCCCCCCCCCCACACACACACACACACACACGCCATCTGTTATGTAAATGAGGCTTAAGCTCCTCCTTGGGCGCAGATTTTAGTATTATGACAAGATGAACATAACTGTCGGTCATTCCATGGGTCACTCAGTGATCCATCTGTGAAGGCCTAAGTTAGGGGTTAAGTTCAAACTGGTCTGGGTAGTGTGGGCCCCCAAAGCTCTTCATGCAGGCAGTCGTGATTGCTGAAAGGCTAGTTTCAGTTTCCATCAGAGACACTATGCTGGAGAGTCTTTTGCCTGAGTCAAGAGATAACTGGAAGGAAGAGTTTAAAGAAAAATGCAGGACAAAGGTCAGTGAGTACAAACAGGTAAATTAGATCTTGGAGTCCAGCTGGAGACACCAGGACCTACGTGGAAACTCAACAGAAATGCAACTATTGGGTCTCATCCTAGAAATCCCAAGAAGGGGGCCCAGCAATTTGGGTTTTACCAAGATCCCTGGGTAATTTGGATGCACATTAAAGTTTGAGAATCTCCACTCGGAGACATCAAACAGGTAGCTAATTGAGCTTGTGCACAGAGCCAAGGGTAAAGTGAAAGGACTTTGTGAAAGTGATTCCTGAATAATTTTAAAGTACACTTTTTTGGTCAATGTTTTTCTTCTCTTTTCAGAACATAGAGACTCTTCTTTTTCATTTTTCTGGCGGAAATTTTACATTTTAGAACCGGCTTCCATCACTAGATTTGAGAACTGTAAAGGATATTTTATTTTCCACTGATAGAGGAGGCCACAACACCAGTGAAAAAGGCCGGAAGGTAAGGCAACACTGTCATTTTGCTTCATCTATTGTAAGTATTCTTAAAATACCAAACGTCTAGGGACCATCAGGGCAACTGAGCTAAAGTATTCTCCATCTTTTTAATGGTTCCCACCATCAACATCACCAATCCCAGGATGAGTCAAATGACTGTTAACCATGGATCCCTTCAAGTCGCTGGGGAGATTTTAGAAAATATCGTGACCTAAGCTTCATTCCCAGACATCTTGTGTTGGTTGGCCTTAGACAGGACCAGGGCCACTGGTGTGCTTTCAAAAGCCCCTTGGGTGATTCTCATGTGCAGTTGAGGCTGAGAGGCCCTTCTTACATCAGCCCCAACACTGGCAGGGACATAAAAACCAAATTTCAGACCTCAGCCCTTCTCTCCCTGTGATTTTGATGCTACCTCTCCCAACATTTGAATAGCTAGGTCTAGTAACTAAAAAACCTTGAACAATTATCGACTGAAATGGCCTAAACACAGTCACTCTGTTTATACCAAGCCAAGATAAGAATTTGTGTAAATAATTCAGGTTTCCAAACACTTTTACCAGATAATTAAGGCCAAATTACTTTTTCTTTGGTCTGAAATTTTGGATAATTGGCTTAAATCTCCACATGGCTCTTGGGTGTAGACACTCAGCTCATAGTGAAAATAGTGCATTCTGTTGTTTGCTTGACCTCAGAAGAGGAGGAGGAGGAGGTAGTAATCAGTCTTTAATTTTACGTTGTGGGTGGAGTGTTGATAGAACCAAATCCAAATGCCTCAGTCTTTGGCTGGATTGTTACTTCTGAAAACATTAAATTTGGATCAGAATTCAGAAACAAAATACTAATTCCTTCTCTCCATCTCCCTCAAAACTCTCTTATTTATTTATTTACTTGTTTATTTATTTATTATTTATCTATCTATTTATTTATGCAGCTCCTGGTAATTTTGTGATGATGCCCTCTTCCTACTATTTCCTCATGGCAAGCTAAAGGATCCTTGATTTTTGACCTTTTGATACAAAAACATGCATTACAGTCATGCTTTTGTGAGGTTTTTTTTTCTTCAATTTAGGGAAGCGGCAAGAATGTGTGAAACAATCACAAAGTTCACATTTCCTCTTAAAAACAAATAAAAAGGGCAACTCACCCGAGTTCCTCGCTGACTTCAGGGACATTTTCTTTAAAATGAACCAGAGAGAGAGAGAGAGATGAGAAAATTTAGAAAATATTTAATTCTCTCATATCCACAAAGACCATGACATCGGGAAGATCCAACATTTATTTTCAAAGTCTCAGCAGAACTGTTCTATTGTGTAGAGTTGCATATCTTAGTTCCATCCACAAACTAATTCCCTAACTTCCCTAAACTTTGTTTTGTCTTCTGTAAAATGATCTCACAGGATTCTGATGAAGATTAAATTAGATCACATATATAAAGCTTCTGCCCAGTGAGGGCGAGGAGTATAGAGTCAGTAAGTCGTAACTCATCATTACTCTAGGCAGATTCCCTGAGGGCTAGCTTGGTTCCACTCCTCAAGCTCTTCTTAACCAACCTGGGTATTAAACAATCGAGAGTAGGTTCTGTGAACTGCTTCCACAGTAAAGTTATCAGAACAAGGAGAGAACTAGCAAATTCAAAAACCACAGGGTATGCGAGGACCGCCTAAGCAGGCTTCTGTAATGTAGGGTTCACCCTGGAGAAAGGCCCCTACATAGGAGCGCAAGCAATCCAAGGGATCAGTAATTCCCGAACTTGAGAATTTGTGTTAAGAAGAAGCCACGGAACATCTTTCGTGCTGACTCTTCCTGGATTCTGGAATGATGGCACGAGGTCCCAACTTCAGCAGGCAGCACACAGCAAGCCCGCGCAGGCGTGCGGACGGACGCCTTTCGGGGCGCCATCATCTCTTGGAGAGAAGTCAGCACCCAGCTGACCTATTGACAGGGAGCCTCGGTGGGACCACCCCGACCAGCTGCAACCCCACTTCCGGCTGCACTAGGATTCCTCCCCAGGGGTTTGCATTCCAAGCCTGGCCGGATTTTCCCTCCCAGGCACTCCCCCGGGCTCACAGCCTGAGGAATTCTATGGCTGTAAGAAGACGCCCCAAGAGGATTGAGGATGGGAACTATTTTAACTCGCAAACAAATCTGAAGGGGGAATGTGGCTGTGTACTCCCAGATGAAAGAGATTTAGGCTTGTGAATCACTCAAAATAGCAGGAAATCAGACAAGAAGGGCCTTGTCCCAGAGTCACAGCCTCACTCAGAAATTAAAATAGGTCTGACCTTTGTCTATGGGATTGTGTTGTCGCAGTCATATTTAGCTGCTCCCGCTGAGGACTTCTGAAACCTCCATGTGCATGTGGGGAAACCGCCTCTCTGGGTCAGGAGGTGGTCTCTCCCTGAGCACAGAGGGGCCACTTATTCAGGGTGGCACTTAGCTGGAGCTCGTGGCTTCCAAACCAAGAAAACGGAGTTCACTGAAATTCCAATTTCCTCTTTTTCTTGCTCAAATGAAGTTAGAAACAGTAAAATAGGACAGAGAAATTGAGGTTTCCAACCAACACTGAAGTTATGTTACTGTCATCCACATATTCACTTCTCTCTGAGGGGACCTACAAAAACGAAATTTCTTTGTGTGGCGTCTCTACTTTGAAAGCCAACTGTTGCGGTGTTTGGGGACTTTGGGGTATAGCTTTGTTGAGCAGGATCAACAGAATAGAAGGCAAGCCATTCCTATCCAGCAGCCCCCTAGGTCAGGAAAAAGAACCCTGTTTTCTGTTTCTATCCCTGCCCATGAGTCACTCCCTCAAACTCAAATTATTTCTCTGGGCCTCAGTTTCACCTTCTATAAAGTGGGGATAATAATACCCATTCCTGGGGCGCCTGGGTGGCTCAGTCGTTAAGCGCCTGCCTTCGGCTCAGGTCACGATCCCAGCATCCTGGGATCGAGCCCCGCTTCGGGCTCCCTGCACGGCAGGAAGCCTGCATCTCCCGCTACCATCCCCTCTGCTTGTGTTCCCTCTCTCACTGTGTTTCTCTCTGTCAAATAAATAAAATCTTTAAAAAAATAATAATAATAATACCCATTCCTCCCTACTTTCTTAGTATATTGTGGGTAGATACTATTGCAGATGTGAGCCCTGGGGAAGCAAGGCTTAAATCAAAGCATCATTATTGCTCTCGCTTCTCAGCAAATAGTCTCCATGGTAATCGTAGCTTTCTTTTACTAAGAACCTCTGCCGCCTCTGGCCTGGTAAACTAAATGTCAAAATGTGAACATCACATTACAGCTTTCGAAGGTCTCTATTCTTCAAAACTTTGCTCTTACTTCACATAACATCTAAGTTTGCTTAGAGTCATTTACTTCATTTTGCCAAAAGTAGTCTTGCATGAGCAACCTCACCTAAGATACAAGAGCAGAAGTGAATGTTCTGATCATTAAATACAATAGAGATAAGTTTGAGATGGAAACTCAATCTCCAAGCATAACTGTCCCATGAGACAGTGGTGCCCATTGCCTTTTTTGATTTGCTCTTCTGTTGGTCTTTTGACCAGGAAAGACTAAGGTGGCACCGCTCAACTCGTGTCCTACTCGAACCCCATCCCATTCTACCCAGAATTCAAACTTGCCATTCATGCCATCAGATTCAAACTCCACCAAAATAGCTTTTTTTAATGTAATATTCAGAGTGATATATAACAATCAAACTTGGAATTCTACTTTTAAAATTACATTTTTATTGTGGTAAAATGCACATAATTAAAATTAATTATACACATAAACACAGAAAATACACATAAACACAGAAAACCATATGGTTTTCTGGGATTAAGGTACATAACTTATATCAGATTCTCTCTCTCTTTTTTTGATTGTGCTAAAACACACAGAACATTAGATTTATCGTCTTAACCATGTTTAAGGGTATAGTTCAGTAGTGTTAAGTATAATTGCATTATTATACAAGAGCTAAATTGTGCATTAACCATTTTCAAGTGTATAGTTCAGTGGCATTAAGTACATTCATATGTACATTAAGTATGTAATGTACATATTATACATATTATATATGTAATTGTACATAATGTACATATGTACATTAAGTACATACATTCATATGATTATGCAATCATCTCCACTATCCATCTCTAAAATTTTTTCATCTTCCCAAACTGAAATTTCATACCCATTAAATAACATCTCTCCATTTCCTTCTTCCCCCAGGTCCTGGCAATCACCATTCTACTTTCTGTCTCTATGAATTTGGCTGCTTTAAGTACCCTATATAAATGAAGTTATGTAATATTTGTCCTTTTGTAACTAGTGTAGTGTCTTCACTCCATGGTTCATCCATGGTATGGCATGTGTCAGAACATCCTTTCTTTTTAAGGTTGTCTAATATTATCATTATATGTTTATATTACATCCTGTTTGTCCATCTGTCCATCAGTGGATACTTGGCAGCTTCCACCTCTTGGTTATTAAGAATAAAACAGCTACACACATGGGTGTCCATATCTCTTCACGACCCTACTTTCAATTCTTTTGGGTATATGTCCAAAAGTGGGATTGCTGGATCATAATATTTTTGAGGACACACCATACTGTTTTCCATAGTGGCTGCACCTTTTTACATTCTCACCAGCGGTGCCCAAGCATTCCAATTTCTCCACATTCTTGCCAACGCTTGTTATTTTCTGGTTTGGCTTTTGCTTTGTTTCTTATAGTAGCCATCCTAATGGGTATGTTGAAATTCTATTTTTGATAAGAAAGTAGTTGATAGAGGGGCTAAGATCAAACATGATAGGGGGAATTCTCATTTATTTGTATGAGACTTCTCTTAATAAAGCAGCATGGCTAAGGGTCATCTCAAAGAATTGTACTTCTGGGTTACCTTCACTCCAGCTGGAGGGGAAGTGCATCAAATGCCCGCAAAGGACGGTGGGGGTTTGCCTGCCAACTCATAAGTCAGAGAAAGCAAACAGAACCTGAGAAGAGAAGAAAGTCAGAAAGAATTGAATGCAGAGTCCTCCCTGCTTGCACCCTGCACAGGCCATACAAAACTTCTGGTAACCCTGAGATGCACGTCAGTGCTTCGCTGTTTTGCACACTTTTCACTATGGCATTGCCTGACAGAAGCAGATAAGCCCCAGGAGGAAGAATGGGAGGGGTCTTCTCAGGAACTGGGCAACAGAAAGGGGAAAACATGTATGGGTAACCCTGGTCAAAGGTAGAAATTAAAAGAATAAGATGGGAAGTTAAGCCTCGAAAAACTGACTTCCTTCTGCTCTTCCCACCACCAGTCCAAGATGATCACCCACAGAACATAACATCAGTTCTTTGTTCTACTGCTCACTTCCCTTTCTAAATTGCTGATGTCCTCACTCCTCTGTCCCTGGGGGCCTAATGCTTGGCCTGCTACACTCTGACTGACCACAGACCCCTTCTGCGAGATTTCACCCATCCTCCACCTCTCTTTTACCTAGGCACCTAAAACATATTTATTGGGTACCTACAAACAAAGTCAATCCATAGTGGATAATTTGAGACTTTTAACAGTTTTTTTTCCCCTAAGATTGTGTTCAAAGCAAAATTAAGCTCTTCCCCAGTGGTGTACCAAGCAAAGGGCAATGGCAGTGGTTTATCCCAAGTACGAGCAATTCATCATCCTCTGAAGACAATTTTAAAAATTAAAAACAAGAAGAAGAATTTTAAATAATAAACTAAAATAAATAATGAACTCAAAGGCATGTGGCCTTTTATTTTCCCCATACTCTGTCAACACTAAACAATGTCAAGGATAAAATGCTCCTCGGGGCAGCTGGGTGGCTCAGTGGGTTAAAGGCTCTGCCTTCGGCTCAGGTCATGATCTCAGGGTCCTAGGATCGAGCCCTGCATCGGGCTCTCTGCTCAGTGGGGAGCATGTTTCCCCCTCTCTCTGCCTGCCTCTCTGCCTACTTGTGATCTCTCTCTCTCTCTTTCCCTGTCTCTCAGTCTGAGTCAAATAAAGAAAATTTAAAAAAAAAAAATACTCCTCACATCCAAAATATTATGTGGGTCTAAGTTCTAAACAATTGCTATGGTTATTGTTGAGTTTGAATGATACGTATGTAGTCTTCAAATACTATTCTCTAATAAATAGAGAATAAATTATTCTCTAATAAATCCAATAGATTTGGAATCCTTTGAGCTTCCTGAGGGGCAGTCAGTGTTACTAGCCCCTGGAGTATTTCAGCTTCATATGTTTAAAACAATAGATTTTTCCAAAAAACAAACAAATAATGATTATGAAGAGCAGGAAAACCCGAGTCGCTGTAATTCTGCCTCTAGAAGTAATGGAACAAAATAAAATATTTTCCCTTTTCTCAAGAAATCATTAGTGTATTATATACTAACGTATATACATATAGCTAAAATATTTTTGTAGTGTAATATTTTTTTATTTTGATTATTTGTTTGCATGATTATCTATATTATGTTATCTATGTTTTTTTTCTGACTGCTGTTAATCATTTTGTATCACACTTGTTCTGAAGCACATTTTTTATCTGGGGGAACTTGAAGTGATGAGCGCTGGGTGTCAAAAATACTGGGTACGTGACTGCTTTCACTACTTTTTTCTAATTGGTACATGACTCACTATTCAATTATCCAACAAAGCATCTGACGTCTGCCAGGCACCAGACTCAGCCAGTGACATAAAGGAACCAATAAAACACAGATCAAGCCTTGAGGTCAGTGTCTCTGGGATACAGCAAATCGGACAAGCCCTGGTTTTAGCTGGAATATGAGGCCCAGCTGAACATACTGACACAAGTCTAACTCAATGGAGAACAAATTCTAGAAACCCCAGGACCAAATTGATTGGGTCCCTTATTTCATTCATTTACCCAAAAATGAGTGACCTGGTATATATCTAAAAGAAGAGGCCTAATATTTTTTCACACCTTCCTAAAAAGATACTTATGAACCTTTTCTAATCCAGGTCTGTGATTATGTTCAAGAAACACCCACTATCATAATATCCCTTTATGCCATGTCAATAAACATACAATAAATAACACATGCTTATGCAAATCAAATGCTAATGGAGTCAGCTCTCCCTGATTATTTTCAGTATTCTGTGTTGAAAGGTGGAAAGGTACAGATGAAGAGCTTCCCCTTGTTCTTGCTGTCTCAATGACCAGAAAGAATGAGAGAGGGAACAAGTATGAAATTAAAAAGTTAAAGGGAACACAGGGCCAAAGGAAGTTTTCAATATATTTTTATTTTTTCCATGCAACACACACACGCACAGGTATACACACCCATAAACCCCTCACTCCTTATAGAAACCAAAATTCCCTCAATTCTTTGGGAAAAAAAAATCATTGGGGCACCTGGGTGGCTCCATTAGTTAAGGTCTGCCTTCAGCTTCTGGAGTCCCGGGATGGAGCCCCACATCAGGCTCCCTGCTCATCGGGGAATCTGCTTCTCCCTCTCCCTCTTTTCCTCCCCCCTGCACCTCGCTCATGCTCTTGTGCTCTCTATCTCTCTCTCCCTTTGTGTCTCTCTCTCTCAAATAAATAAATAAAATTTAAAGAAAAAAAATTTTTTTTTAAAAATCATTCAACTGATTCTGAAATACAACAGGGCTGATTACTGCTGAGCAACTAAGGCCAAAGAATTTACTCTTCAAAATGCTCTTCTGTAGCTATGATTGATTGACCTGAGACTCCATATATTTTTTTCTTTTTTCCTTAATGGACTTTGGCAGAGGATTCCATTTCCTCCCAAACAGAGCACCTTGCAACCTTCTGTGAGAAACTGTATAGGTGGTCCAAGCGGTAATAAATGAAATTGAGTGGAAGAGATTTTAGTTTGAAAATCAGGGAAAAATACACCTGCAGCAAGTCCCATTATACTGTAGAATAATCTCCCAGGGGAATCGGTAATGGCCCCATCACTCCAGTTGTTCTAAATGAGCACAGAAAAATATTTGAGAGTATTTTATGAGGAAACAACATGTATTGGAGAAGAAGAGAGAAAATGACCTGATTTTCCGTCCATAATTTTCATGATTCTGCCTCGAATGGCCTCTTTACACATAATATCCGACAATTTGGGTATGCGAAACTAAAAAATACAAAAATGATCTTTGGCCAACTCTTCAAGGTGAGAGTTAAAGAACTTTAAAAGGAAACGGCCTTGACAATAAAAATCAGACGTCAAGTTATGATAAGGTATTCATACTTCTTTACACACATTTATATACTTCTTCAGTGTGTGTGTGGCTTATTCTAAGATCAAAATTCCAATGTGTTTCCCGGACGAGTCACTGTGTCAACATCTCTGTCACTGCAGCTGATCTTGACACTGACGCTTCCCGTTAGGAGTCAAATCCAATTTTTTTTAAAAGTGAGGAAATACCGCACGGTGCTGGAATACATATGAAAATCTGAACACTTTCAAAGATGTAATACAGGAAATCAACCAGAGAATATTCAAATAGTCACAATATGCTTAACGTTTTAAACATTTTCTTCCTCTTTTAAACAAATGCTGAGCAAAGCTTCCTGTGTTTCAAAAGCGAAATTCAATGGACGCTCAAAATGGCAAATCCCACATAGTTATTATTCCTTCTCTTCACACTTAATTTCCCTGGCTTTGTGGAAGGTTTCCAGGACTTTAAAGATGGCCTGCAGAGCACTTCTGTGCATTTATATTTCAGGTCCTGTCTTCACGGAGTAGATAGAAAGTAATATCAGTCCTTGACATCAACTATTTGCTCTTTTGAGTTCCTACTATATTGTGGGTGGGTGGGGGGTTGTGAGGAATTAAATAAGATCCCAAGAAGTAAGAAACCTGTTTGTATTGCTTGAGAAACTTACAAGTTAGGCAGGAAGGGGTGACATAATGCTAATAACATAAATAATAATACAATGTTATCTGTGTTTCCTTACCTATAAAACAAGTTACCGCACTTACCTGGTGGTAACAAATAGAAAAATGATTATTGCAAAGCACTCAGCACAATACTTGACACACAGAAATGTTCTGTCAAAGGTAATTATCATTACAGAAAAATTGCCAGATAAGTAAATTTAAAAAAAAAAAAAAAAGGCGCTTCAAAGTTGGGGAGAAGAAGAGGTCAAGGGAAGGTGAGGCCATCTGTGGCAACTCAGGAAAGTTTCTTGGACAAAGCAGGATTTTCACTGGGCTTTGAAAAATGAGGAGACCAGCCAAAAGGAAAAAAAAAAAAAGTCCCTCTTCACTTCCCGAAATGGCAATTGGCAGGACTATCCAAGTTGATGACACATCTTTCAAACTTCTTTCTTGAGTGATCTTGTGGCCTGATTTCCCCTATCTTTTAAACCTGTTTTGCCAGGTAAGTGCAAACCTCAGGCATCAGAGCATTAGTTCATTTACAATCTAGTCCTAATTCAATTTGGTCCCATTTCAAACTCCTCCATAGCACAACCCAAGAGCACTCACCAGCCAGAAAATATCTTTGGGGTAACACCCAAAGACACTTGGGGAACAACAGGGAATGGGGTTATAGAAAAGCTACATTTTCAACATAAGTCAAAGCTAACTAGGTGATACCTTTCTAGTAAGGATGGACCAGTGACAGCCCCACACCCTTTGAGTCAATGCAAAATAGTTTCTTAACTCACTTTTGGGAAATGTTGCCAGTGATTCAGCCCTACAGGCTGGCTCACTGGGACATCATAGAGGATATTTCCCTCAACAGCTTCCCCACCTCCTTGGTAAGAGATGAGTTTCCCAGGCTGTAGTGTTACCTATAAGCACCCCTGCTATGATAGGAGAATGTATCAGAGAACTGGGGAAGTCTCTTCCCAGAGAAGACTTCCGAAAAGAAGTGCTGACCTTCCCACCTGCCCACACCTTCAACAAACAATGAGTAAGAGTAACCAAGTTCAGGCTGAAATGTCATTGCAAACCAAAAGTATTTTATATTTATCAATCATTTACTGGATATCAGCCACTTTGTATATAATACCTCATTTAACTCATACTTCTAGTATTTCCATTTTACAGACAAAAAAAAATGAACACAGAAATAGTAAGTAATCTTCAAAGTGTGGCAGTTTTAAAACAGTGAAAGGACGTATGTCTCCTTCCCATGAATCTTATTTTGACCAAGAGAGCACAGTGAAATGTGACTTCTGAGGCCAGGTGCTAAGAAGCCAATCAACTGCCGCCTGGTTTGCTGAAACACATGCATTGGATCCCTGAACTGCTAATGAGACATCCCACGACCTGACAATTGCCAGGCTGCAGTGGCCACGTGGAGTGATCTGGCAGATAGTACCAGCTGAGCATTTCCCTCAGCCATCCCAACCCAGACATCAGATATTTATGTAAGAATTCATCTTAGAAGTGGATCTTCCAGGAGCGCCTGGGTGGCTCAGTCAGTTAAGTGTCCAACTCTTGGTTTCAAAAACTCAGATCATGATCTCAGAGTTGAGAGATGGAGCCCTGCATCAGGCTCACCATGGGGTCTGCTTGAGACTCTCCCTGTCTCTCTGCCGCATCTCGCCAATAAATAAATAAATGTTAAAAGAAGAAGAGGGAGAAGGAGAAGTAGTAGTAGTAGTAGTAGTAGTGAATCTTCCAGACCCAGCATGGAAGAACTGTCCATACGGGCCCTTTTCTGTATCCAGACAGATAGAATTTGTAGCCTTAAAATCATTATTTTTTTGTATCACTAAGTTTTGGTACAGCGATAGTAACTGGGTCACAGGAACACATACGTAAGCTGGCAATATAAAATAATTCAAATCCAGAAAGTTTGGTATCAAACAAAATAAAACAAAACAAAAACATAAACACACACACAGTGCTTTGTTTTTGTTTTTGTTTTTTTACAACACAGTGATTCAACAATTCTCTTTAATTGCAGCTTCCCAAGCAACATGACTTCTTTTGTATACATACAAGCCCCTCTGGTAACTGACACAGAAAGTTCAGTGAAGTGATTAGAGATGGATTTGGAAAGAAAACAAAAATTCATCAAGAGACAGAAGTCTTCATACACCACATTAAGGTATCCGAAGCAATAGGAAGCCATTGAAACATTTGAAAGCAGTAGAACGTTGTATTCAGCTTTGTGTTTTAAAAGGATCACTTTGGCATTTACGTGGAAGAAAATCTTAGGGGGAACAAGACTGAGAACATTTAGGAGCCTATGAAAGCAATTCAAGCAAGAAATAAGTCAATGGCAGTGGCAGAACAGAAGAGGAGGAAGGGGGCTAAAATCCGGAAACAATAGCTAAGCGGATTACTGACCATTCCACCAAACCTGGAGCCAGAGAGAAATTCTGGGGAAATTCAGGGGAAATGATTAGAGAATGAGCTATACTGAATGTTTCGTGCCATATTTGCCCAGTTAATTGAAAAGCACAGTTGTACCTTTCATTTCCTTCTCTTTTCCCCCTTTCTCTTCCCTTCCCTCTTCTCTTGTCCTTCCCTTCCTTCTCTTTCCTTCTCTTCCCTTTGCTTTGAGATGGTGAAAGAGGAACAAAGCATGATAGGAATATTAGTTATAGACAATCATTTTGAGAAAATAGAACTACATTGTCAGTCATGAGAGACAGGTTCCTCATTATTAAAGAAAGTGAAAGAAAGAGGAAAGCTAGAAATAGCCTTGATTATGAACTGGAAGTGGAAATATTGGTGTGAACTCATAGTTTTAGATAGATGATAGGTAAATAGCCATATGGATAGATAGGTAGACATAGATTTACGTGTATAAATATATATATACATACATATACGTATCTGTATGTACATAAATATACATAGACCCTCTGTTTTCCAAGAGGGTCTAGAAGCAGTGACATTCCAGTAGCAATGAACACTTCAAAAACACATTTTGGTTTCCAAATAACATTGTCTACCAGAAGGAACTCCTTAGATAAATAATTGATTTCAGTACTTGGGTAAGGAAGATACAAAATGAGTTTGGATTATCTTGTACCAGAAAGTAAGGAAGTACTCAAAGAATGATGTAAACAACGTCAAAGAGACATGAGAGTCAGTTTACAAGGGTTCCTACTGGCCAAAATTGGAAAACTTCAAAAACCAGAATAAATAATGATAGTAACAGATCACAATCCATTGAATAAAATAGGAACCCATCAATCGATACTGATATAAATGATTGAATGAATAAATTAAGGGGAGAAGATGACGTATCCAATAGTAGAAAACCATTTTTCTACTATTAGTAGTAGAATATACTACTATATTCTAGTATAGTAGAATTAATGATAGAAATCATCATTTCTATCATTAGATAGATATGATAATTATCTAATTATAGATAATTATATATTATGATATTAATATCATATATTAACGATAGAAATAGATTGATTTATTAATTAAATTAATTAATGATAGAAATAGAAAATCACCATTTGATAGCAAATAAATGTTCGTTAATTTAGGCAGGAATCAGGGAAGAATGCTAAGCCTGGTCAATGCAGATTTAATGAGTTTGAGGCTATTAGCATAATTCTGAAGTCAACATAAAATCTTTATCACCTACAAAAGGAGAAGGTGGTAATTTTAACGAGGAGAAAGCTGGCCACTTGACCAAGTCATCAAAGTTGGCATCCACAGGTGTGGGGATGGGTGGTTGCCTTGGGCTTCCAATGTATAATCAACTTGGGAAGAACACAGCATCATTTTTAAGGTCTTCCTGCCAAGAATGGATGATCTGAGTCTGGTGATAAAAAAAACCTCTTAAAGGCCCAGGTTGGGGGAGGCATCAATCAAATGAAACATCTATACTCTTTAATCTGTCAAGGTCGTGGATCACAGGGAAAGACTAAGAAAACATTCCAGATTAAAGAAGACTAAAAGTGGTTTAAAAAATAATAATAACAAGTTCAATACATCATTCTGGACCAGAAAGGAAAAAGATACTCTTGGAGGAACTGTAAAAATTTGAAAGGGGGTTGCAGATTGCAAGGTAGCATACTATCAGTTTCCTGATTTGGAAGATAATTTGGGATCAAGAGGAGAGTATCTTTGTTTTGGGAAATGCACCCTGGAGTTTTAGGCATTGTCTCTACGTAAGTCCATGAGATATGAAAGTACTTTAAACTGTTCTTTCAACTTTTCTGTAAGTTTGAAGTAATCTTTTTAAAGATATTATGTATTTATTTGAGAGAGAATGAGAAAGAGAGAGCACAAGCCGGGAGAGGGACAAGGGGACAAGCAGGCTCCCTGCTGAGAGTGGAGCAGACATGGGGCTCGATACCAGGACCCTGAGATCATGATCTCACCTGAAATCAGACACTTAAACAACTGAGCCACCCAAGAACCCCTGAAGTAATTAAAAAAAAAAAAAGTTAAGGAAAAGTAAAAAAAAAAAAAAAAATTTGCAACACGCATGGAAAAAAATTTAAAAAGTATAGAAGCTAGGAATTTCCTTCCTAACAGCTAAAACATAAGGCTTTTAATTCATTGGTTTTTTTTTTAAAGTTAGAAAAAAAAAATAAAAGTTAGAGGCACCTGGCTTGCTCAGTTGGTGGAGTGTACAACTCTTGATCTTGGGATTGTAAATTTGAGCCCCATATTGAGTATAGAAATTACTTAAAAATAAAATCTTAAAAAAAAGAGAATATTTTATATGTATCAGATGCTATGAAAACCATTAGGCACAGATGATAAAAGGCTTTGCAGTTTTGACTCATAGATCAAGGAAAGAAAGCAAGGAAAGAAAGAGAAAAGGAAAGAGGAAGGAAGAAAGAAGGAAGAAGGAAGGAAGGTAGGAAGGAAGGAAGAGGGAGGGAGGAAGGGAGGGAAAGAAAAGGTAAAAAAAAAAAAGGAAAAAGAAAGGAGGTAGTGGTTTTCAAACTGCCCTTCTCAGAATTCCTAGGAGATGACTCAAGGGTTCATAAATATTTAGTTCAAATTTCATCATAAAAATATGCTGTCAAATAAACAAACAAAATACACAAAACAATAAAAATATATTCAACAATATATAAAAATTACATTTTAAAAAGAAAATCTACACTATGCTGAAGTATGTTGCATACTACATAAGAAGTGCATGAGCAATTAATCTTGTAACACTGAAAAAATAAAATAAACATATTTGGGGGATAATAAAAAAAATAAAATAAAATAAAATAAAAAAGAAGCCACCAATACATTAGCTTACCATCTCTATATAGACATTTGAATTTACTGTAAACTCATTATTTATTGATTAGATAGCGCTCTGATTTTTTTTCCTTTTTATTCAAGACAGCTTCTATCTGTCTGGCTAAATTTATAAATTCAGATACTAATCCCTATCGATATGAATTATAACTTTTCTTTAATCAATTTTATTTTTCAAATAAAAATACAGAAATTAATTGGATAGTAAAACTGTTATAATCCTGCAACTCTCTTTCCTAACTCTTAACTCTTTTTTTAAATTCTTTTTTTCTCTAAGTTTTTTATTTGAATTCCAGTGTAGTTAACATATAGTGTTGTATTATTTTCAGGTATACAATGTAGTGATTCAACAATATCCTTTCTAACTCTTAACTTTGAATACCAGTGTTCATAGGAACACTTCGTTAACGTGATTGACTTTATAATAAGCAAATACTATAAATTTCACCTTATAAACAAGCATATTAGTAAGATCCTGTTTTTGTCTTTTATATACTGATGTTTTTCTAACAGATATCTAAGGAAAGAATTATGCTAAAAATTATATCAAGACAATATACTGAATTAAAAACCATTTGTATAAGACATTGCTTTAAAATAAGTCATAGGATAAGATACATTTCCTCTTCAATTTTGTTAGGTGATTAATAAGAACAAAATATAAAGGCAGCTCACCCCAGAGAAATGTGCCCTTAATCCTTTAAATGGCATATTTGCCAGATAATCTGGAAGAGGGTAGAATTAATGACTGATAATGAAACACAATTGTGTATCATTTGATGTCTTTGGCTCCTTTGTGATACAAGAAACTGTGTTATTTGCATCAGTCAAAGCCAGCTGAGAACCATAAATGGACTCTTAACATCTGCGAATCACATATTTAACTGATTTCTCCAACACTTGCAGGTATAATACATCAAAAGAAAATGATACACGCCAAGAAAAACTATTTCATTGGAGAATTGTGCCCTAATCCTCCCAGAGCCTTGCTTGGATCCTTGGTTTCCAACCAGAGAAATTTCATACCTTGTCCCCTCCCGACATCTGACAATGTTGAAGATACTCGCTTGCCACCTCTTGGGGAATGCTACTGACATTTAGTAGATAGAATCCAGGGATGCTGCTCACACACCCTGCAAAGCACCTGACAGCCCTCACAGCAAACTGTCCAGCTCAAAGTATTGATGGTGCCAAGGTTGAGAAATCCTGCCCTAGAGTGCATGTTACTCTCTGATAGAAGAGTCCAGAGTAAATTTTTAGACTGTTCTAGATTCATACCTGAGCTTCTAAATGCTTTTTTTCTTCACCCCCTCTTTCTTCTTAGATCCCCAGTGATGGATTGATCTTTCAACTTCACTTACTGTTTAACTCAAAAATGGGATTCTATGCTGCTGAGACTTTTCCCCACCTCCCACCAAATTCTAAATTATTTACTCTTCCGTGTGTTTAAAGAGACGGGACAGTAAATAGGAAGCCCTTCACGAAAAAAGTAATACACAATGCAATCTTCAGCTTTATAGGTCAAGGGACTTGGCTTTACTAATTCAACTACAATGTATCTGTTCAGACAGCAGTGTTTCCCATCCTGTTTACAAGAAGGATTCTTGTCATTGTTTTCTTTTTACACCCAGCCATACGCTTTAAATTTTAAAATACTTTGTCTATCAATTGCATTTAATCATTTATTAATCAAAAACATAATTGCTAGAACCACTGAAGAGTAACCAATGTAGCTGCCCTGTGATGTGACAGAATTCTCATAATCTTTAGCTAGAATGATTGAGTCGTATAACTGTATTGATATAAGCCTAACGATTTCTATCAGTTGTTTTGAAACATTGACAATAGTTTGGAATTTCTCATTTCTATCTTCGTGGACTCACCTTTGACCAAACCCTTAAGAAATGAATTAATATAATGATTTATGTGATCACTTTATTTAAGACTAGAACTAATGAAAAAGAATAGAGCTTGTAATATATCCTGAGATTTCTTGCTGGTTGGGGTTTAGATAAAATACTGGTGAGGAACAAATTAGAGAAAAATAGAGTTGGAAAGTTTCCCAAGGAAATCTCCACTAAACTGATGGTAATATACAATTATCTCCAGGATAAATTTAGTCCAAGGGAATCGACATTTCACTTGGGAGCAGTTACTCCTGGTTACTCGCAAGAGAAACTGGGCGGTAGGTCTGGACTCCAAACAACTCCTGTCCTTAAGTCATCCCTGTCTCAGACAGATGACACCGTTGAGTTGACTTCAGTCTCACGACATCATCACATTCCAGTCATAAATTCTTGGAGAACACACCCACTCTCTAAATGAAGATTTGGGAAACACTCTCATTTATCAACAAGGTGGGTTTCTCTTCACATGAATATTCTCAGTCATTCTGTATTGACTTTTACTATATTAAGCCATGGAGGATATAAACTTCTCTTGACCTGCTTCTCATATTTGGGGACTGTCTTACTGCAGTCCTCTCAAGTACTGATAACGTGAAATATTCAACTAAAAAATGCCTTTTTCTGTGTAATTCTACTGATCAGTACAACTGCCTTATGCCCCCAGAAAACATCTGTGCCCTCATCAGTATGTGTACTTTCCAGATTCTCAACTTTTAATAATAGCAGGATGGATGGCTTTTCCTTTTCACAAGTTATCAGTGTTGACCAGACAGAATAGAATTCATTTTAATTAAATGTCTCTGAAATCCTCACTAAAAGGAACCGAGTGGTTTTCCATCAATTTCCTTCTGAACCGTGTGTGACCTGATGATAGTTCTCAACAATACACAACGCTGGCACATTTCACTGGATGTTTCTTCCAGGTCGGGGCTGAGATTTAAGAGTTGAGATTTATTGACCAAAAATCTTTCAGAAATTGCATGCTAGATTTTTATTATTCATCTCTTCCCCTCTTCACCTTTGCCCCAGGCAGCTTGAGATCACTTTGAATTTCCTAAACTAGATTCTGATTCAGCAGCGAGTGCCTTCAGTTACTTTCCACTTAACTGATTTTTGGAGGGATTTAGAAATGACAAATAATGATCTTTCTTTATTAAACAATTTTAAAATAGCAATTACCTTTAAAATGCTTTCTCATAGATAAGCTTGGTTTCAATTTCCTGAGATGGCTGAACAATTGTTTTCTTGGGTTGCCACAAATGGTAAGGTTTCACTTGGAAACATAATTTTAGGAAATCATAGTAACTCCTTACTAATTTTTAAAAATGGCTAAATACATCTTAAGGCCAAGATTCTTCACCAGTAGAGCTCTCATTAATCAAGTTTGGCAGTGGAGATCAATGATGTGGCTCTAGTTAACAGACGATCCATTCTGCAGAAGTTACACACCTGCAAAAGATCAATTCTTTTTTTTTTCCAAAAAATTGATTCTGAAGAAGAAATTATCTTTTAATTTGGTAACATCCTACAACATATTCTGACTCACTGGATGCAAGAGGCCATTTTTCCAAAAAAAGAGAAAATCAAAATGATTTCTATTTTGTGTATTAAACATATTAAATATTTATAAATAAAATATATAAACAAAAACATATTAAATATGTGTTTTTGTATATTAAGGATCAGCACTTCATTTAGAACTGGTCATTGCTAATTATCACCCTAGATTTTACATATATATGTGTAGATATATATCTGCATATCTCACATATGCATCTATGTAAATGCATCATGTTTGTTTGTTTACTGTACAATAAACTCTTCATCCAGCGGTGAATGGTGAAAGTGGCTCTAACTTTAGCCAGTCAGTGCTCAGAGGCTACTAGAAGTGTGCAGGAGCTCACAGTCCATCCCCAGAACCCTGCATCTGCTAGGAGGAGGCCCAAAGCAACACAGGAACAAGCAAGAGGTGCAGATGGGGAGAAGTGTCTCAGAAATAAGCAGAAACCAGGAAAGTCAGTCTAGCAGCAGAGGGGACTTCTGATCTCTTCCACTACAGATCAGAACTGGCCCTCATGGCTGAGCCAGGCATCATCATGAGGGTAGAAGGGCCCCTTGCTAAAGGGAGGGAAGAGCTAAAACTGAGAGCTGAGGATGGTCTGTAGAAACTTTGTGGCATGGAGGTTATGAGCCCCAGTCTGACCTAGACTGGCCTCAGTTTACCAACCTCTCAGTGTTACGGAGAGGTTTAACCGAGGTACTGAAGAAGGAACCTGTAAAGAACCATGTAATACAGTTAAGCTTTCCGCAAGGGCCAGCGGTTCTAATGACATTATTGTTATTACTATTACTACTACTACTATTATTATTATTCCACCATAAAACAAATTATAGTGACCATTCAGAACCTGTGAAATGGTGACAGAACTCACTCTTCTGTGTGTCATTTTCTTCATCCAATTAAACAAGGTCATTTCTAAAATCACTACTTCAGGAGCACCTGGGTGACTCGGTTGATTGAGACTCCTCTTGGTTTTAGCTCAGGCCATGATCTCAGGGTTGCGAGATCAAGCCCAGCGCCAGGCTCAGTGTGGACTCTGCTGGAGATTCTCTGCCCCTGCCCCTCCCCCACGCTCTCTCACTGGAGCATGGTCTCGCGCTCTCTCACTTAAATAAATAAAAACTTTTTAAAAAATCACTACTTCAGATACTTAAAATCTTTTTGTGTCTACATAATGTGGGAAAAATTGTCATATGGCAGAAATATTTAAGAATCCCAGACAGAAAAAAAAATCCCGGACAGAAAATTTCAGGTCATCAGCCTGTACCTAATTTTGTGGGAAGAGAAAAAAAATAAATAATGAGTGTAACTTAAAGTTGCGAAAGCCTATCAATGCAGGACAAAATCATGCCTTATGAAAGGACTCCACTTGCACTATTAAAAACAATTTAGTATACCTAAGATCTCTTGATGTTATGCAAACCTAGGTTTGAATTCCAGCTCTGCTACTTAATTACCACTTTGCATAAATTATTTAGCTACCATTTTATCATCCATAAAATGAAGATAATAGTGAATTTTCCCTAAGGTTATGATAAAACTAAAATGCAAACATGTATGGAAAGTACTTAGCATAATAATTAGTATTTAGTAAATCTACAAAAGCGATATCATATGATATATTATTAGAGAAAAGTGCAAATATTCTTGTGCACTTGTTTAATTTTTAAAAAAAAACATTTTGGTAGAAACCAAGGTAACATTATCTCTTAAAGAGATTACTGTTGACCTCGAGCAAGTTATGTAATCTCTCTGACCCTTGATTATCTTATGCATAAAATGAGAAAGTACTGCCTAGAATATTGTGAGAAGTTATAGAAGTTCTAGGATAATGCCTGCCCAAATTAGAGGTTGCTTTAAAGTTGGTGCGAGTGAAGTTTATCACGCTTAACACTTAACAAAACATTATTTACTATTTAAGATATAAATATTTACCCTCTTTTAAAAAATAATAATGAAATGAATGGCATTTACAGTTGCCCTTGTTTTTTTAAGAGAAGAGTAGGACAGAAGAATAGGCCTGTGATTGGGAGGAGGATGGCAGATAGCTCTGAACAGAGTGATCCCGAGCTTAATCTACTTTCCTTGATGAGGTCATTTGTACAATAGAGAAAGCATTCACTTGTTTGTAAAGTGATCAGATTGAAAGTACCAGGCATTGTTTGTCGAAATACTTCTTTTCACTCGTAGATCTCCAATCTTTGCTTTTATGTACAGCCTGACAAGTGAAGTGGAATGCCACGATCTTCCCTCGACAAATTTAAGAGGGGATAGAGCAGAGAAGAAAAGAAATGTACTTAAAGAAATGGTCCAGGGCTTCACACGGATGCCACATGCTTCGGAAAAAAAACAAACTTACTTTAGTTTTAGCAGAGGCAGAGCAAGCTTGAGATCTTTCCACAACCTGAAGTTGGGATTCCATCCCAGGTTGGATTCAATTAATGCTCACAAATTAATCCTGACTGGTTCGCTCATTTCACCTCGACACATACAAAAATCATCTGCTAAAGGCTCCAGTTGGCTGTTTGTTCACAGATCTTCAAACAATTTTCCAAGAATACCAAGTCCATGGAAAGCACTGGATTGACCTAATGTGTGTAAGTGGGCAATAAAAAAGGGAAACCAGCAAGATTGTTGGTTATAATATATTTATATAATTAATTTCCATTGCTTTCCACACACTTCTAGCCTCTCGGTTCTGGTATTGGCATTAGAAAATAGCCAGTTATTTCTTTCAGCCACTAAGTTCTAATAATCATTGCCTGCCTGCTCTCAGGATTTCTATCTTCTTGGCCTTTGCTCTCCCTTCCTCTGTATTTCAGAAACAAAGAGATTCAGTAAAGCATAGTGCCTGAAAAGAACCCACAAATGCTATATGACTTTGGGTACCTTCATAAAATGCTCATCCGGAAAATGAGGAGATTTCCTACCTCATAAGGTTTGAAAATTGAGTTAATTCATGCAAAACGTTTAGAGTAATACCTAGCACAAGATAGGTGCTATTTAAATTGAGGGATCAAATGTCTCAGATTCCCTGGGAGGGTCCCAATTTATGCTTGTTGTCTCAGCTTTCCAATTAGTTCGGCATTTGTCGATCTTTTTTTTTTTTTTTTAAGATTTTATTTATTTATTTGAGAGAGAGAGAGAGTATGACATGAGAGGGAGGAGGGTCAGAAGAAGAAGCCTCCCTCCTGTGCAGGGATTCCCAATGCAGACCTGATCCTAAGACTACAGGATCATGACCTGAGCTGAAAGCAGTAGCTTAATCAACTGAGCCAACCAGGCGCCCTGGCGTTTGTCATTCTTAAAGTGTCCTGGTCTGGGTGATAATTCATGTGCCCCACTTGTGCAAAAATAGTAAAACCACTATTATTATTATTATTATTAATACATGTTGAAATATTCTAGAATCAGAATAGTGTAACAAAAAGAATTAATTCTTAAAGCACTTGCTGTGTGATTTGAATGAAGTTACCTAACCTTTCTCAAATCCAAATCCTTACAGTAAAACCACATAATATATAGCTTATGAACTCAGTGGTTGTAGGACTCCGATGAGAAACTATAAAAGAAAATAATTTGTAAATTACAGCACTTGATATAAATGAAACATAATTCTTGTACAAAATTTGAATTGAAGGATCGTGTTTCCATCAATGCCATATTCAGAAGCTGGCTCCATACTGCTACAAGCCTTCTATGTACCTAGCATTACCTATGTATTACTGAATTATAATATTTGGTTAGAAAAAAAGCATCAAGGGGCGCCTGGGTGGCTCAGTCGTTAAGCGTCTGCCTTCGACCCAGGTCAGATCCCAGGGGCCTGGGATCGAGCCCCGCATCGGGCTCTCTGCTCGGCAGGAAGCCTGCTTCTCCCGCTACCATCCCCTCTGCTCTGCTCGTGTTCCCTCTCTCACTGTGTTTCTCTCTGTCAAATAAATAAAATCTTTAAAAAAAAAAAAAGAAAGAAAGAAAAAAAGCATCAAGTAATCAAAATGATCTGTTGCTCGGCCATGTACCAAGAACTCTTAGAACTTAGCAGTTTCTATTTCTTGACTTGCTTGGGCACATCAATATGTACAATAGAATCAGTATTTAAGTGCATGGGTTAAAGTCATTGTTTTGCCACTAATGAGCTGAATAGCATTATGCAAATTATTTAATGAATCGAGGTCTCAAGGAGGGGAATATTATCACCTATTTGACAAAATTATAATGAGACATAAATGAGATCATGATTATAAAAATCCTAGCACAGTGACCTTATTATGCTCGACACTTAGTAAAATCTAAATAAATGTTAGCTATTACATCTAATTTTAAAGTTCTTAACAAAACACCAAGGTGAGCTCAATCTTTCTATTTTAGAATATATGTTATTACTGTGGAGTAGGAGGTTAATATGCAGATAACTTAGCTCCTGACCCTAAGAAAACTCTAAATTGTATCTTAAGGTTGACAGAAAGGCAAGAGTTGACTCTGGTTGACAAATATTTATTAAGTCATTTCTATATGCAAAACACTGTGCTAAGCACAGTAGAATATAAGAAAATAAGCAAAAGTTGACAAGAAGTTTACAACAATAGTAGTCTGACAAATTATACCGGAAAGAAGGCAGAATATAAAAAATGGTGTAAGAAAGGTAAAATAAATATTACTAAAGCTCAACAAAGATTATAATATTGAGGTTAAATTTTAAACGTCTTGTGGGGATAGGTCCATGGACGGTGACATTTTTGGATTGGCTCTGAAGGTGTGGACAGGCAGAAGGGAAGGCAAGAATGTTCTAGGAACTGAAGAAAGAAAGATTTATTCCCAAATATTCAGCTGTCTGTTGGAATCAAAGTGCATTCATGGGCTACTGGTGTGAAACTTAAAAACAAGGCAATAGATTTTTTAAATCTCTGTATCAACTCTGCTCAGGATAGTCTACAAAATAGTTACTATTCGCTCACTAAATTGTATCATTTTCATCTGTACTGGGTGTCTCAGAGGTCAAAGACATATGGCCCAAATTGAACCTTTGAAAACCATTTCAAGTAGGATGACCCAGCTTTTTATATTATGTTTTATGCATATAAAACCACATTATAATCATAAGAGTGTATTGCTGATGTATTTCCTAATAATATGAGCGGTATAAAGAAAATCAGACCCTAAATCATGCCAATAAAACTAGTTTGAATTGTTAGCCAATTCAGTGGCATTCATTCCTTTATTAGAAGTTCAAAAATATTTTGGAATACGTGCCAAGAACTGTGAATAAGGAATTAAAAACTAAGATTATGGGACTTTCTATGCCATTATCCTACTGTAAACAAAAAGGAATAAAATTGGTTCATAATTCCTATAGTATTTTGGTATTCCTGTGAATACCAAAATCTACTATGTCTGCTGTTTGCACTCCATTTGAACTGATGTGGTCTTTTCCAAATGCGTTTGTCTTTTCGGATAGATTTTGTTGTGGTGGTTGTGGCTGAATTTCAGAAGATGAGAGTCTCTGCTTACATGTTGCAGTTGGGCTAAGGCACTATAAATTACCACTATTGAAAAAGTGTCATGAGTATGCATGGAGTAAAATAGAGTTGCTACATTTATTTAATGGCTAGATTTAGCTTTTTAATGCAAATTAAAGCAGTCAATCATTTATTGAAAGAAATGTTTTCAATCCTGACTACAAATACATATATTTATTCTCTATTGATAATTGTATTTTCTCCTTTGGTAAAACATCTCATTTCTGCATTTTGACATCAGAGAGAAACATAACTGGGATTATAACATCTTTTAAAACTCTCATTTTCACCCTCATACTCTTCACCCCTCACTAATCTGATGTTCTCGCTCTCTGTTTTATCTTTCATAGATGTTTCACTAAATTAGCAACCACTCTTGGAAAATATATGTAGGCCAAAGAATTTTATATGATTTCAAATGGTCCATCTACAAAATCACTTCAAGTCACTTATACACATAATCAAATCAGTCATTTTGGTCTTCGACCCAATTAAAATAGCACTCATAATTTTTAAAAGTAGAGCCACTTGTTGAATTAGAAGCCTTCAAATTAACCCAAACTATATGCGTGACATCATTGACTTAACTTGGATGACCCTTTGTTTCCAAAGCATGACATTTAAAGAAAAGATGTAAAGGGAAATTTTTTGTTGAGAGAAGGATTAATTGCTTTTTTCATGGTATCTAGAACTATAGGCAAAAAGAAACCTGGAATAGAAAGTAGCTCTGGTATTCTATCTAGTCCTAGAGCTGATTGATTCTGAGAAAGCCTTTTAACTCCTTATGAAAAACAAATAGAAATACGTCCTCATAAACACCTTCTAGATATATTGCTTTAAAAATGCAATAAATATTATTGGTAAAAGGAGGAACAAAAATCACTTTATATTTTAAATAAATACTAAATCATCATTTTAAAGAAAAAAAAAGGGAGAATTAGAGTGTTGGCCTTGAGTATTTCTCAGCGAGACTGAGACAGTCTCAGCCAGGCCCTGCTTCCAAAGTTTCTAAGACCAAGGAAAATGCTGGAATAGTTAGGCTGTTTGTGTGCTTAAATGGTCCTACTTCTGTTATTTGGATCATCAAAATAATAACACCGAGAGAACAGCAACAAAGTCTGTTTGGGGCAGAGGAAATCACCCCAGAATGTGCCTGAGTGCAGAGCACGAATGTTTAGGAAAATGAAGAAACCGGCCTGGGAGGGCCGTGAACCATCTCCTTTGGCTCCACTTCATTCTCAGCATTCCTGACAATATTGACCATTAAGCATTCAGAATTAATGAAGTATTCAAGCTGTATTTTATCTATCCAGGAAGGCTTTTTTTCACATTTCTCAGTGGGAAGGAATAAATGAGTTAATCCAAGATTTGTTATTTTTACCATTAAGAATTTATTTTCTTCTGTTACGTTATTATGAGGAAGAAAATTCAACACCTATCTGCCCTTTGATCTTGCAGCAACAGAGCAGATGACCTCTTGAAGTCGCTTTCAGCTTCAAGATTTGGGTTCTCTCTTCTTCAAAATGTCAGAGATATTTGTGAAGTAAGGCACAAAAGGGGTGCTGGCAAAAAAATGCAGGTGTAGGAAAGGGGCAAATTAATGTTCATTATCCTCCAGTTTTTCAGGGTGGTGCCATCATCTGCAGAAGTATTGAACCCTGCTGAGCAAATAGCAGAAACTCCAAAAGGCACTTTCTGGAACAGAGAGAATTAGGGCAGCATCAGTCCTCCTACTGTTCCTGCCAGCAACGCGGTGACATGCAGGAATACACGGGTCTGGTCTGTGACATGGGTCTCGCAGTGTCAGTGGCCTGCACATTCAAATGTGTTGGGTACTGACTGCCACTGTCTTTTCCTCCACTCCGCTAGTTTTCCCTTTACTCAAAGGGAAAGCTAGAGACATCCCTCCCTGACTAAATGGTCTCTATATTTAAAAAAAAAAAAAAAAAAATGTAGCTACTGTAAGGAGAGAATAAAGAACCCACTATGTCTCTATTTCTATAATTACTTTTTTTTTTTCTAAAATCTGAACTGTACAATCTGTGAGCACAGGCATTCCAACAGCAGAGTTAGGTTCTTGAATTCTGTATCACTCTATTACCCCCCAAGGAATTCAAATTTAACATAGTTTGCATCTTAAAAGCAGCATAAAATAAAATCTCGGAAAATGTCATGGCACCACACCAAATATTTAATGTCAGCTTCCCTTATGTTCATTGCATTGCAAAAGGCAACCACCAATTATGCAATTTTGGAATGATATTTTACTTTGTAATTAAAAACCAAGTTCCCTGTGCTTGGTATTTGTAGCACATATGTGCAAAGCAATTGCTCCTTGGGAAGGAAAGATGGTATCTTTGCACTTTGAAAGACCTCTACTTACCATGCTGTTATCAACGAGCTCTTCTCTTTTGTCAGCATAGTGCACCGAACTTCACAGTTAGGCGTATTATAGAGGAATTACCAAATAACATGCAAGCATAAACCCATTGTTAAGAACTTGGTGTGAATTTTATGACACCATTTCTTAGTTTAATGTGACAAATATTGCCTTCCTTTACCTAAATACCGAAAATTTCATATAATATGTTCTCGCCTTTTAATTGTTTTTCAACCCTAAATTAGCATTATTGGACTATTTGAATATAATTTGAATAACAACATACCGGTTGATATGAGGCTAAGGAAAAGAAGAGACCTTGTAAAATTGCCAAAAATATACCATCTTGTTTATGGTCTCTTGCTTCGCCTTTTATCATGCTTTCAGAAGCATGCATTTTAATGAGGTCTCTTCCTCTGAAGTCCATTCATCTTTATGAACTGCCCCTGTATCATGAGACTGTGGGGCTTCCTTCATTCTGATACAATGTAGCTTTCAATTTACCTAAATAAGGAAGAGTACTACAAACCTTAAGGTATTATTTCAAAATATACTTTCAACCAATGAAGTAAATGTTCTATCTAACTGAGGTTCAATAAAAAAAGGTATGATCATCAATGTAGACATCTTAGCAAATGCAACACTTTAATTGGGATACTAATGAAACCTCAAATATCTACAGAGCGAAATTTTTCAGATAACCAAATCTTTGCTCCGTATGTACCAAATCCTTTTTTTTTTTAAGATTTTATTTATTTATTTATTTGACAGAGAGAGATCACAGGTAGGCAGAGAGGCAGGCAGAGTGAGTGGGGGGAAGCAGGCTCCCTGCTGAGAAGAGTGCGGAATGCGGGGTTGGATCCCAGGACCCTGAGATCATGAGCTGAGCTGAAGGCAGACGTTTAACCCACTGAGCAGCGTAGATGCCCCACACCAAATCCTTTTAAGGTTTGAACAATTTTAGGCAGAAATCATTCTTAAATTATTACACAATTTTTACCACCTTAAATAGGGCATAGACTGCAATAATTTTTTTTTTCAAAGTGAGAAAAAAAAATTGATGCTCTCAGGGGCACTTGAGAGCATCAATTATTATTTAGTACTCTAATGCAGGAATGACCTCAAGACCTAAAGCACTGTTTTCCTCTTATTAAATGACTCCAGGCAATTGTTTTCAACTTACTGTAGCATTTTATAATTTTGGTGCCTTTCTAGCCACAGAGAGTTTAAACTTTCCTTCTTAGTTCTGTCATTGTGAATACGAAGAATAAAATATTGCCTTCCTTCTTATGACTTTTAGTCTACTTTGGACTCAGGAGAAGTTGTTGGAGCTGTATAAACATGAGTCCACAAACACCAATTAAGGACTCAGGGGACTTGTCTATACGGAAAGGTATGAGCCTTCTTCTGTGGATTTGGCAACAATCACGTAGTCTATTCAGAGACCTTTATGGCTAAAGTCCTAACCTATCATTTCAGATAGGCGAGCTACTGGTTCTTTGACTTCTTCATAAAAAGGGTGTATTAAGAAGCTATAACTGACTCAAACTTCAGAGAAGGCAGGTAATTATTATTGGTTCCTAGAAAAAAACTTTAACAAGATGGAGTCCATTGTTCTTTTCTTAATTATAAAAATAGTTTAAGTAGTGAACAAAACAAAGCCAGGAAAAAACACAGCTGATAGCTGATTTTTAAAAAATTCTAAACATGTGAACTATTTGGGGTATATTTTAAAACACTAGGCTTATTTTACTGTTTATTGATGATGTTGAGATCATAGAAATATAAGAGCCCACTTATAACACAGTCCCATAGTACGGACTCTAAAGGTACTGTTTTAGCAGAACTCCAATATCGGGCTGGAACCATATTCAAGTTCATACAGTGTAATAATAGGAATCCAGCGCTATAAAAACACATGCTAGATTAAATAGCTAACCCCTAGGGAGATAATTAAAACTCGGGAAAGAAGAGTGAAAAACGGCTTTCATTTTACATTCTATATTTCTGGGCAGCTTAACATTTTTAACAACATATGTATGAGTATATATGAATGTATATATATGAGTGTAGGTGTGTATGTGTCCATATAATTGTTTTTCAGCTAAAAAAAATCTTTTGATTACACATAAAATCACAAAAAAAGAAGGTAACAAATTTCATTTCAAACAAACAAAATAAATTTTACTTTTTTTTTTAAGATTATTTATTTATTTATTTATTTATTTATTTATTTGACAGAGAGAGAGAGAAAGAGAGAGAGAGAGAGAGAGATCACAAGCAGGCAGAGAGAGGGGGGGAAGCAGGCTCCCTGCTGAGAGAGAGCCCAATGCAGGGCTCCATTGCAGGACCCTGGGATCATGACCTGAGCTGAAGGCAGAGGCTTTAACCCACTGAGCCACCCAGGTGCCCCAAATTTTACTTTACTTTGTGAGATGACTCAAATACAATCAGAATTTTTCTGCTTACTTATTCCTTAAATGTATTCAAGTTAGGTGTTGTACCAGTTTGCCGCCAAACAAAGTATCACAAAATGAGTCACTTAAACAAAAGAAACTTATTTTTTTTAAACATTTTATTTATTTATTTGAGAGAGAGAGAGAGAGAACATGAGAGGGGAGAAAGTCGGAGGGAGAAGCAGACTCCCCGCTGAGCAGAGAGCCCGATGTGGGGCTCGATCCCAGGACCCTGAGATCATGACCTGAGCTGAAAGCAGAGGCTTTAACCCACTGAGCCAACCAGGCTCCTCACAAAAGAAACTTATTACCTCACAGTTCAGGGGGCTGGAAATCCAAACTCAAGATGTCAGCAGAATTGGTTCTTTCTGAGGGCTATGAAGGAAGAGTCTGCTCTGGGCCTCACTCCTTGGCGTACAGATGGCTGTCTTCATGTTCACATGGCATTCTTCCTATACTCATGTTTCCATATTTTCCCTTTTTATAAAAATATCAGTTATATAATGGACTAATTTTAACTGGATTACTTCTATAAAGACCCTGTCTTTGTAGACATATCCTGAGGTACTAGGAGATAGAACTTCAACATTACAATTTGGGAGGGACCCAGTTCAACCCATTCAAGGTGCCAATAATTCATAGACCTCATGGAGATCTGGTCAATCCAACAATTTTCTACAACAGCTTTGGGCCCTCTTCCTCCCTTGTCCCACCATACACACCTTCTTTCTCTTTCCTATCAGCTTCTGCTCACAACTTTGGTAAAGGTGGACACAGCTGTAGGCCACTTCTGTCATCAGGCAAGTCATATTTTTAGGGAAATAATTCAAAAGGTAACTGGAAAGTCTCTTTCTATAAAGACAGAAGTTGTCCTGGAAGTTGAGAGTCTTTCCTACACACTGCCTACACAGACCAAAACTGATGATTAATTTTTTCCTTAGGGAAGACTATTGCTTGAAAACTCATTTTGTTAGGGCTGGCACAATAGCATATTAACGAGTATTAAAACAAAAAAAACAAAAACAAAAAACAAAAAACAAAAAATCTACACATGCACATACCAGTGCTGGGATTTTCATTTTACCTAACCCCTAATGAGAATTTTACCATGAAAGTATATTTCTGGTTAACTTCTATTTACATCTTCCTGATTCCTATTTTCTTAATTTCTTACACTAAAAAATCCTAAAATCCCATATATCTTATTTTAAAGGGAAGTTTCAAAGATAATTGTTTTTATAGAATCATAAAGTAAAAAGAGGACCGTTAGCAATTAGACATTGCAAACCTTCATTTCACACAGAAGGAAACTAGACCCAAAGGGGTATTACTCGGTGATGTTGAAGTTTATCACTGGAAGAAAATGGTTTTCCTTAGGTGGAAGACCTCTAGGTTCCATGCACGTCTTCTTAATATTTGCAATTGTGATCTAGCTTATTAAAAGGAACTCTGGGGCCCCTGAGAGGCTCAGTTGGTTAAACAGCCAACTCTAGGTTTCCACTCAGGTCATGATCTCAGGGTTGTAAGATCAAGCCCAGCATCAGACTTGGAGCTCAGCAAGGAGTCTGCTTGAGATTCCTCCTCTACCTCTCCCTCTGCCCCTCCCCATGCGCTCTCTCTTTCTAAAGTGAATAAACATATCTTTAAAAAAAAAAAGAAGAAGCAGAAGGAATACTTACAGAGTCTTTACAAAACTAATGAATTTGTGGGGAAAAAAATGAAAACAAGAAACAAAAAACACCGCATATATACCTAAAATTCAGAATGCATTTGAGTAGATAAGGTCTGGTGTGAGAGGAAGATAGAACTTACTTCCAATAAGTGCACATTTATATAATGAGCTCGTCCATGAAAATAGATTACTACAAAACATATAGCACCTAAAATATTGGCATATTAAAATAGATCACATAAATCAATTTAAGTAGCTAGCTCCTATCTTTAATACAATACTTTCATCATCTTTATAGAGGCCTATTTTAAATATTTTTAAAGGATTATTTACTTATTTATTTGACAGAGAGAGAGAGAGAGAGCACAAGTAGGCAGAGAGAGAGAGGGTGAAGCAGACTCCTTGCTGAGTAGAGTGCCCACCATGGGGTTCAATCCCAGGACCCTGAGATCATGACCTGAGCCAAAGGCAGATGCTTAACCAACTGAGCCACCCAGGGCCCCCTATTTTAAATATATGTTTTTTAAATTTTCTTACTTTGATATTCTGTTCCCCAATCTATAAATTATATCCTTCTTCCTGCCGAAACTGCCATCCACACTAAATCTGGAATGGGATGCTTAGCTAAATTTCCTTTGTGATGGATATTACAAAACCAGACAAATAATATTTTTCCAGGTATTTGGGACCTTGCTTGTTAAGTGAATTAGCACTAATAACAGTTAAAAATAACATCAATACATATATACACTGTTAAAAGCATAAACACATATGATCATTTGATCACGACTACATGTATAATTAATTTAGGAGCAGAAAGGTGGTTAGTTTAAATTCCATGATATGCTAACTTTGAAATTTTAAATGTATTCAGAACTGCAGGAAATGGCCCTGGTTAATTCCTAATTAGTTCATGCTTTTAGCTATTGGAATTCATTTTAGATGTATCAATACCTAGCCCCAAGTAATGAAAACTTCAGTTGAATTCAAACGGAATCCCTTTTTGTTTCAAACTTGGTGGTTGATAATTTTTCTAAAAATTTGTAATAAGTTTTTTACTTTAGTAAACAGGACATATAAAAATTGCTTTAATCTTTTTTTTTTTTTTTTTAACTGAAACATTACAGTGCCTTAGGGCTATTGTCTGATGACAATTGCAAATATATGGTGATGCAGATTTGACTGGGAAAGTGTAACACGCTGATGTGAATCTTGTTGACCCCAAGAAATGGGTAGCCCACAATTATTTTGCTGCTTTGTAGTCTTTGAAGTCAGTTGTTTTTCTGTGTGCATGTTACGGTCTCTCAGAGACATTTAGCAAAGGGATGGTGCAGTTCCATTCATCCCTCCAGCAGACCACCATGTATCCTGCCAATTCCTGGGAGTCATCTTCTTATAAAGAAACCCTAAGACAGTAATTCATTTTACTGAAAATGTGAAGGCTTCTAAATCTGAATCAAGATAACATACACATGAAACAGAAAGATTTCTTTCTTGACTCATCCAGTTTAACCCTATTATGCAATTACCTTTATGTATTATATAGATCCTTTACATAAAAAAAAATAGGGAAAAGTATTCCCTTGAAGTCCTAAATATTTCCCTATTTTTTTTTTCTGCTGATAGTTTTGAGAATAATTATATTTTTGTGGTGCCTGACTGGCTCAGTGGGAAGATCATGGGACTCTTGATCTCAGGGTTGTGAATTTGAGCCCCACATTGGGTGTAGAGATTAATAAAAATAAATAAACTTGAATAAAATAAAATAAGATAAAATAAAAAGAATAATTGTATCGTTCTTCAAATGTTAGAAATAATTTATTATATACTTTGAGGTCTAAGAAAGTTATTAAGTGTGTAGAAGGAGGTCAAAGACTATTAAAGGAAAGAGTGCTCAAAATATAAGAAGGCTGTCAGAAACTTTCATCACATAGAAATCTGCAGTCTGGGGCACCTGCGTGGCTCAGGGGGTTAAAGCCTCTGCCTTCGGCTCAGGTCATGATCCCAGGGTCCTGGGATCGAGCCCCACATGGGGCTCTCTGCTCAGCAGGGAGCTTGCTTCCCCCTCTCTCTCTGCCTGCCTCTCTGCCTACTTGTGATCTCTCTCTGTCAAATAAATAAATAAAAACTTTAAAAAAAAATAAAAAAAAAAGAAATCTGCAGTCTAATGGGTTTTATTGCAATGGAATTTCTATACACATATACATACATACATATACATACATTGCTTTAATAGGATTACTCCAGGGGGGCATTTTAAGAAAACAATGATATTATTCCAACTGCCCCATAAAACACCTTACAATCGCAACAGAAGAACTATTATGCTGAGAGAGAGGTTTCTAGTCTCTTGTGACAGAAGTATCCTGACTTACTGACAATAATATTCAGCTACAATTGGAAGAAAATGCCTCTTAAAAGATAAATATGTCAAGTAAATGACCACTAGTTTCATTACCCCCAACACAATAAGGACAGAGCTAGCTAGCCCTTATCTCTGCCTTTCTGGGAGGCTACACTGGCTGCAGTCCACCCACACACAGACCCTGCCTGAAAACACACACACACACACACACACACACACACACACACACATGCGCGCGCGCACTCAAGTTTAGCGCGGTGCCTGCAAGAGCCAAGATGATTCTCAGGAGGGCAGGCCCTGTGGCTCCCGCAGTCCCCGTCTATAACGCCCTGCCGCTTCAGGGCCAGAAATGTGTGCTCAGACCCTGTCCTGTGCTTGGTCACTAAGTCCAAGGATTTCCACTACTCCGTCATTGTTTTATCTCCTGTCCTCCTCTATTGTGTGCGGCCTCACAGATTCTCAGGGTCGGTAATAGACATGTTTCAAGTGTTAAAAGATGTTGATCCTCTCCAAAATCCAGTATTATTCAACGTCATTTCTAATCCTGAGGAAAATTTTCAGCCACAGAAAATTCATAGTCTCATTGATGCCTTGGAAAGGTTAACATTTTCCAAAAAGCTTTTTTTTCCATGAGTAAAATAATATCTTCTATGCTTAGCTGCAGAGAAATATTATTTGAGGCAGACTCAGACATTACTTCGGTTACTTACATTCATGACTTTCCACTGGCCCAACTTTTGGTTGCAAATATGTGCCAAGAACACTGTAATAGGCTATCCAGTGAGGTATTGTAGGCATATTCTGTGCCTTTGCTCTATCTGATTCTTCTGTCTTCATGTTCCCCATACCCATCCCTGTCTGCTATTCATAACATGACTCATCACATCTAATCTTCTCTTGTAACTATCAGTTCATATATTGTTCTTCCCTGCAAGCTTGACAATGTCTTAACATCATCCTTGAACCTTCTGCTCCAAGTCTTATACCTCGTAGATTCACAATGAACCAGAAGGCCTCCTTCAACCTTGGTCCATTTTGTTGTGTGGCATCTTGCCTTGCTCACCTTCAGGGATGTTGTGGAGAACATGTGAGATGTATGACCTGAAAGTATTTGAAAATGAGAAGAAGACCCTAGTCCAAATACAAGACACAGCTATTAGTCAATAGATAATAAACAATAAAATTGCTTTCTTTGAAGACTGTTTAACTTTTATGGAGGATTTCTTGAGCCAATTATCCTAGCTCTACACTGATGTCTTAAATGTATTAATCGATATAGAAAACAGCATGAACATTTCTAAAAGCACTTCTAAAAATCGTATATGGTATGGAAGAAAGATGCAGAATTGATATATGATATTGTGTGCATGGATTATGCTAAGTGAATCTGAATAAGCAAAATTAGTCAAAAGTAGCAGGTTAACCAATACTGGATGATACTATGGAGAAACTAGCTGTGATGGTTCATTTTATGGGTCGGCTTGACTGGCCACAGGGTGCCCAGATTAAACATTATTTCTGGGTGTTTCTATGTAGGTAGTTTCTGGAGGAGAATAGTATTTCACCAGTGGATGCAGTAAATCACCCTCCCTGTGAGGGTGGGTTTTTTCCAATCCTTTAAGGACCCAAATAGTACAAAAGGCAAAGGAAGGAGGAATTTGTCCCTTTTATCCCGCTTCATGAATTGATTTGTAACATTTCACCTCATCTTTTCTGAGCCTGGGACTGGAATTTATATCATCAGCAACCCTGGGTCCCAGGCCTTCAGATTGAGGCTGAATTATACCACTGGCTTTCCTGGGTCTTGCTTCCTCTCAGCTTGCAGAGAGCTCATCCTGGGATTTCTCAGCCTTTGTAATCATGGGAGCCAGTTTCTCATTATAAATCCTGCCACCTCCATATATAGATACATATGGAGATATATATATAAGTCTAAATATAGATACATACTTCTCTCTATATAGATACATAGATATCCTCACACCTGTTAGTTGGCTCTCATCGAGAACAGGTAAGTATTGGCAAGAATGTGGAGAAAAGGGAACTCTTCATGCATTGTTGGTGAGGATATAAATTGGATCAACCACTACGAAAACCAGTATGGAGGCTCCTCTGACGAACCTTCTCTGAAGAACCTTCACTAGCATTAGAAGAAAGAAAATGTCAGGATTGAAACAGTCTGGCTATATAAGTTCCTGCTGTTTCAAATCTGTCTGACTACAGAACACTTTCAAAATTTCTGTGTTCCTGTGCTTGCTTTGGCAGCACACATACGAAATTTCTGTGCTTCAGAAGTCTTGGTCCAAGTCACCATCATCTCTTACCCAGGTTCCAGCAATGGCCTGCTAACTGGTCTCCTTGTTCAGCTCTTGCTTCCTTTGAAATTGCAGGTCAGATCATGTCATTCCTCTGTTCTAAACCTTCAGTGGTTTCCCATAGCGCTCAGAATAAATGTCCTGACCCTGCTCTTTGTTACCTCTTTGAGCTCATCCTCCACTCCTCTCCCACTGGCTACATCCACTGCCAGCCTTGGATCCTCCTGGCTGTCCTCTGAAAAAGCCTAGCTCATTTCCACTTCAGAGATTTTGTACTTGCTCTCCTCCCCAGGGGGAATCTTCCTCTGTTCTTCAAATGGCTGGACAGCAATTTCTCATTGTTCAGTCTCTGCTGAAATGCCATCTCTTCCAAGAAGCCTTTCCTGACTACCTTAGTGAACTCTCACCTCATATCCAAATATCTGGTCTCCTCTCATCCCACCATCTAGTCTCCCCATATTCCACGCACTAGTCTCCCCATACCTCACTCTCTAGTCACCTCATATCCCACTATCTCATTTTCTTTTTTAACGCTTCTCACTTTCTGATATTGTACTTATTTGTTAATAAGTTTGTTTAGAGGGTTTTTTTTTTTAATGTGTTGATTTTTTTCATCTTTTCCCACTAAGATATAAGTTCTATCAGGGCAGTCATCTTGTCTGTTTTACTTATTAATGTATCCCAAGGACCTAGAACCTTGGTACATACCAAGTGTATTGGCTTTGTAAAATGGCTAGGCTAAACTACAGACCCCAGAATTCCCCTTCTATTAATCCAAGGAGGAACTACCCTTACGGGTCTGGCTTAGTCAGTTGGAAGGCCTTAAAGAGAAAGCTTAGACCTTCTCTGAGCCACAAGACTTCAAAAACAGCAGCTGGATATGCAACTGTTCTTCCTTCCCTCTGGATCTTTCTTCCTGAGTGACTGTTGCCTGTGGAAAAGCCTAAGCTCATGGGTCTCCAGCCTGGTCATGCTCTTTCCTTCCTAACTGCTTGCCCCATGGACTTCAGGTTTGCTTTGTGACCCCCCATGATGGCCTTTGTAGGTCCATTCCTTGTAATAAATACACACACACGTACACACACCACATACGTATTTTCCCTTCTGATTCTATTTCTCTGGTTCAACCTTGACTGATGTTGCAAATGTTTAATGAACAATTCTTGACTGAAAAAGTAAATTAATAGAAAAAACTGGGGGAATATTCTGTTACTTATCTACTGTTGTGTAACGAATCACCCCAAAACTTTATGGCTGAAAACCACAATAATCATTTAGTATCTCTCATGGCTTTTATAGGTTAGAAATTTAGGAGTAACTTAGTTTGGCAGTCCTTGCCTGTTTTCTCATGAGGTGGCAAGCAGATGTTAGCTGGGGCTGTGGTCATCTGAAGGTCTGACTGGGACTAGAGGACCCAATTCCAAGGAGGCTCACTCACATGGATGGTCGGTTGACTCTGGCTCTGAATAGGAGGTTTCAGTTCCTCTCCCCATGGGCCTCTCCAGAGGTACCGGACTATCTTCAAATAGGATGGCTGGATTCCTTCGGAAGGAACAATCCAAAAGACCAGATAGAAACTGCAATTCCTTTAATGCCTTACACCTGGAAAGCACACATAACCACTATCAAGTTGTTTTAATGCTCATACAGATCAGCTTGACTCCATATGGAAGGAGGTTACTCAAGGCCGTGACTATCAGGAGATGTGGATCATTGGATGCCATCTTGGAAGCCAACCACAAATACATAGCAAAATTTTAATATTAGTTATATCTGGATATTGGAATAAAGTTTATGCTTTTCCTCTTTGTACTTTTCTATCTTTCCTAAAATCTTTACAATGGACATGTATTATTTTTAAATCAGAGAAAAATATGTGTCTCTAGCTGTATGTATACATATATATGTATACATACATACATGTATATTTAAATACAGTCATATTTATGTACAGTCACATATATCTTGGTATTTGTGGATATATGTATCAACATTTATGCTGACAGATCTAGTAAACAAAGTTCTCTAAGTTCTTCTTATATTTAGGACTGAATTTCTATAGGCCTAAATATAAAATTTCATTCTTTATAATGTAAATAATTCGAGTCATTTGTAAGAGGATGCACCTGGTTTTGTTTTAGGAAAGAAATTTTTAAAAAAAAGAATCCATGATACTAAAATAGAGAAGGAGGAAAAAGGAAAAACACTGTTGTACAGAAGAATGCCAGCTAGTAAATGTGAAAAACAGGACCGAGTTCAAAATCATTTTGTAACCATCACTGTAATAACTGAGTCAGGTAAGGATCATTCGTAAATGTTAAAATTTTTGGGTAAAGAGTACTGGAAGACAGGATAATCATATGATCACCCCACAGATGATTTTTTAGTTCCAAAGAGAAAGATGGTGATCTGGTAAAAATATCCTAACCATGGGATCAAACAACTTAACCGGTAAAGTGATATTATATAATGTAACACATAATACACATTACTCATGCAGCATTCTTGTCCAAAATATTTAACCTGAACTTAATCATGAGGAAATAATCAAGACAAATCCAGGTTGCGGAACATTCTACAAGACAGTTGTTTTGGACCCCTCAAAACATCAATGCATGTCAGACACAAAAAGGACAGAGGGATCATTCTAGACTGTTAAAGGAGATAAAGGAAATGGCCTAATGCAATGCATTATCTTTGTCTGTATCTGGGATCAAAAAAGTATAAAAGACAGCTGGCAACAATTTAGCGAGTTTGAATATGCATTCTGTATTTTACATTTTTGCATCAACGTTAAATTTATTGAGAGTAACCTTTCTTATTGTGATTTGTCGGTTATTACCCTTGTTTCCACACACTGAAGTAACATGTACAACTTAAGAAAATGTGTATGCACACACTCACACATACAGAACACAAATATGGCAAAATGTTAAGAACTAGTGAACCTAGGTGATGGATATACAAGGTATTCATTAAACTCTGTGTTCATCTTATTTTTCTGTAGAATTGAGTTTTTTCAAAATAAAAAAATTGAGTGAAATACAGTAGGCAGGAGGTGGGGAGGAGGGAGAAAGAAAAAAAGAGAAAGAAAGAGGGAGAAAGAGAGGAAAAGGGGGAGGAAGGAAAGATGGAGAGAAGGAATGAAGCTAAGGAAGGAAGGAAGGGAGGGACGGAGGGAGGGAAGGAAGAAGAGAAGGAGGAAAGAAGGTCCAGCAGGAAATATCGATGATGAAAGACCTTTAATCCTCATTGCTTAATCAAAAACACCAGATTTCCTTGATATAAAAGCTTAAATATAATGTTTCCATAATCACAAATGCACACAAAACAAGATACTTAGAGATAAAAGAAAATTCACTAGGGCTTTTTGTAGAATTCAATTTTATAGTAATTTAATACTATTAAATTAACAATTTAATAGTATTAGATTAATTTAATAATAATTTAATGATAAATTAAATAATAATTTGATAATAAATTGAGATTAATCTTAATATTTTTAAATTGAATTTTAATACAGTTATATCATGAAACAACATGTAGCCATCAAAACACTTTTTCAAAAAGTGCTGAAGGGCACCAGAAAACACTCACAATGTAATATTGAGTCAAAGAAGCAGTAAATAAAACTCCATGTGATCTTCACTTTTATTTTTTATTATCGCATTATTAACATACAATAAAATGCATAAATCTTGGTGTTCAGTTTCAGGAGTTTGGGAAATCGTGTACACTAGTGTAACTACCATCCAAAACAAGAATTAGAATGTTTTCACCACCCCCATTAAGTCCCCTCCTGATTCTTTCCAATTGATTCTTTTCCTCCATTCTCACTAGGCAACCTTTATCTTATTTCGATCTCTGTAGATTAGTTTTGCTTGTCCTTGGACTTCATGTAAATGGAATTATGCAAAATTTACTCTTTTGGATCTGGCTTCTTTTGCTTAATCATCAGATCATTACCCTTCGAGATTCATTCTTGTTGTTGACTGTTTTAGGAGTTCATTCTTTTGTATTGCTCGGTGATATTTGATTGTATAATCTGACCATTTTGTTAGTATTTTATTATATAAGTTTGTTTTTCCTTCTCCCTGTCAATAAACACTAGACCATTTCCAGTTTTAAGTGTTTATAAATAAAGCCAATATAAATATTGCCACATCTAAGGTTTTGTGGACATATGCTTTTCTCTCTCGGGAAAATACCGGAAATGGAGTAAGTGTAAAGTTAGCTTTATAAGACGCTGCTAAACAATCTGCCAAGATACTTGTAGTGTGTTACATTCTCACCAGCCGTGCTGAGAGGTCCAATTGCTCCACATCCTCTCCAACATTTGGTGCTGTCCATCTTTTTCGTCTTACCATCCTAATGAGTTTAAAGAGTACCTCATCGTGGATTCAATCTGGATTAATTTGCTGACTAATGAAGCGGCCACTTCTCTTCCTATACATATTGCCCATTAATATATATCATCTTTTGTGGTCGCTTTAAAGACATACAAAAACTATTTGATATCCCTCCATTCAAAAGTGGACCCTAATTTCCCTCACCTGAAGTGTGGGGTGTACTTAGTGAGTTGCTTTTAATAAATCTACTGTGGTAGAAGTGATGGTGTGGATGTCTAAATTAGAATACAAAGGTATCTTGACTTCCTCCTTGCTCTCTTTTTTGGATGGCTGACTCTAGGGGAGGACAGCTGCCATATCACAAGGACATCCAAGCAGTCTAGAAAGAAGCCTACGTAGTGAGGGACTGAGGCCTCCCACCAACAGCCATGTGAGTAAGTCATCCCGGAAGGGAATCCTCCAACTCCGGTCAAGGTCGGACCTTCAGCTAAATGCAGCCCCAGCTCGTACCTCAGCTGCAGCCTCATGAGTGACACCAAACCAGAGCCACCCAGTTGATTTGTCCCCAAATTCCTGATCCTCAGAAAATAGGAGATAATAAATATTTGTCATTTACTTTTTAAAGATTTATTTTTTTTATTTGAGAGAGTGAGAGAGAAAACATGAGGGAACACACAGAGGGAAAGGAGAAGCAGGCTCCCCACTGAGGGATCCCAGGACCTGGGGATCCTGACCCAAGCTTCGGCAGATGCCCAACCGACTGAGGTACCTAGGCACCACAATATTTGTTGTTTTAAACTAAGTTTAGAGTAATTTTTAGAGTAATTCATTATGCAGCAATAAATAATATACTCATTTTTAAATGGAGTTGTCTTTTTATTAATGATTTTTAGGAGTTTTAGCACATATATATGTGCTGAGAATATTTTTTCCCCCAGTTTATGACTTGTCTAGTCATTCCTTTTTTTTAAGATTTTATTTATTTATTTGACAGAGAGAAAGAGAGATGACAAGTAGGCAGAGAGGCAGAGAGTGAGGGGGAAGCAGGCTCACTGCTGAGCAGAGATCCCAATGTGGGGCTCGATCTCAGAACCCTGAGATCATGACCTGAGCCGAAGGCAGAGGCTTAACCCACTGAGCCACCCAGGTGCCCCGTCTGATCATTTCTGAACAGTGTCTTCAAATGAGCGGAAAGAATTGCATAATCCAATTTAACCTTTTTTTTTTCCTCTGGTGGTTAATGCTTTATGTCTTCTTTCCATGAAATCTTTGCCTACTCCCAAGATCATAAATATATTCTCCTTGTAGCTTTATGTTTCTGATCTTAAGTTTAGATCTATGATCTATCTCAAGTTAATTTTTTATGTATGGAGTGAGATATAAGTCAAAGTTCATTTGTTTTCTTCTATATGAATACTTAGTTGTCCCAATAGCATTGCTAAATCATTTGACTTGGCACAGTAGTTGTATCTTGATTTATTTTTTAAAAAGATAACATACAGACAAAAGGGCTGAAAGTGATACTAAAAATGTTAGTGATGATTATTAAGGGGTTTACAGTTTTAGGTGGCTTTCTTGTTTTCTTTAGCCTTTTCTGTATTTCCTTGATTTTTAACAATGAACCTGTAATACTTTATAATGAAAAATGCATAAAACATTTATATTTTTATGTTTATTTTTCTCTTTTCTTGAACTGTAACATAAAATCTGTAAAATTATAGCTTAAAATGCATATAAATAACTGTAACTTTAAAAATTTATGTATTATGACTTACTAATTTAAATGGAAGCCCTTCTGAATAATTGGACAAACACACTGTAAAAAATATTGTGAAAATTATTTTATATTTAAGCTCCATGTTTATGACCTTGATTTATAGTGAATAATTCTGAAAGTCTATAAAACTTGCCAAGTGTAAAACTCTGGACACTGCTTTTAGATATGAATACTTTGTCATTTCAGTTTTGGAATTATTTATATTCTAATTATCTCTGTGCCGGCAAAGTGTTTTTCAAAGGCTCAGAGATCCCTTTTTCCTTGCGTGGGTTAAACATTTATGTCACGATCTGGTACACCATTCTTGGGAAACTCTTTGTTGTAAGTTCAAAAGTAAACACCAACCCTTCTGTGTCTGAGTATCGCAAATGCAGTCAAAATGAAAGCAGTTTTACCGTAACATGGTATTATGCCCAAAGAGATAAATATATACTGGCAAAAGAGGAAGACAGGCGAAGTGTCAACAGTGAAAATTTATAACTCATCAGTTTCGATCACAAAAATGTCACATAAAACTTTCTTCTTTCTGTTTTGAATTGCCTTTGGATGCCCGGAGTTTCGCTTGAGGTTGAAATTTCAGCCTTAAAGGATCAAACACCAGTTCTCTCAGTGTGGCTTTCTCACTTTTGCAGCCCGTGTAGAACATTCCAGTTCACCGAAATACAGACAAACAGTTGGAAAACTCTCAACACACCTGGCCTCCGTTTGAGCAGGATGACAGCCTGGCTTTCAAGCTTCGCCACGTTCATTTGTTGCACAACCGTTAGGGGCACGCTTTAGGGGGCGGCTTTTATCTCAATCTGAGTGTTGAGAATGGGGGTACAGGGAGGAGGCTCACAGCAGTTCCTCTAACAGACTCCATAACCAAACCATTTACTTTCCCTGCTGAAGCTACGGTGCCAACTCACACATATGTACTGGTAGAACCTGTAGAACATTAAAGACCCGCAGGAAAGGAGCCCCGTCAGGAGCCCACACACTAGAGGGGAGCTCGCACCATGCAACAGACAGTTAACATCAAGAAACACTGACGGAAGGAAAAAAAAAAAAAAGAAACACTGATGGAAAAAAGAATCCTGGAAAAGTGATCACAAAACAGCAGAATGACCAGTGAGGACTGAAAGATTTCATGTGGAAACTTCTCTGCAGCTGTGACCATTTGTCTGTATTAACAACAGACCTGTTTTGTTTTGTTTTGTTTGGGGGTTTGACAAATTACAGTCTCCTGTGCTATTCTCCTGTCCTGTGGAAAAATAAGGGGAAATGTAACCCTACGGATTCTTCGTCCTATAGTCTCTCTCTCGTGTTCCCCAATTCTCCTGAGCTTGCCCCTTGTGGTAAACTAGATGAGAAAGCCTTCAAATGCCAGCTATAAAGTCAAAAGGGAAGGTTTGATCTTGGCGACTGTAAGTCAGTCCCTGATGGAAATGAAATCTGTCCACTCTGGAAACCCTGCCGGGGTATCATGTGCAAACTGGAGGGTAAGTGACTGGACTGGAATCTGGAACAGCCTTCCCCAGCCTTTGCCCAGTCTCCAGTCCTCACAGTTTCCATAACTGCCTCTCCCAGCCCCACATCTCATCCAGTGCCATTTAACACTTTCATCAGAAGTGGTTAAGTGCCTAATGGTGACAAAGGCAAGGTACTATACCAGGAAGTAAAATAGTTTCCTCTCCTCCAGGACAAATGTGAAGTTACAAGAACACCAAGATCAGTTCAGAAAGTATTACTTTTCAAAGACCAGTAGATGAGATCCTTGTGCTTCATTTTTTTAAGCATAAGGAGAAGGATTTGGTATGATTTAGGCAAAAAGGAGAATATTTTTGGTGCTTGGAAGCCTGGCACCCAACACACACACGCACACGCACATGCACACATGCATGCACACATAGTGATTTTTTTTTTAAGAAAAATGGATGATAACTGATTTGAAGACAACTAGAGTAAAGAGTACATGTCTACCAACATCTCTATCTGTTGTTATTATATGAGGTCCAGAGGGAAGATGAGGATTATCTGTCTCTTTCCAATTTCTATTTACGGATACCATCCTTGCTTTTCTCGTAGTCACTGCAATGGGTTGCATTGTGTCTCCCAACAAGATACCTCTATGTTCTAGTCACCAGAACCTGTGATGAGACCTTATTTGGAAAAAGGGTCTTTGTAGATGAAATTAAGTTAAGGATCGCAGGATGAGATCATCCTGGACTATCCAGATGGGTCCTAAATACAATGATAAGTGTCCTTATAAGAAACAGAAAATAGGGGCTCCCGGCTGGCTTATCGGTAGAGCATGTGACTCTTGATCTCAGCGTCATGAGTTCAAGCCCCACATTGAGTGTGAAACCTACTTAAAATTAAAAAGAGAGACAGAGAGACAGAAGAGAGGAGGAGAAATTGGGGGCAGAGATTGGAGTGATACAGCCACAAGCCAAGGAACAGCTGGAAACCACAGTGTCTGGAAAAGGAAGAAAACGAATCTCTCCTTAAAGTCTCTAGAGTGTGCAGCCCTGCCAACACCTTGATTTGAGACTTCAGGCCTCCAGGACTTGGAGAGAACACATTTCTGTTATTCTCTGGTCTGTTTGTTAAGCAGATTCAGGGAACTAATGCCATCAGTTGTTTCTCCCTCAATCCCTTATTCATTTATTTGTTCAGAACATAAGCACATGACATGTCAGGCACTGAGGGAAGCACAAGGGACACAGAGCTGAAAAAACTAATTCATTTTGTTCTCAAGAGCTTTATAATCTGGTATTATTGATGTCATCATAATATGTGGGCACAAGAAGAAAGAGGTCACTGCTTCCTGGGATGGTCACAATAGGGTTCAAGAGGAGGGGCCCACGAAAGTTGAGGTGTTTGCTGGGTAAGCAGTTTGGGAAGAACGGAAAGGAAAGAATTGTGGAAGAGAAAGGAGCATGGACAGAGGTATGGAAGCGTGGAATCACATACCTTCTATGGGAACTGGTTGTTGTAAAATTCCAAAGTAGGTGTGGTGAGAGAAAGGGTCGATAAGGGCTCGATTAGAGAGAGCCGCATTAGCCAGGCTGAAGAGTTTGGAATGTATCAAAGGGCAAACAGGAAGCCACCAAGGGTTTTAAACAGGGTGAGACTATCATCACTCCTGCATTTTAGAAAGATCCTTTCAGTAGAGGTAGGAAGGTTGGCTTGGAGACTTGGCCAAAGCACAGGGATTTATTAGACAAGTACTGACATGGTCTAGGTAGCAGATGATAAGAGGCTGAACTAAGGCCCAATTGTGAGGCTAAAGCACAGGGAGAGATAAAAAGAGAAATTTACGCAAGAGTCTGAGCTAGAACAGAGTCTGAGAAAAGTAGGAAGCAAACAAAAAAAATCCTATTACTGTAACCTAGAGAGATGAGAGTATCAAGAGGGGAGAACTTATAGTCAAAAGCCACTGAGGAGCCAAGTAATGTGAAGCCTGAGAGGAGTCCATTGGATTTGTCAACAAAGAGACCATCAGTGACTTTGTCAGAGCCATTTGATGGTAGATGTCACCAACTAGCAGTGTCTATTGCTGGCAAGTCCATTGGTATCCACAAAATGAGAGGGGTGGTCAATAGATTGCCAGGGGTCCGAGTGTGTTGCCTGCACTTTCCCCAGCACATCTGAGAATTTAGAAATGCAAATCCTCAGGCCCCACTTTTATTGAATCAGACACTCAGGGGTGAAGGCCAAAAACCCCATGTTCTAAACAAGCCCTCCATCTACTCTGATACATGCTTTAGCATGTAGCTTAAAGTTAGAGAACTACCTACTCACATGGGCCAGGGCCTTACTACTGAGAATGCGATCCATGGACTGGCCACATCAATACCTTTTGGGAGCGTGTTACAAAGGCAGAATTTCGAACCCCACACCTGACCCCCTGAATCCGAATCTGCATTGGTAACAAGATCCAAGCTGTTCAGATGCACATGGAAGTTTGGGAAGCAGTACTAAAAGATTTTCATATAAATGGAATTTCATATAATTCCTTGCCTCGAATCTCAGATGACATATTACACAAACCCAGTGAATTGCTGATTCAAAGAATGGGAGAGAATTCAATATAACACACCCAAATTTCCTCCTCTCAAATGGGATAAGAAATAAGAGGTAGACAATAAGCCATAGCTCACACGAGCCTGGGAATATTCCTGGAATAATCAAAGTACTGTAGGTGTTTCTAGTTCTTTGGGTTACAGAATATATGTTTTTCTTCCAAAAGGTAAAAAAAAAAAGTTTATTTTATCATTCTAGGACACTAGAGCTGTATCCAGTAAAGTCTCCTACTACCCTTGACAGGGACAGTATATATGGGAACAGGTAAATATTTATATGACTGAGTAGGCAACTGCTTATGCTGCGAAACTAAGACCATTAAGATCTGCACAATTTACTATATATAAAATATAGCTCAATATTTTAAAAAGGCCAAGAGCTATTCCATCTATTTTGGGTGAATACAGTTTAACCCAGAGGTTCTCAAAGTGTCCTCAGACCAGCAGTCTCCGTGTCCCCTCTGGGCTTGTTAGAATTTACATTAGGCTCCACTCTGACCTACTAGATCAGAATCTCTGCAGATAGGACTCGGAAAGTTGCTTTAACCAGTCCTCCGGTTGATTCGGATGCCCATTCCAATCTGAGCAGCACTGATTTGGCATCAGAAACACTTCATAGAAAACCCTTCTGCCTGGAGCATCTCCTGTTTGCCTCTTAAACTCTTCTCCATTTAAGTGGTTTCATTTATCTTTCATGTCCTTTCATGGCTCCTTCTTTCCTCCTTCCTCTTTTTTCTTCCTCTATCTACCTATGTCTTTCCGTTCTACTTTTTCACTTCCTATTTCTTTCCTAGCTCCCTTTAGCTTAGAACTGTCCCCTTCTTGAAGATGTATACAAATCTAGCACTTCTGCTCCAAAGTTTGCCAGCCTAAGCAAGTCTATCAGATACCCGTGCTCAGCACTAGGGAAGAAACGAAACAGTCCATCAGCCACTTTGTCCTTGAAACAATGCAGCTTGCAGAAACGACGGTATAGAGGCCGCCATTGTACAGTTCTTTGGTATTAATGCGACTGTAATTAGCAAGAGCACTCGTGATCATCATGTGCTAATTGTCCACAAAATGATGGCACAGAAGAGTACAAGATTTTCAGTCTATGGGGTAATTTACCTGAACAATGGGCCTTGTTTTAGGATTCAGGGTTCATGGCTTCACCACAAGAGGTGGCTAATAAACACTGCAGGAACAAAGAGTAATAATATTAATATTAATAAAAAGTGTTCTTGTGTTTAACTAAAATAGTTTGTTTTTATTACATAGTCTACTGTTAATAATCTAATTGCTCATAATGATTTGGTAGTAAATGTGGTCTAGGCCTTTTTCTATGAGCTTTTTAGTTATTAATGTATTTAAATCTTCCACAACCCTATGAGTTTGGTACGGTTACCATCCCCATTTTACAGATAAAGAAATGGAGGCATGGAGAGGTGAAATAACTCTTCTAGGGTCCCCTTCCTGGGGAGCACTGGAGATGGGATTGGCATATACAGTCCTATATATATACTCTTAGGGGTCCCAGATCAGAACCACGGTGCTATACTGCTTCTCAGGTGAAAATGAGTTGAGCTACACAAGGCACATTTGAATTTCACACTCCTTCATATTTCACACTAAGGACAGATTTATTAAATATTGTCATGTCCTAACACTAACCCTAGACTGGGAGCCAGCAGTCTTCGATTTTAATCTTAGCATTATAGGCAACTATATTTATTTATATTTATATTAACTATGATTAAATTTATTTATAAATATATTCATATTTACTACTATTCAATTAACAACTATGCTTATTTATATTTATATTTATTCATTTTTATGGTTCTCTCCAGGTCCAATATTCTATGAATTCTAAGAATAAAACATAGTCCCGGGGAATAATTAAATTTAGGAATTTAATGATACACAGAAGCATAATTAATCAATTTTCTAATTATTCCTTTAACAATAATGGAAACAAGTAAGATGGCGTAATTCTTGATTCTTAAGGCAGAATGAAGTGTTTGCTAGAATGCACATGAACAACACAGATAGAAATACATTAAAGCCTAGGGGCGCCTGGGTGGCTCAGTAGGCTAAAATTTCTGCCTTCGGTTCAGGTCATGATCTCAGGGTCCTGGGATCAAGCCCCACATGGGGCTCTCTGCTCAGTGGGGAGCCTGCTTCCCGTTCTCTCTCTGCCTGCCTCTCTGCCCGCTTGTGATCTCTCTCTGTCAAGTAAATAAATAAAAAATCTAAAAAAAAAATACATTAAAGCCCAAAGTGCTCAATATTTTGGTATTTGCTCAATATAGGGACACCTAGGTAGCTCAGTGGGTTAAGCGTCTGCCTTCAGCTTGGATCATGATCTCAAGGTTCTGGGATCAAGCCCCACATAAGGCTCCTTACTCAGCTGGGAAGCCTGCTTCTCCCTCTCTCTCTGCCTTTCCCCTCTGCTCACATGCATGTGTGCTCTTTCTTTCTCAAATAAATAAATTTTAAAAAAAAACCTTTGCTCAATATAATAAAAGCCAGAGGTGATGAATTGAATTGGTTTCTTATTGTTGCTGCAACAAATGATCACTCATGTAGTGGCTTGAAACAAAACTGATGTATTCTCTCATAGCTCTGGAGGTTAGAAAACTGAAATGTGTTTCACAGAGCTAAAACCAAAGTTTCAGTAGAGCTGCATTTTTTCTGTAGGTCCCAGGGAAAAATCCATTTCCTTGACTTTTGCAGCTTGTAGAGGCCACCCACATCCCTTGGCTGATGGCTCCCTTCATTCATCTTCAAAGCCAGCGAAAGCAGGTTCATTTCTCACATTGTAGCACTCTGACCTCTTCTGCTTGTCTCTTCCACATACAAGGACCTTTGTGATTCGATTGAGCCCACTCGGATAACCCCTGACAACCTCTCCTGCAGGAGATACGTAACATCCTCCCATCTACAAAGTCCTTTTGATACATAAAATAACACCTTAACAGGTTCTGGGGATTAGGACATGGGCTTCTCAAGGAGAGTCATTTTGTGCCTACTATGGGGGACAGTTTTGGATTCTCCAGGAAGGCTTCTGTTTCATATATTTAAAAATAAAACAGTGTTTGTAGTGAAGAGAAAAAATATTCAATTCTGGAATATTGTAATATTTATGAAGCTCACAATTAAATAATGAATTGCAAATGTCTTACTGAATATTTTCTAAGGTTGATATTGCTTTGAGCACAAAACAATGTCAGAGCCCAAAAAGACCACGGGGATAATCTAGTTAAGTCAACTCCTCCTTATTTTATATATGCAGAAACTAAGGCCCAGAGGGGCCAATGACTTGCCAGTGAGTGATGGAAGTGAGCCTAGAGGGCACCGGGGTGGCTCAGTTGGTTAAGCCACAGCCTTTGGCTCAGGTCATGGTCCCAGGGTCCTGGGATCAGATCCCGCATCGGGCCTTCTGCTCAGTGGGTAGCCTGTTTCTCCCTTTCCCTCTGCCTGCCACTCTGCCTGCTTGTGCTCTCTCTCTATGTCAAATAAATAAATAAATAAAATCTTTAAAATAAAATAAAATAAAATCTTTAGGGGCGCCTGGGTGACTCAGTGGGTTAAAGCCTCTGCCTTCGGCCCAGGTCATGATCCCAGCGTCCTGGGATCGAGCCCCGCATAGGGCTCTCTGCTCAGCAGGGAGCCTGCTTCCCTCTCCTCTCTCCACCTTGTGCTCTCTCTCTCTCTAATAAATAAATAAAATCTTTAAAAAATAAATAAATAAATAAATAAATAAATAAATAAATAAAATAAAATAAAATCTTTAAAAAAAAAAAAAAGAAGTAAGCCTAGAACCTCCTGGCTTGGTTCTCAGGTGCAGGCACATCTGTCACATCTTAAGCCTGTCTCTCATTTTTTTTTTATCTTACCAATAACTTCTTAGACTTCCGGGAAAAATTCCTTAGCTTAATGCTTAAGGAAGGATCTTACCTAGTGTCCTCTGGCATATCACACAATTCAGACACATTTTCACAGCTAATATTAATGATTAGAACAGGCCTCTGACTCTTCCTTCTTTTTTGGGGAAGTATGTAGAAGAGCACAGAACTGCAGAAAGAAAAAAAAGTCTTGGTCTTTTGATTGCCATGTGACGATAAAGAGTAGGAGGAAAACTATGCTGTGGTAAGGAAAGTAGCTAAACCACAGATGAGGGGCTCATGGAAAAAACATTTTATAAATACCTTTTCTTACCCCTAACATGTGTCACATGCAATGCCTTACCTACCATGAGGAGATTTAATTCCATATGAGCTGTTTAAGAAGCAAAAATTATATTCAACACAAAACATGTAAGAATAACAACAAACTCAGTTGACTCCTTGAAGTATGCCACAGTTTTTCTTGGCCAAATCCTTATTTTGAAAAGGAAAATCATAACTTCTGCATGGCATAGAGCAAAGAGAGGGCAGTGCCAGTCCTAAATACTGGCATCATGAGCAGCATTGTGAACCTTCCCACCCTTTTCTTAAAGAGTAGAAAATTCTAGCTTTTCCTTGGAGAAGGGCAGCAAAGCTCTTCTGAAATGCAGCTGCTAGAAACCTTACCCTTAGGAAACTACACTGACAGATTAAAGGTTAAAGAGTATAGAAGGATTTCAATCATGACAAGAAAACTTCGTTGAAATACAAAATCTGTCCCAGTTTTTCTAAATTTCATCTTAGCGAGCTAGTAGTGAAAAGAAATTTTCTGAAATAAGTTTGTCATGGAGGACCTACTAGAATTCTAGTGCAGAAGTCATAATGGTGAGACCTATGTCCCCAGATTCTAATTAGCTTTGCAGTGCTTCACTCATAATATGAATAAACAGTCAAGGATCCTCAGACATTTGATTAAAACCCCTAACAAGATATAGGAGGGAAAAACAGCACGTAGGGGGAAAATGCAGGAAGCAGAACAAATAAAAAGATTAAAAAAAAAGAAAACTAGACAGGAAGGAAACGAGGGAGACAGGAATGGAAGGATGGAGAAAGAGAAAGAAAGAAAGAAAGAAAGAAAGAAAGAAAGAAAGAAAGAAAGAAAGAAAGAAAGAAAGAAAGAAAGAAAGAAAGAAAGAAAGAAAGAAAGAAAGAAAAAAAGAAAGAGAGAGAGAGAGAGAGAGAGAGAGAGAGGGAGGGAGGGAGGAAATACTTTCAAAAAAGAGCTCTGGAAATTTAAAAATGAATGTAGAAAAATAAAGCGAAAACAAGAGTAGGGTTGGAAGATAAAGTTGAGAAAATCTCCAAGAAAATAGAACAAAAAGACAAAGAGGTGGAAAATGGTGGAGAAAAGATAAGATACTTAGAGTATCAACCCAGGAGATTAATATCTGAATAAAAGAAATTCTGAAAAGAAAGCTCAGATAAAATGGCAGAGAGGACACTATTAAAGAAATAATAAAAGAAGCTACTGAAAAGGGCTGCCTGGTTGGCTCCGTCAGTGGAGTATGTGATTCTTGATCTCAGCAGCGGCAGCGTTGTGAGTTCTAGTCCCCCGATGGGTGTAGAGAGTACTAAAAAAAAAGGCTACTGAAGAATGTGTGCTACCAAAACAAGGGAGTAAAATAAGAGGAAGATTTGAGATTCCAAAAACAGAGATGCAAGAAAAGGTAGAAGTCAAAGGACTTCCTCGATTGACAATAGAGGCAACTGAGGGGTGACTAATATTCCTGATCTCGCTTTGGGACATGGTTAAGTTACTTGGAAACAGTCTGATCCCTTTGATCTTTGCTTTTAGAGGTGGGACTGACTGAACACCCTATTGGTCCACACTAATGTCCCACCAAGTACTGCCCTTGAGGATTCTACTTGGTACCTTGTGTGTTAAGAGCTCTTTCCACTTTGGGTGGTAGGAACACAAGCCATTGTCACCCTGTGTGAAGTGTGGGGATTGTCTGCTTGATCTCTTTCCTGAAGGTCTTTCTCTGACATCAGAGAGTTTCCTCACACAGCTGTGCTGATCTTTACCCCGCTGCAGGTTTGAGAACTCCTCTGCACAACTTCAGAGTTGTCTTCAGCTCTTTCTTCTTCACCGCTCTGCCTTGAGGAATTCTAGCAGCCTCGGCACCTTGGACTTCAGAGCTCAGTATCCTGAATTCAAGGAGCCCCCAAGGCCGTTCAGGTTCTCTCTCCGCAGCAAATGGGCATTTAGAGGGCCCTCCGCATTTATTTTCCTTCTCTCCGGGGCCACAGTCCTGAACTGCCTGTTGTCTAAAGTCCAGATATCATTGTTTTATTTCCAAAATCTATACAAAATCAATTTACTTTCTAAGCTCCAGAAACAAAATGTTAAAAATCTAGTTTTTAAAAAAACTAGACATCTGTTATGACATGGATGAATCACACGAACATAATATTGAATAAAAAAACCTCACGAACACAATAGAGAATGCATATAGTAAAGATTTCATTCATATGAAGTTCAGAAACAACAAGACTAAACATTATTTAAGATGGTATATCTAGGTTTAAAACTAAAAGAAAGGTAAATTTCTAATTATTTAAAAAGTCAGGGTAGAGTTCCTGGGTGGCTCAGTTGTTAAGTGTCTGCCTTCAGCACAGGTCACCATCCTGGGATCAAGTCCCACATAGGGCTCCCTGCTCAGCAGGAAGCCTGCTTCTCCCACTCCCCCTGCTTGTGTTTCCTCTCTCAATGTGTCTCTCTCTGTCAAATGAATAAATAAAAAATCTTAAAAAAAAAGTCAGGGTAGTGGTTACTTCTGGGGGCAGACTGGGAGGCTGCAACTTCGGAATATTTGCTATAGGGCTGGAAATAGCCAATTGTTTGACTTCCGTGCTATTAACATGGGTGTTCACTGTAAAGTGATTTGTTGAACTGTACATACGTGTGTCTTTTGTATATATCTATGTGTTAGATAACATATATATGTTATACTTCATGTTTAAGATAGTAAAGAATATATTCTTTGTAATAATAACAAAACCATAAGTTATCTGTATGTAATCTAACAAATAAATTATCATACCTTCATAGATAAAGTTATATAAGACATTTAAGAAAATCTTTAAAAAAAATTCAGAGATACACAACATACATCAATAGGAAAATTTAATATTATAGAGATGAAAATTCTCACTCAGTTAGCTTATGGATGCAAAATAAACCCCAAAGAATTCCTAAAAGAATTTTTGTGAAATTGACACATTTATTCTAAATTCATATGGAACTGTAAATGGCCAAAAATTGTCAAGATACTCCCAAAAGAAAAATGTTGGAAGTCTTAGAACTATAGTAATTAGGGTGGTCTTGTCCTAATACAAGAACAGACAGATAGACGGATAGAACAAAACATAGAGCCTAGAGACAAACCCATGAGTATATGGAAATGTAATTTGTGACAGAGCTACAATAGCAGCTCAAAGAAGAAAAAAGAGGCTCTTCATAAATAATGTAGGGACAACCGGAATATATGTGGAATAAAATAGAACTGGATTTGTACTTAAAGCCAGTCTCAGAAATCAGTTGCAAGTTGATTAAATCCTTAAATTCTAAAAGTTTTTAAATTTTTGAAAGGTGAAACCATAAAGCTTTCAGGAGACAACATGTAAATATATCTTTATTACTCTGGGTCAGGGAAGACATAAAAATGTGCAAACGATAAAGAGAAGGATTGATATAGCTCTATGTTTTAGAAATACTACCTATCAAAAGGTACATAAAGAGAATACAAATATGTTAATAGAACAAAATAGCACACAAGAAGCACACGTACAATTACCTGATTTATGACAAAGATGTCACTGTAATTCAGTGGAAAATGTTTCTAACAATTGTGCTGGGTCAGTTGGGTATCAATAAAGGAAAAAAAAAATAGGAAACCCAACTTCCTCACATTATAGTGCCAAAAAATTTCCAAAATATGTTAGAGACCAAAACATGAAAGCTGAAACAGTCAACATTCTAGATGAGAACATATGACCTTGGCATAGGCCAAGATTTCCTAAACATGAATCTTTGATGTAATGTTAAACACTATTATAAAAAATTATAAATTGGCTATCATTAAAATCAAGAACATCTGTTTATCAAAAGATACTATGAAGAAAACCAAAAGGCAAGTCATAAACTGAGAAGATAGTTGCATTCTTCTTGAAATATATTTTCTCATCATAAGTTTAACTAAGAAAATATATATTTGCAAAACATAATTGACAAAGGATTAGCATTCAAATATTTAAAAATTTTCTATGTAGTTTAAGAATATAAACATATTTTACCTGGGTGGTACCTGGGTGGCTCAGTTGGTTAAGCATCCAACTCCTTTTTTTTTAGAGGGTACAATTTTATTTTTTATTTTTGTTTTTTAAGATTTTATTTATTTGAGAGAGAAAGAGAGAGCATAAGAGGAGGGAGGGTCAGAAGGAGAAGCCAACTCCCCACTGGGCAAGGAGCAGGATGTGGGACTCTATCCTGGGACTCTAGGACCATGACCTGAGCCAAGGGCAGTTGCCTAACCAACTGAGCCACCCAGGCATCCAAGTGTCCAACTCCTGATTTTGGCTCAGGTCATGATCTCAGGGTCATGGGATCAAGCCCTGTGTTGGTTCCATGCTCAGCATGGATTAAGATTCTCTCTTAAGATTCTCTCTCTCCCTCTGCCCTTCCCCTGGCTCAAGCACAGGTATGCATCTGCTCTCTCTCTCTTTCTCTCACTCTCTCTCAAAGGAGGAGGAGGAGGAGGAGAATATAAACCACCCAATAGAAAAATTGGTATAATTGAAAAGAAAATGAGAAAATATTAAAAGGTGTTCAAAGTTACTTAATCTTGTCAGTTATCATGGAAATGCAAATTAAAATCACAAGATACCATTTCCAAACACCAGAGAAGCAAACTTTTTAAGTTCATTGATATCAGGGTTTTGGGAGGGTTTCAGCAAAATGGGTGAAAGGGAGTGAAAAAGATACAGGCTTCCAGTTATGGAATGAAAAAGTCACAGGGAATAAAAGGCACAGCATGAGGAAGACAATCAACGATATTGTCCCGTGAGGTAACGGGACAGATGGTAAACTACACTTGTGGTGAACATAGCAGAATGTACAAACTTGTCAAATCACGAAAATGCACACCTGAAACTAATGTTAACATTGTGTGTCAACTATACTAAAAAAAAAAAAAGTTTATAGATATCAAATGTTGGTAACAACTGTGGAGCAATCAGAACTTACATTCTGTTTGTGGCACTTATGATTCTCATTTATATCAAGTTGAAAACACAACAAAATTAAACTGTATATTGATCAGGATAATGTTTTATATGTAAGTTGGATAGAGGGCACAGACGTATTTGTTATTTTTCACAAATGTTTGCATTGAACTCCTATATAATATTTATACTAAGAAAAAAATAATAATATTTTTATCATTATTTATCAGAGCAGAACTAAGTGACTCTTAAATATCTTTTTTGGGGGGCATCTGGGGGTTCAGTTGGTTGAGCAACTGCCTTCAGCTCAGGTCATAATATCTTTTTTTTTTTTTAAGATTTTATTTTTTTAAGTAATCTCTACATCCAACATGGGGCTCGAACCCACAGCCTTGAGATCAAGAGTCATGTGTTCTACTGGCTGAGCCAGTCGGGCACCCCTTAAATATCTTTTAATTCTAGTAAATTAAAGGATTTTGATGTTACCATTAAAAGTCTTCCTACCTAGCTTTAATATCCTAGTTACCTGTGCATTCAAAAATTGGAAGCCTGAGAAATATTATATAGAACCCGACTAACAGGGACTCTTTCTTTTGTAATACAGTACCTGGAAAAACCTCATTTTGCAGCCTTGTTTTTTTTCAAAGTATGTGAACAAAATGTTCAAGGTCATTGAAACAATTTGCTTTACAAGTTCTATCAAACAGGGGGGCTAAAGGGCAGGGAGAAAGACAAAGAGAGTCAGATTAAGGTCTGATTCCCAACGACTTTCTGATATATGAAAAGTCCGTTGGAAAATTAGTATCTTTACAAAGTAAACATGTTAGTGATCATTCCACTCTATTGGTGTTACATAAGCCTAAAACAGATTTAAAGGCAGGGAGAAATGAAACTAACCAGCTGAAACTGCAATGTGCTTTCAGATGGTCGTTCTCTTTACACATTACACATTTAGAAGACAAATTCCAAGCATATTACAATTTAGTGTCACACAAATGTACTTTTCTACTAGTAGCTATAGAGACATTACAAAAAAACTCCCTTCACAGAACCTTTGGAATGATGAAATAGCTCTGACTTCAGCATGATATTAACCATTAGACTAAGAAAACAGGCCATAGTTATTCAAAACTATTACAAGGACACTTTGGTATGTAGATTGCGATTTTCTTTTGGCTAAAGCTGTGGGTTAGTGTAGGGACCTTATAGAAATTGTCCATTTCTTCAGGGTTAATTATCTTTGTCATTTCATTAAATATTATTATTTACCCTTAGCATCATTAAATTACCCCAGTCACCCTTTATTAGATACGTCAGTATTATCACCTTTTCTCCTCATTCTACCCCCTTATCCTCCAGGCTCAAAGTTCAGCTAAACCTGTAAATTGGATATGGATATAAATTTCACTTATACCTTGAAATTCATCCCTTACACCTTGAGCTCTTGCTAAAAAAATTCTTGTTAGCTGTTTCAGTGAATCAAGAGAAACAAAAATCTTGCTGTTTTAAAACAAAACACAAAAAGGTCCCTTAAGTGTAACTCCTTATCTATAAAACGTCATAAACCTGAAACTGAAATTCATGTTACTCTTTAAATTGTTTTTCCCCTTATATTTTCATTTCTATGACAATGAGAAGAGGGTGGTGGTTCAAAAATATTTGTGAAAACAAAGATGGCTTACAGACAACCTAATGCTTCCCGGTTCAAGACATAGCCACGGGGCCCTGCCTGAACAGGTAAAGGTGTATGGTCCCTGTGGGAATTACCACCTGAGAATTTCATCAGTGGGGCCCAAACTGTTCCTTTGACGCAACACATTCTGTATCACTTCTCTCCCAATTACAATGCAAATAGATGGCTTCTTGGTTAAATCACTGTCATTTCTCTGTCAATTGTTATGCCCTTTTGTTCAGCCATTTTGACATTATACTGACCTTTAAAATTGAGAGTCCTTTGTAAACAAAAATGGAATTTGGAAGAAGCAGTTGTCCTCAATTTCTCTTACACCTCTAAGAGGGGGAGAGAGCTAGTTGTGAGACGCTCCCCACCCCCCCATACATTGAATGGTACAGTTGCAAAATAGAAAACAAAATGCTCGGGGTGCCCGGGTGGCTCAGTGGGTTAAGCCTCTGCCTTGGGCTCAAGCCCTGAACTCAGGGTCCTGGGATCAAGACCCCAATGGGGCTATTTGCTCAGCAGGGAGCCTGTTTCCCCCTCTCTTTCTGCCTACTTGTGATCTCTCTCTGTCAAGTAAATATACAAGACCCTTAAAAAAAAAAAATGCTTTGATCTCCTTGAAAACATCTATCAAAGTATGCACCACCTGTATGCTCTGTTCCTAAATCCTTAATTTCAGTGTTTGTTCTAAAATCAATGAGGAATTTCAGCTATAAATCCATGTAAAATAAAATAGACTAAATTTGAGCTAAAAGGAAAATCAAAGTGGTAGAGCGAGGCAAAGTTATTAAGCATATTTTCTGAAATGCTAAAATGTTCTAGTGTAAGTTAGACTTCCGCAGCTTGGAGACTGTATTTTAAATTGTAACATTTCCAAGTAGACACGGTAGTGGTAAGAAAGTTGGACTGAAAGAGTAGATGCTTAGAAAGAAGGAAAAAAACAAAAATTTGATGATTTTTGTAACCCACTTTTGGTGTTTTGTATAGAGGACACACTAGTTTACTCTACAGTGGAAAATAAACAAAATGGTGGAGTTTATAAAATATTAAGTACAATATGATCCAATTTCATTATTTTTAAATCTAAACATTTTTTTAAATCTATACGTACATGTGAGGAAAATACCCCCCAAGATATGAACATATACCAAATAGATATTTGCAGTTATGGGACTGTGTATATTTTACCCTTTTTTTAAATTTTCAAAATATATATATATAAGATGTATATAGTTTTATAATATATACTTAACAAATATACAACATATCGCATGCATGCTTATTTCATATGTGGATATATGTCATATACTTTCTATATCATTTTTATATTTTATATATACTATTATTAGGAATGATAAAAAATTATTTTTTTAATTTTTTATTTTTTTATTTTTTAAGATAAAAATTATTTTTAATTTAAAAATAATTGCATTTCATTGTGACTCAAGTGGTTCCTAAATTAAAATTGGAAGAGTTTGACAGTTAATTTCATTCATTCATTTATTCAAACATTTACAGCTAATTTTGAGCATTTACCATATGTCAGGCCCTCTTATAGGGACCATGGACACAGTATAGGACATATGCTATACCCTGTTCTATTCTCAGACAACTAAGAGACAAGTCCCAAATCCACACTATCATCCCCAACTGTATAGATTGGTTCAACAAATACATTGAGAAACTTTTATCTGCAGAATCTTATCTTCATTCCTCACGAAAAGAGGTGAAAAGATGATAAAAAGAGACGAGACTGGGCAGAGACACAGCCTCAGAACGCGAAGATCAGTGAAACATGGAATGTGTGGGAATAGGTAGTACTCACCCTGTTCAGACCCATTCTAAGCACTTGATGTGTATTGACTCATTGAGTTCTCACAACCACCTTGTCAAGTAAGGTCTACTCTTATCATCTCCATGTTAAAGATGAAGATATTGGGGCTCAGAGAGTTTAAATGTCCTGCACAACAGGCAATCAGCTAGTAAATGGTGGAGCTAGAATTTGAACCCAGGCTACCTGGCTCCACATAGGAGCAGACTTGGCAAAGGAAGGCGTGCCATCCAGAACAGAGAAGGCCTTAAGCACGTGGCAGTCAGCCTGTGGGAGGGATGTGACTGCCAATGGGCACGGCTTCACACAAAAAGTACATGCAGCACATAGTGACGAAAATGAAGTAATTTGTCCCCCAAATTATGTATAGATAAATTAAAGGTAAAGCTCAACATGAGAAAAATCTGATGAAAAAATCTGAAGTAAAGTGGGTTTCAAACACACTGGAAGGTAAGAAAATTTTTGTTCTGAAATATTTTGTAGTAATCACACTTGAGAAACTTAACCTAGGGAGAGCAAGTAAAATTATACATGTGGGATAACTAAGAATGGAAGGGCCCTTCAGGGGCACGGAAAAGCCGGGTTCTGGGACCAGCCAGGAGAGTACATAGGGCAGCGTCATGAGTAGGGGGCCAACAGGAGGAACTGAGGGAAGAGAGCTTTCTGCAGGAAATGACTTGGGTTTGTAGACCAACCCATCAAACAGTAGTTGTGCAGCAGAGACACCCAAGTCTGACGGAGGGGGAACCGTCCAGAGCGATGGGCAGACACTTGGCTGGTGCTGTGGTCATCGGACCAAGATGAAGACATTGCATGATGGAGAACCAAGGAAAAGAGGTGTGGATTCACAGCAGGCAAGGAGGGCAGAGGTCTCCAAAAGAGGCAACAGAAGTCAAGACGGGAAAACTAAATGGACACAGGAGGGGAAAAAAATCAACACAAGATAGCTCAGGTCAAAAGGAAGATTTTAAAGAGTTAATAAAAAATCAATATTTAATATTTTTCACACATCTTCCATAACATTGAAAACATGTCCTTTCAGAAGTTTATTGTGATCTTAAACTACCTAAATTGCCCATGTTTCAATGAGAAAAAGTTAAATTCTGGGGTCCATTGACTTTTATTTTTTTAGAAAACAACCATGATTGCAATTATATTAATCACAAAACAAAACATGACAGTAACTTAACTGTTCTTGGAGATTTCTGCAGTCGGAGTGTGCACATCCCATATTAATGTTACTGCTTTGTAGAATCACATGCTGATCTATTTATGTAGCTCAGCCCTGCAGTTCCAAGGTATTTAACATTAAGATCCGAGCTCATTTCTGCTCCGTGGAGATGCAGCGCCACAGAATCGTTCCAATGCTTAGCGGGCTCCGGCTCTCACTTGCTGGGCAGATCATGCTCACTATACAAACGGCTTCTGCAGAACTGAATGTGACTGGGGAGGAAACTACCATTGAAAAGCATCCCCTGTACTGCTTGGGAAAACAAAGAGCCATCACATTTGGACAAAATAAAAGAGAATCCTTTTGCAATGGAGAGCTCAGATTCGAGCATCAGAAAATTAGTTACTTCTTATGAATCACTTTTATTCTGTTAAAGCCTTACCCAATAGGAAAAGGCAGCAGGGAAGAAATTCTTTCAAATATACAAACTTCTGTTACACCTCATAGACAAAGAGTCTGCAGTCTTTTTTTGATTTTTTGGGTTATCACAAATACCCAGAAAAGGTATCAGATGTTTAGTTCCAAAGAGTGATCTTTTCCCCCTAGCTGTCTGCTTGCTGATCACCCATGAACCAGTTAGTTAGTGTTTATAGAAGGAGAATAACATGTGGTGACCCACCCCAGCACGGAGATTCATTTCCTAAGATGCCCGTGACCGAGCAGACGTGAACTACCCCATTAACACCCCCCAAACAGACGCCATGACCCATTCACTCCTGACAGACCATATTCTTTATAGCTTCTGTTCTGCAGCACATTGGATGTCTGCTAAATTGTTATTTGTTACAAAGCATGCTTTTGCTGTGACAGATGCCCCCGACTCCTTCTCCCCGCTGAGCTCACGGAATCACAGCTGTGTTGTACCACAAGTACAGTGTTGTCAAATCTTTGCTTTGTTTAATTATTCAAGTTGGTTCTACCACCGAATTAAACTGCCTGGCAATATTATGGGATTTCAGCACGAACAACGCACATGACCATACAGATGCCAACCCTTGCCAAGTGTCTATACGGACTCCATTTTTCACTCCCGGTGGTAACTGAAAGCTCACCCCCTAATCACCAGACGCAGAGCTGGATGGAAGAATGTAATCAACGTGCTGCAACACAGTCCTTCAGGCTGGTAGCCCTTGCATGTTCAAGGCCAGAGTCAATCTGGAGTACAGCCTGGAAGTGGTTTTCACCTCAAAATTCCAGGTGTGGACCATTTATGAACCCTAGTTCAAATCATAGTTTCCTGAATTTAATAGATCAATTTAAGATCAGTTTTACCTTCTGAACTTTTTCTTTATTCTTCCCAAAATATTTTAAAAATCATAGAAAAGCGTTTTTCTGTGGGTACCTGGGTGGCTCATTTGGTTAAGCTACTGCCTGGGGGCTCAGATCATGATCCCGGAGTCCCGGAGTCGAGTCCCGCATCAGGCTCCTGTGGGGGTCTGCTTCTCCCTCTGACCTTCTCCCCTCTCATGCTCTCTCTTACTTTCTCTCTCTCTCTCAAATAAACAAAATCTTAAAAAGAAAAAAAAGAAGTGTTTATCTGTAACCTCGATATTGCCCCCTCCCCAGTGGTATTAAGACAAGACCAATTTAAAGTGTTGACTTTCTTTCATCCCATAAAATTTTTTTTAAGGATTTTATTTACTTCCTTCACAGAGAGAGCACAAGCGCAGAGGGAGCAGCAGGCACAAACAGACGGAGAAGCAGGCTCCCCGCTGAGCAAGGAGCCCTGCACAGTACTCATCCCAGGACCCCGGGATCATGACCTGAGCTGAAGATAGACACACCCACGCAGGCACCCTTCATCCCATAACATTTTTTTGAAACATAGTATCAGGAAAGCAAAGAGGCTTCCAGGATCATCTGGTTGGAGCCCCTCCTTTCGCAAAGAGGAAATGGAGGCCCAGAGTGGGAGAGCAACTTGAAAAGCATCAAACAGCTAGGAAGCAGCAGACCTCCTGCTGTGTCCTAATTCAGGGCTCTGCTGCTGGGCCACCCGTCCTCCGGCCTCCCGCCACTGCAGCCCAACCAAAAACGTCCCTTTTCTAGCATCCCACCGTCCTCTCTTGCCGGGCAGCTTGGCGGGTGGTGCGAGTCTCTCTCTCAAGTGTAGTCTGTGTACAGCGGGACAGTGTAAACCGTAGGTTAGCTAGAGCAGGGAGGAGGGGAGTAACTCATATTTATAGCGTAGAGAGCCTCCCCAATCCCTGCAACATCCTGGTGCCTCCGTGTCTACGGGCTAAGAAATCAGGGCATGGAAAGGGATTTCTCTTGGTCAGCGTGTAGCCGGGAGCGCAGCTGCACTGGCCGCCGCACGGTTCTCCAGGAGCAACCAGGCCCGGGTCCAGCACCTCCGAGAACTGACTTCTTCCCTTGGCCGGGAAAGTTGCATCGCTCCAGCGCTCCCAGCCTGGGAGCGGAGAAGCTCACTACACAGCTACCCCAGCTGAACCGAAACGTCCCCTTTCCCAAGGCTGGGCCGTCATTCTCAGGACTGGATTACTTTATAGGGAAACGTGGGGCAAAAGAGAGAGGGGTGGGGTGCAACGGACACCCTCAATATTTCAACGATTCGTAGTTTTAGCTAAGTTTTTTTTTTTATCTGACTTCAAGAAACATAGGCTTCTTAGAATTTTAAGGGACCTGAGAACTCAGCAAAATACCAATTAACTGAGGCATCTTGCCTGTAACAGGCTTAAAGCCTTTCAACTTATTTTATGTTTAAAATAAGTTCTAAAACTTAACTTGGGAATTTGTACTAATAAAGCAGTTCCCAGGAGAGGGAGAAGACTGAGACTGTCGCCTAAATATTTTATGGGTCTGTGAATTCCACATTTAAGTGCTTTCTTTGTACCTTGAACACAAGCCTAGGTAGCACCGAGCTGCTTATGATTCTAGGTAGCTTTCCAGAGACACAATTCACAAAATGTCTATTATGCATCAGGCATTTTACAGGCAGAGGTGGACAGCAAAAACAAGTAGGATTTGGTCCTGCCGTCAAAGAGCTTACAACAAAAGCAAGTAGCTGGAAGGCATTATCTGCATTTACTTTCTTACCTCTGACCCAGCTCCTAAGCTCTAGTCCTGAACTTGGAACACCTGCCCCTCCCCCGCCCCGTGCCCATATATTCCAGAGCATTTCTCAAGCTAAACTGTCTAAAGCCGAAAGCATTAGTTTCCCTCCAAAATGGCTTTTCGGCTTATCATAAATGATATCACTGTTTTCCAAATCATCTGAACACAAAAATTTGGAATCGGTTTTTATTCCACCCTTTTCCTTCTCAATTCAGTCACACCCTCCTACTAATCCTTGCTCATTGCAATCTTCCGAGTCCCCTCTTCTGTTCTAGTCCCACTGCCTCATGCCTTCATCCCTGAGCCAAGGGGCTCACATGCTTTTGCACTAGTAACTAATTCTTCTCATTCTCTCTGCTGCCACGTTCACACACTACCTTGCATACCATTACGGGAGAAATCTTCCTAAAATATCTCTTTGATCTTGTCACTTACTTGCTCACACATTTTTAGTAGCTAGCCTCTGCTTTCAGAAGAGTCTAATTGCCTTAGCTTGACACTGGCAACGTCCCATCCTCTAGTGGTTACTCACTGTCTCTCATCTTTCGCGGCTCCCCAAAGATGGATTCTTTTCCACTTGTGCCATATGCTAATGTTTTTCTTCTCCCTGAAGTGCCTTCACTCTGCACTCACCCATTACCACCCTGCCTACTTCCAAGTGGCTGTCCCTCTTCGTCAGTTCACCTTCTCCTAATTCCCTAAACATTTATTATTTGTGCCGCTCATCTGCTCATATAACATCATATATTGTCTTATACTAATGTTATTTTTCTACATCTTCTATGGCATATTTACTGAGTTATATGTAAAGTTCAGGGGATGTACAGTTTACATATTTGATTAATAGGAATTATAGTATAGGAAGTAAACATGTACACAAATAACATTAATATTTATCATCACACGGTAAGTATGGTGAGAAAGTAGGAAACCAGCGCAAAGAAAAATCATCTGCAACTGAGGATATCCAAAAAGAGAAAAAAAAATGCAGAAGGCAGCATTCGACCTGGATCCTAAAATTTGGATAGCATTCAACGATATCTTAGACATACTAGATTCTCCATGAATATGTGTTGACTGAGTAAATAACAGTGAATTAACAACCCATGAAAACTGATACAAAGCATGAGGCAATTTATCAAAAATCATCTGCTCACCTAAGGAAAAGATTAGGAAAACTTATGTAAATAGCTCAGGAGCAGTTCTCAATCCAAGTAGACATTCAAGCATTTTTTTTTTCCCTTTGATCTTCAAGTCTGCCCAGATCTTGTCTCACGATCTACTAGAGCTCTGCAGTATTGTTGTATTGTTTCAGCGACAGGCGGCCTCGGAGAGCAATAGAGGGAAGAGCGCAGACCTGCCTTTCCAGTGTCTCTAAGTTCGTCCTGGCAGTCTCTTCTTTCTCGGGGGAGGAAAATACTCTTATTTTAACCTTTCTGAGAACAGAAGACTGTCTTGAAGGCAGCGCCACAGGCATGCCACTTGTTCTCCTTCTAACAACTTCCATGGAGACAGTCCTTGAGTCCACATTACAGTTGGGGAAATAATGATATCAAACGTCCGGGAACTCCTCAAAGTCACAGAACAAACCAGGGGCAAGTAGACACTACATCAAGATACTGCCCCAAGTCCAGTGGGTCAGGCCACCTGCAATTAACTACTTGGAGAGGCAGAATTAGTCCCAGGTCTTCCTCTGGCAGTGGCACCTTTCAGTGACCCTGGTCTCTTTACGGATTAACAGACTGTATCAACTCTCCCGCCTGCCTTGTACTGAGCTTCCCTCCCCCACAGGCACTGACATTACAGGTACCTAAAGAGCAGGCTATAAATATTAATCAAGAGAGTGAAGTTCATGCCTGTGAATGTTATGACAGTCGAGGTAACACATGAGACAGAAATTGCTTCCACTGAATAAGAAGACATCTTTTCTCTGCGGGAAGCCTCTGCCTGCAATGTAATTTCCCATGGAGGTGGCAGTGTAAAGGAAAGATTGGAAAAGCAACCAATGTGGTTCTTTATAATGAACACACCGATGAGGTCTTATGAAGGTAAATAAAGTCCCTGTAAAACACTAGGAAATTTCTTGGAAAATGCCCATAAATTGGTCATAAAGGTTACCTCAGCCTAAAAGCCAAGGCCATGAATATAATTAGGGTTCACTAACAGAATGCAGGCCAAGGGTGAGGAGGGATCTAAGTAGTCGGCAGTGGTAAGGGAGCACCCAGAGAAAGTTTGGGTAGGAATGTTAATTGCCTCTTGGATAGAGCCCTGAGGAGATTCTGCAGGCCTTCTTCATCCTCTTTTGGGGTAAGGCCCAGTGATGGAGATGGGAAATTAATGATAAAAATTTTACTGCTAGACTAAGTTCCTAGCTTCGTTCAATCAAGAGCAGTTGTGATTATTCCCAAACTTGGAATATTTCTCAAGTTCTATTAAGCTTAAAGATATAAGAAAGGTACATAGTATGGTTCAAAAATCCTTGAATTTTTATAAACGTAATAATTAAGAATTTAAAATAATTATGCTGGCCTCTCTTATTCGTACTTTGTTGAGGAGGCATGTTTATATTAATAGTTCATGTTTCTGTATCTTATAGGGGTTTACAAATGATTTTTACCTACATGACTTCATTTGAAGTCCCACCAAGTGGAGTAAATTAAGTAAATTAAGAGGCTGAGAAAATTTACACAGCTAGCCCAAGGTCAACTAATGTTCCTGAAGGCTCAGGGGGATTCACCAGTTAGAACTTCTTTGAGTCATTCCATCGAGGTGACCTACTGTGCCAAGGAAGGTATTGGATGTTGACAGCATGCTATACCATGGACAGGGTCACTAGTCCATGCGTGAGATCATCTCAGTGAAAAGCAGATGAGAAAGGATAAATATTCGTCCATTACTGTATGTCCTTGCAGGCTTAAGGAATACTGATCTCTCACTAAAGAAGCCTTTGGGAACCTACTTCTCTCTGGTGCTATAATCAGAAGCACGAAAAGTCTATAAGTTCTGTTGCAGACCCATGACTGTGCAGTGTAAAATAGAAGATAAGAAGATACACACACACACACACACATTCACGCACATACATAAATGTAATTTTAGTACATATGTGTGTATGTATGTGTATATATAGGATAAAACACTTTCTTACAGTAAAATGGATGCAGGCATTATTAATATTTAGGATCCAGAAAAAAGTGTCAAATTCAGCAATTCTTGTAAAATTCAGTTAACGTATAACTATAATGTGGAAATAACTAAATACAGGTATTAACAAACTCCAGAAATGAATGGTAGAGAGAATACACTAAGTTCCTAATGAGCGTATTATTTATATAGAACTTTTCCCTAAAAAAAAAGAATTATAGATCTTCAGACTTTTCATTGAATGTTATCATGATGTGTAAGCGGCATGGCTTCAGAATTACAGAGATCTCTAATAATTACCATTAATTGCCCCTCACTGCATTACCTGACCAATGGGGCACCCGAGGACTCCTGGGTACAACGTAGAAGCATGGCTACCAGCTTTACCACCCAAAAACCTAAGTTCAAAACCCACTTCTCTTACTAGGTAACTGATTGTAAGTTTCCTAGCATGTGTATGTATTTACGCATCCATGAAATGAGGTTAATGATCTAATATCTACCTCTAAAAAGGCTTGAAAGATCTTTTAAAAGGCAATATATGTGAACGTGCTTTGTAAACTATGAAATAATATAGACATGTTAGTGGATTTTCTTATTTCCCTTCTTAAATTCAGCCTTCTAAATGGATAGCTTTTTTTCCTAAATCATATAGACTTACCTTGTAGCAAACATTGCATGCAAGTGTGGCAATGTTTGAAGCCATACACATTGTGCTCACTGCTATAATCTCTTATTGAACATCAGACTAATTTCTACAATGACTGGCTGGGATCAATTTCAGAATGACCACAACTTCTCTAAGCACCCTATGCAAGCCCTTTTGTTGTTTTTCCCATCAAGAGGTGAAGTCTACGTTTTCAATCCTTGAATCTGGGCTTTGCTGTATGATCTGCTTTGACCAACAAGGTATTAGAAGATGTGACTCAAGCAGATAGGGAAAAAGCACATTGGGACTTGCCCTCTTTTGCTGCTGGGACCTTAGGAACAAGTCCACACCAGCCTGCTGGGTGATGCCAGGGAGAAAGACCCTAGCCACTTCAATCATCCAACCCACCCAGATGGCACCTTAAACATAGGAGTGGGTGAGGCCATCCTCGGTCATCCCACCTCAAACATGAGAAATAATAAATGTTATTTTCTTAAGCCACTAAATTTTGGAGTGTTTTTTCTATGCAGCAAAAACTAATTGATACTTTGGCCTAAACTGGTTGCCATAGCTACGGAAATTTCTAGAAACATCTCTTCGGTGACTTGTTTAGGAAATAACTACTCCTATTTTCAAAAAACCTCTAAGACTTTAAAATGCTATATTTGTGTACAGTTATCATTTTATCTGAAAAAGTTACTCAACTAATGGAACCGAGGGACCAAGCAAATCCTGTAAGACTTAGAGTCATTAAAGATGACCCAGGAAATAAAGAGTAGTTTGGTTAAGTTTCTATAAAGCCAATTGAAGAAATTTAGCAAAGGCCCCCTTAACTATCATTTCTCTTCAACTAAACCCTCAAATTCATTCTTTATTTCACTCTCCTCATCCACTACTCACCTACCCCCACCCCTCACTCAGCGAAGTTCTGAGCAGCTCCTTCCAGCCTATCAAGATTTCCTTATTTCTGAATTGTGGATGGCCCTGACTGTTACACAGTAGAGAATGTAAATAAGAAATCTTTTCAACGAAACAAAGCCTAAAGTTTTTATAATCAGATCATATTTAGAATTATATCAACAGAGTTACAAGATTTGCTGAATAAAATCAGTACAATAAATATGCCACAGTGATAACTCCATGAGAAACTGAGAAGAAAAGTAACAAATCACTGAATCAACAAAATATGAAGAAATGTGGAAAAATGTGGAAATATGTTAGGATATCAGAATGACATGCTGGAAACAGCATTTTTCCGAAGATGATCTAATTTAAATTGCAATGAAAAGAGATACACGGTAAAATTTTCAATCATACACATTCTGAACACTTCTATAAATCGCCTCAACAAAAAAAAAACAGGGACTATTTATTCACATAAGGTATGCATAAATGTGGGAAAGTGAGCACAAGACACATAACTTCAACTAAATACGGAAATATGATGTAATTAAATAAGGACACATAGTTATGACACTCCAGACTAGTCCCCTTGCCTAAATTAGTAACCATCAAAAGCAAACTTATATGGACTAAGTCCCACAAAAAAGAGCCAAATTACATTATTCAAACTATAATGGTCAATTAATAACCATAATACAATACATACAATAAATGTTGATAATAACTGTCATACAAGCCAATAAATTTTTTTAAAGATTTTATTTATTTGACACAGAGAGAGAAATCACAAGCAGGCAGAGAGGCAGGCAGAGAGAGAGGGGGAAGCAGGCTCCCTGTTGAGCAGAGAGCCCGATGCAGGGCTCGATCCCAAGACCTTGAGATCATGACCTGAGCCAAAGGAAGAGGCTTTAACCCACTGAGCCACCCAGGCGCCCCAGCCAATAAAGTTTTATTGTATTTTATAGAATTGGGTAATTATTATATTGTCATAAAGTTTCATATCAAAAGTAACTCTAGAGTAACTGGACCACTATATAAAAATATTTAACCAATATTTATTCAGTGACTACTATCTGTAAGTCAAGCATTACACAGAATTTCTTTGTTCATTTTGGGTTCCAAATGTTTGTTTTAGTCCTATTAATTTGAAGCTGAACCATGTTTTATCCCAAAAGTTTATCACAAAAACTCATTTATCCCTTTAGATACATTTAACTTTTATTAGTACTCCAGCTATGACAAAATGCAAGGCTGATTTCAATAGAAAAAGAGGTGCTACAGTACAGGCACTTTTGTGTGGCATCCTCTGGGCTCACGTCTTCCCGCTGCCTCAACCACATTAAACTATCCAAGTTGCCGCGAATATGCCACACTCTTTAGCACCATCGTAACTTCTGCATTGGCTCTTTTTTCAATCACCATCCTCCCAAACAAACACACACACACACACACACACACACACACACACACTGAACTGCTTTTCAAATCTTCAATAGATGCTTCCAGACTAGATTCAAATATCCTACCACCTTCATGAAGCTTTAATGTTTCCCCAAAGCTAAGCCAGACCACTATTTCAACCATTTTTAATAAATATGTATAAAATAATTCCAGTACAGCATCTAACAAACCGAACAATAATTTATCTGCTTATGCATTTGTTTTCTATTAGACTATAAGCTTCTCAAGACAGTCTGTATTTTATTCTCCTTTATATTCTCAAGTTTCAGCACAAGACCTGGAATTTAAGGCTGCATAATAAATGATGAATAAAGTATGAATAAAAGCATGAATGAGTGAATGAATGTTGAAGACCGGGGTAAGAATCAAAGTGTCAAAATTACCCTTCCGGGCCTGCTACCAACCATCTGAGTAACCTAAGAGCAATAAGCCTTCTGAATCCACTTTCTTCCTATTAAGTAAGAGAGCTGGATTGGATCATCTAAAGAGCTCTCGAATAGTAGCAATAAAAAAAGAAATAACATTTTTTGAGCTCCTTCTAAATGTGAGATACCGGCTTGGTGCCTTACACTCACATTAACACTAATCTTTGAGACAATCCTACACAGTGGGTACTGCTTATTCCCATTTTGCAGATAAGGAAATTCAAATTTAGTTTAAGTAACTTATGGCCCCACAGATAATGAGAATAAAGTCAGGATTCATACCCAGCTCGGCCTGATTCCGAAGCCCATATTATTCCCTAAGACACTAGTAATAGAGTATGTTGGCAACTTGGAGGCATATTGTAAGTGTTGAGATTATCCACTTTTGTGTACAAGTGGAGGATTATCTATCCACTTTTGTATACAAGATTGCTATGTCATCAAAGAATGGTGATAATTCAGCCATTCTGTTCCGGGCTACGAAGCGCATACACCACACAGTTATAACTGAAATCCACTTGAGATCCTGGCAATCAACTTCTCCCTAAATCAAGCCAAAGGTCACAGGATTTTCTCAATTCTCAGGTGGATAAAACCTCTACTGGTTTTCTGCTGTTGACGGTAAAATCTCAATGTTAATGTCATTGAAGAAGGTGGATATCAGTGTAAAGTCTCCGTGACAGAGAGTAAAGATTCATTGTCAAACCCGAGGCATATAAGTTTCTGAATAACATGACTTAACTATATACATATGTAAGTTATTATTTATATTGGGTCTATCTCTGCCTATTGGAAACAAAAACAAAAGATCAGGAAATAGGACTTTTTTATATCCTGTTATCAGCATACTTCAGCATACTATGAGTTCAATGCATAATTAAGTAGTTACATGTCTTCCTCTATTTACCAGGGGGTTACTTCCTGATAAACCCCTATTTAAGAAAATATCTTAATTTGAATCTGCATTTAACATACCTAACCTACTGAATATCACAGTTTAGTCTAGCCTATCTTAAGCATGCTCAAAACACTTACTTAGCCTGCAGCTGGGCAAAATCATCTAACACAAAGCCTGCTTTATAATAATTGTTGAATATCTCATGTAATCTATTGAATACCATACTGAAAGTGAAAAAACAGAAAGACTGTATTGGTACAGAGCAGTTCTAAGTGTATCAGTTGTTTGCCCTCATGGTCATATAGTTAACTGGGAGCTGTGGCTTGTTGTCACTGCCCAGTATAATGAAAGAGTATTGCACTGCTTATCGTTGGCTTGGGAAAAGATCAAAATTCAAAATTCAAAGTACAGTTTCTACCAAATGCATACTACTTCTGCACCATCACAAAGACAAAAAAAATCGGAAATCAAACCATTGTTAGTTGGGGACTATCTATATACTTAATCATATTTTATTCTTTATGTTTGTGTCCCTAAATCTCTTTAAAACATGGAAAATATCTGCTCAGTGTATTTTTTCACTTGCTTTCACAATTACGTGGGGTGGAAATTTCTGGAAAAATAAATACCAATATCTCAGAAATTATCTCTGGGAATTGGGACTATGGGAAACTTTTGCTCTTTATATTACCCATTTTGGCATCATTTAAATTTTCCATAAAGGTCATGCATTGGTTTTGTAATTAGAAAAAGCATATATACAATCACAATCTTTAACAATGATTTCAAAAAAACTGTATCATAAAAATCTGGTTAAAAACAATATGCACGATAAATCAGAAAGTTTAGATTTATTTTGCTCCTGCATGACTTAGTAACTCTTAGCATTAGAAGATAATGCAGATGTGCAGAGTATTATCTAATATCTGGCCTTGAATGGGTATCTAGGGATTGACAACATCTCATCAGAATGCCATGTAGTATTGAGTCACAAAATGCCTTTAATTTAAAATCACCTCAAAAGTACACTCAAACATTTGGCACAGGGAATACTATGAGTCCATGAGGAAAATGTTCTAATCCTTCAACATAAGGACTCCAGGTCATGTTCTTCATTTAAGCCTGCATCACCTCTTAATCTTGACAACAAAATCCTCACCAAAATTTTGGCAGGCTCACCGGGAATGATGCTGCCAAACAGGCATCATTACTGATCAGTCTGGTTTCCTCTCTGCTGAAACATAAAGCTATCTAACAAAGATTGCTTGATGCAAATCACAAACAGGTTTTCTCAAATTTGGCTCTTTGGCTTATGAGCAGAAGGAGGAAAAATTACCCTAAAGTTACCTCTGTCTGCCCACCAACACTGTACATCAGGTATCAGCAAACTATGACCCGTGAGTCAAATCTGGCTGTTCCCTGCCCCATTCCATCACTATTTTTGTATGACCCACAAACTAAGAATGATCTTTTAAATTATTGGATAAAAATTTAAAAAGAACAACATTTCATGACATGTGAAAATCATATATAATTCAAATTTTACTGTCCATAAATAAAATTTTATTGAAACACAGTCCACTCATTCATTTATATATTGTCTGTGGCTGCTTTGATGCTACAATGTGGTTGAGTAATTCCAACAGGGACCACATGGCCCTCTGTAGTGGTGGAACAATATCTCACCAAAACTCATGTCCTCCTAGAACCTCAGAATATGACCTTATTTGGAATCAGAGTCTTTGTAGATGAAATTAAGTTTAGGTGAGGTCATACTCGGGTAGGGCAGGGCCTAAATCTAATGGCTGGTGTCCTTATAAAGAGGGGAGAGAACACAGATACACAGAAGGAGAGAATTCACGTGGAAACAGAGGCTGAGATTGGAATGAGGCATCTACTAGCCCAGGAATACCAAGGATTGCCAGCAACCACCAGAAGCTTGAAAAAGGCACGGAATGGTTTCTCTGTCAGAGCCTCTTTACTCTGTAAGAGAGTAAATATCTATTGTTTTGAATCAGCAAAAGAAAGAAATTTCAGTTTTTTTGTGGTATTTTATTAAGGCAGCCTAGGAAACTAATATATCTGCAAAATCTAAAATATCTGGCCCTTTTCATAAAAATGTTGCTGACTCTTGATACGGAGAATTGTGCCAGAACTGTGGAGAATCATGGGAAAAAAAATCTCAACACAGGATGAAGTTACCCCAGGCTGACTTAACCCAGGCTATAGGGGGTCTAGAAAGGGCATAAAAGCATTAAAAAAAAAAAATCACATTGCAGTTAAAGGACAAGGCACTTCTTACCACACATGCTCATACTTAACTTACAGTTTTTTTTAATTTCACAGACGTAAAGAATTCTAATTATTTATTTTAGTTGTTGATCACACACTATTATGACATACTGCATGAGTTTCAATAATAGCACTTCAACTTAAAAGTTCACGGGTACCTCACCGTTTTATTTTCCGCGAATGTAACAGGAAGTCAGTGTTTTAGTATGTGAGGCCAGTGATCAAGAGCAGGGGTGGGAGAGGTTAACTAACTCTCTCTAAGGAGTGATCCTCTATAAATAACTAGACCTGAACCTGGCTCAGTAAGAATGCTACCCCCTTCCACTTTCTAGGAAGCACTATCGCCATCACTACAGAATCTAAAAGCAGCACTTTAAAATCCTTAAACTCAGAGACACTCAAGAAATCTCTTGATTGATTAAAGACTATCCATTTCTATTTATTGGTACTATTTAAAAAAGACTCAAGCTTTTGGTAACTTCTATCATATTTGATTACAATAATCTCCATTGCTCCTGTTCTACTGGACATAAAAACACAATACGAGGGGAACAAAGTGCTTCTTCCTCAATAATCACTTAATTCTTGTGTAACCTGAATTTACCTTGCTCAAGCCTTGATTGGTGCTCTCTTGGCTTGTTCAGATGGAAGATGAAATATACCTAGTGAGAGGAAGATGAAACTTCACATGTAATCATGACACAAAAATAACCATGATGCTGGCTCAGGAGGATTGGGAATTCTGTGCCCAGGATACCAAGCAACTCAAAAAGAAACTCACATTGCAGTTAAAACCAAAGTGTAATTTGCCTTGCATGACAAAGAACTTCAAAGACTTTGCAGATGCTTACAACAACCACCATGATTTTCCAAGTGGAGCTGAAGGTTCAAATTTGGTTTGATGAGCCCCTTGCTTCTTGGCTAAGAAAAAAACAAAACTGCCAACCAGGCAAGTTACATGATGCAAAGCTCCCTTCCCAATGTTCTTCAACAGAGAAGATATGAATCAGCCAAAGAAGCATCAATTCCCCAGTGAAAAGCTGGTACACCGATAACCTGAGATGACTACTTCCAGCTCCTATCGGGCAGCATTTCCTGACTACTCTCATTTCAGGTGTAGCTGCCACGTGCAAGAGTGGAGGCTTATCTGCTTCAGGGCTCCGTGTGTGCAGCATGAGAACAAGGGACAAAGAGTAGAGATAATGAAGCCTACATGTATTGGCCTCAGACATTTTCACTTTTAAAATGAGAACAGGGGCACCTGGGTGGCTCAGTCGTTAAGCGTCTGCCTTCAGCTCAGGTCATGATCTCAGGGTCCTGGGATCGAGCCCCGTATCGGGCTCCCTGCTCGGTGGGGAGCCCGCTTCTCCCTCTACCATTCCCTCTACTTGTGTTCCCTCTCTCGCTGTGTTTTTCTCTGTTAAATAAAAAAAAAAAATCTTTAAAATGAGAACATTGTATTTTTAAAAATAATACATTTTCTGTCAAGAGGAACTGGATGAAGGACAGCAACAAAAGAACAGGGATCTTATTTTGTGTACTGGATCACCTTCTGCACCACGTCTTCCCAGAATCCATTTCAGCAGAGAAGAGCCACAGACACCAACAGTAGGAGCCAAAAAAAATTCTGTGAGACTCCTGTGAATGGTGACGTAAAGATTTCATTAAAATACAAGACTTAGCCAAGTTCCATCATTTACTTGTGGGAGGCTCCGCTTGCCTTCTGAACACCAACAGGTGTCACGGAGGGTTCACACCTGACCCATTCATTATTGAAGTAGGAGCCAGCCCTGGAAATAAGGATGTCGGAATCCTCATCCTCACGCACCGCTTCAATAAGGCACGTAGACTTTCTCGAGCGTTCGATGACAATCTCCACAAGCACTGGAAATTCAGATGCCTCCTGAGTCGAGACAAACAATGTCTTCTTTACTTTATTTTACTTTATTTTGTGACCTTCAGCTGGCCTCCGTTCTGTGCAACCCAGCTCCTCTCATCTTTGAACCCTGCAGTCAGTGCCTTTCCTACCTTTTTTATATTTAGAGCAAGCCATGTTTTTATCATCTACTAAATCTCTTTTTGGCTGGATTAACATTTAAATGAGCTGACTACACGATGCATCTCATTTTTTTCATTTTTACATTTGATTTGATCTAACAGGCATCAGTGACATTTTACCTGAGGTACTGTGCTTAAGTGAGAAAAATGACCGAGGTAGCTAAATCTTTCAGAGGTTTTTTGGTTTTTGGTTTTTTTTTTTGCTATATGGAATTAGCATACATACCTACTTACTTTAAAGAAAATGTCTAGAGACCTTTACATAATCAAGGGACACAATGCATCAGGCATTCCTCCTGACTAGCCACCTGTAGAAATTGTTAGAATGCATTGCTAAGCCAGAATGTATCCATTTACTGCACTTACCTTAGGTTTTGATAAATAATGCTGATACCGTATTTATTTATTGAAATTTGCAGATTTGTCCTAACATCAAAGTACTTGATGAGTCAGTGTCCTGATAAGTGCTAGAACTCCCATCAATTTGTCAGGTGTCGACAGTGATCAAACAATTCTGCTTTGCAACCATACTAAATAAAAGACAAAGGCTAAGCTTAATTTTCAGTATAATGTTTTTCAATTTTATGGATGGGACAACATTTTATAACTTTATTTTGTAGGTGAAGTTTGAAATTAATATTTAAGTTTTGCTGAGATTTCACTTATGTGAATCCTTTAAAGAAACAGTAGGTTAAAAATGGGTCTCCTAAAACTCTATCAGCATACATATCACTCATTTTGAATATGAATCGAATTTGAGAAATTTTAACCATATAAGAGTCTATTCTTCCAATGGCCTGTGATTCAGGGATTTATGTAATTATGTGATATTTCTTTCATTCAGATCCACTATTCAACATGAAGTTACCTCTAAAGGAGAGACAGTGACAAGAATGGGACTGTAGGAAGAAGTTGCCTTGTTGTGGAAGCAGAGAGTCAGAAGACGTGGTTTCTAATCTTTATTCTGATATTAACCAGTGAACCTTAGGTAGATCACCCACTATTTCTGGGACCCTACTTGTGGCACATATGTAGTAACCCATTTAAAAACAACAGAGAATATAATGTACAGCATGCTGGCTAAAGTTAATAATATATTAAGAGACTAGATCTTTTTTTTTAAGATTATTTATTTATTTATTTGACAGAGAGAGATCACAAGTAGGCAGAGGGACAGCAGAGAAAGAGGGAAGCAGGCTCCCCGCCGAGCAGAGAGCCCAATGCGGGGCTTGATCCCAGGACCCTGAGATCATGGCCAGAGCTGAAGGCAGAGGCTTAACCTACTGAGCCACCCAGGTGCCCCAAGAAACTAAATCTTAAATGACTTCATCACACACAAAAAAGTTCATAATTATGTATGGTGATACATGGGAACTAGATTTATGATAGTGATCATTTCGTAGTATATACTAGACTTATTATGGTGATCATTTTGTAGTGTATACAAATATTGAATCATCACATTTATATGTCAATGACACCTCAGTAAAAAATAAATAAATAAATAAGACAATAAGAAAGAGATAAAACAATAGATTATTGTTAATAACTTACATAACATATAATGAAGATGACTTTATATCTATACCTAAGAATGTAAGAGACCTGAAAATATAGACATCTGATGTTCCTAAGAGGTAAACTCAATATTATGGAGATGTGGATTTTATACACATTGATTTTCAATTCAGCATAATCCCATCAAATAGTCAGAGAGAAAATATTTCTGGAATTAAAAGGCTGACCCAAGGAGTGCCTGGGTGGGTCAGTCAGTTAAGCAGCTGCCCTTGGCTCAGTTCATGATCTCATGATTGAACCCCTGCATTGGGGAGGCGGGGGGGGGGGGTCCCTGCTCAGTGGGGAGTCTGCTTCTCCGTCTCCCTCTGCCTGCTGCTCTGCCTACTGGTGCACTAACTCTTTCTGTCAAAATAAATTTAAAAAAAAAATTAAAAATAAAAAAGGTTGACCCTAAATTTCACCTGGAAGAGTAAATGACTAAGAAAATTAACTTTTTTCTTTTTTTTTTAAAGATTTTTTATTTATTTATTTAACAGAGAGGAGAGAGATCACAAGTAGGCAGAGAGGCAGGCAGAGAGAGAATGGGAAGCAGGCTCCCCACTGAGCAGAGAGCCTGATGCGGGGCTAGATCCCAGGACCCTGAGATCATGACCTGAGCCAAAGTCAGAGGCTAGAAAATTAACTTTTTAAAACAAAAGAGTAATACAGGATAACTTTCCCTACCAGATAATCAAAATATATTACAAAGTTACACCAATTAAACAAAAATCTGCTGGTGTATAAATAGGAAGATAGTTTAGAGGAACCGAAGAGCCAATCCAGTGACAGACCCACGTTTTTAGGAGAGCATTAGTGTAAATCACTGACAGCATTTCAAATTAATTGTGGTAGAAAAGGAGAAAAAAATCAAGTGAGAGCCCTACTTCACACTACATTTCAAAATAAGTTCCAACTGAATGAATCATCATAACATTTTAAAAATTATAACAAACATGAGGAAAATAGAATGAACTTTTAAGGCAACAGAGTCATTCCTCAATAAGACAAAAAACTCCGAAGCCATAAGGGAAACAACTGACAGAAACTAAAACTTTCTGCATAACAGAAGAGCACATAAACTAAGTTAAAGGAAGCGACAGACTGGCAGAAAGTCTTTGCAACATGGAACAGAAAGGGGGGAATTGCTTTAATATTAAAGACTAATATTAAATATTTAATATTTAAATATTAAACTAAAGATTTAATAATTAATATTAAATTGCTTTAATATTAAAGATCCTTCAGATCAACAGTAAAAAGACAAACAGTCCAATATAAGTAGGTAAAGGAGTAAAAATGAGCAAAAAAAAAGGGGGGGGGATCAAATAGTGAAAAAATACTGACCTTGCTAGTGATTTCCCACCAGATTACAGAAAACTGAACAACTGATAGTATGCAGTTTCAACAAGGAAATGGGAAAACAGGCATTTTCATCATTTTTCATCTGACAATAAACAATGACATTTTTGTAGGTCAATTCAGCAACATCCATCAAAATATTATGGATTCTGATGACTAATCATAACCTTTGATGAAGTAATATTACTCTGACAATCTCCCTGCAAAAATAGCTACACATCTGGACAAATCTATATATATGAATATTAATGATATAAGAGCAACAAAAACCCTAAACAGTCATCCATAGGGGGAATGAGTAATAAATTTTAATAGTTCTATATGAACTCTGAAACACGATGTGGCAGTTAACAAGAATGAGGTTTTTCTATATACCCTGAGGGGAATTCTTCAAGATATGAAGTTTTAAAAAGAAGATACAAAATAGAATACATGGACTCTACAGAAAAATTTCATTCACTGCACTTGTAAAACCCATGTATATATCTGTGTGTGAGCATGAAATGAATAGGAAAAAAGTCCAGAAAGATATGTAATGACCTGTTAATAGAGGGTGGAGGAATTTCTAAAAGAAGGAATAATGAAAGGGACTATCTTTCAGTTATACTATATTCTTTTGTGCCATTTAAAAAAAAAACTGTAACGAGTATGTATATCTTTTCTCATTAAAAACGTTTTTTTTTTAATTTATTTGTTTGTTTGTTTGTTTGTTTGTTTGTTTATCAGAGAGAGAAAGAGCAAGTGAGCACAAGCAGGGAGAGCAGCAGGCAGAGGGAGAAGCAGGCTCTGGGCTGAGCCGGGGGCCTAATGTGGGATTCGATCCCATGGCTCTGGGATCGTGACCTGAGCCAAAGGCAGCCACTTAACCGACTGAGTCACCCGGGTGTCCCTCTCATTAAAAACTTTTATGGAAAAAATGGGTGTTACCACTATGTAGCATTTTTATTAACGTAGCTCCCACCTTATGCAGAACTCCTTGGTCATATAACAAACCAGCAGTTACAAAGTCTCAAAGTCTAGAGTTTTCTTCTGTTACATGTTCATTTGTTTTCATTATTTTTGACTTTTATGTAGATAGCTCTAGTTTTTATAAGGTTAAACTAATGCAGAAGCACTGAAAAGTTTCATAAGAGAATCTTTCAGGATCCCTTCTAAATACACAACTTTTAAAACTGTCTTTTGATAGAGGCTTAATCTACAAGTCCGTATTTTTTCCTAGAGGAAACAAAAGCTCCAAGGGCTGCCACTGCCAAATGACACTGTCAGTGTCACCATGCCCTGGGCTGGACACCAACCTTGAATCATGTGACTCTGCTACCTCTGCAACGGTGAGAACAGGAATTGAATTTGATGTTCACTCTTCTTTGACATTCCAAGCTTCTTCCTCTGTAAGGGAATGGGCATGTTGAAACTGAGTTATCAAGCTTTTTTTTTTTAAAGATTTTATTTATTTCTTTGACAGAGAGAGAGATCACAAGTAGGCAGTGAGGCAGGCAGAGGGGGTGGGGGGAAGCAGGCTCCCTGCTGAGCAGAGAGCCCGATGTGGGGCTGGATTCCAGGACCCTGGGATCGTGACCTGAACTGAAGGCAGAGGCTTTAACCCACTGAGCCCCCAGGCGCCCCTGTTATCAAGCCTTTGAGACCACTTTTGGCTACTATTTGCAGTGTGATCTGGGGGGAAACTGCTTCGCTTTTCCAGGCCTTGCTATCTATCCCATCACTGAAATGACACTACTGCCAGGATGCCTGGGTGGCTCAGTTGGTTCAGCATCTGCCTTTGGCTCAGGTCACGATCCCAGGGTCTGGCTTCAGGCTCCTTGGCTCCTTGCTCAGCGCTCAGCAGGGAGACTGCTTCTCCCTCTGCCTGCCACTCTCCTTGCTTGTGTGCACTCTCTCTCTCTAATAAAATCTTTAAAACAAACAAAAATGAAATGATACCAATGTAGACCTCACAGAGTTTGAACCGAAAATTAGTGTATTTGATTCCAGAACTCTTCATTGCTACACTAGACAGAGCCCTGCCTCCTGGGGTAATCACATATTTCATATTTTATAATCATGTTGACAATAATAATCACTATGAGGATTATAATTGTTATAAATTATCTTTTTAATTTTTTTCAAAACTAAAGGAAAAAGCAAAACCTATAAAAAAATAACATTTGCATACGAATAACAAAATGTTGCCCAAAGAAATCCAGGGTACAAATAAATTAACAGATTGCTATTAACAAGAATTTTAATTAGCACCCAGGAAAAAAGAGAGAGAGAGAGAGAACCTGAAGAAAGCTCAATAATCTTTCTGGACTCTCTAGGAGAAGGTGGGATTTTTAAAAAGTCCAATGCAAATTTTTCTAATTATTCTTTACTCTGACTCTCTTTGCTGGCTTTCCCAACTAAGGCCCAGAAGAATGTCCACGGAGGGAGGACAAACACATACCTATATTAAACAACTCTGGTTTATAGGATATTTAAGAAAAAACATAGATTAAGAAAAGATATTTAGAAGAAAAGCAAAATGTGGGGATATAGCATTTGCTTAATCATGTAGAAGTCTAAACGTTAATTAAAATTTACATTAATTAAGAAATATAATCCCACTTGCTTCATGAGAGCCCTCGGCTAGCAGGAAGAAAAACACAACTCCTCACATGGAATCACTCATTCTATTATAGGCCTTCTAGGGCCTTCTGGAAGTCTCTGGTCAGCTTCTCTCAGAAATCATTCAGGAATTCTGCCCAAGGAATGGATTCACTGCAAATCCTTACTTTATAAATAAGTATTTAAGAACAGCTCCACTGATAGATGTTTTGCTTGTTTCTTTGACTTCCAAATCTATTCAGAGGTTTTCACCAAATCCCTTTTATTCCAAGATGAAAAGGAAAGGCCTCACATTTATTGAGAGTTTACTAAGTGCCACCCCAGGCTATTCACATGAGTTATATCAGAACAGTCAAGTTATCTCCTGCCTATTTTCATTCAAATCCCAACAGAAAACATCTTACATGGCACACCTTAAAACAACAACAATAATAATACATTATCTTTTTTTTTTTTTACAATATTTTATTTATTTATTTGAGAAAGAGAAAGAGAGAACAAGCCAGGAATGGAGGAGGCAGAGGGACAAGCGGACTCCCCATTGAATGCAGAACTCCATGAGGCGCTCTATCCCATGGCCCTGAGATTAGGACCTGAGCCAAGGTCAGAGGCTTAACCAACAGAACCCACCAGGCACCCCAATAGTACATTATCTTAACAACTCTTTAGATATGAATTTTTATCCACATCTCACAAAGGAGAAAACTCAGGGTCAGGAAACCTGAGTCAACCATGTAAAGTCAAAACATAGTTAACACCTGTTTGAACCTGAAATTGAATTCTTGTCCTCAAATCCTGCAGTCCCACTACCCACAGCTCTCTCCCCCCAGAAGTGGTAAATTCTCTAAATTTAGGAACAGTTACGGGATGCCTGGGTGGCTCAGGTGGTTAAGTGGCTGCCTTCGGCTCAGGTCATGATCCCAGGGTCCTAGGATCGAGTCCCACATCGGACTCCCTGCTCAGCAGGGAGCATGCTTCTCCCTCTGCCTCTGCCTGCTTATGCACACACGCGCGTGTTCTCTCTCTCTCTCTCTCTGACAAATAAATAAAATCTTAAAAAAGAAAAAAAGAAATAGCCAAAAGCACTGTGAATAAACCTATATTTTGAAAGTTAGTTGAATACTGAAATGTCTAATGTACCTAGAAGGCGTTAGTATTATTAAAGTGAGTGATCAAAGTGGGTGATACAGTTTATAGTAACAAAATCATTATCATAAAGTACAATTATAAAGTATGGAGACAGAGTTTCTCATGTGACTTGCGAAGTCCATCCCAAAGAGAAATGTTTCCTCAACTGATTTGAAGATTGGTATTGGTCTGCTGGCTATTCTGATTAAGTGATCATTTCAAAGGATAATTTCAAAGGATAATTTCAAAGGATAAAAAAAAGCAATGTCCATAATTGCTTGTTCCTTTGAGTGCTGATATGATGACAATGACAATCTTAACTTCATATTGTACTGTTTATGCATAGCCATACACTCTAATAATTACATTGTGATATATAATATATAAACAATATACTATGTAACTGTATATACATAATATTCAATGTATAATGACAAAAAACACATTTTAATATGTTTCATGAAATAGTCCTAAGATTCATTAAGGGCTTAATACTAAGTTCTTAAATATGAATTAAGTGAAAAGATATGGAAAAAAACAATATAAGTAGATGTTTGCCTATATCATGTCAACTTTTTACTGTTTTCCCCCACTAAATTGAATGAATCTTTTGATTGTATCAGGAAAAAGAAGATAAAGTGAAAATCAAATTCTTTTCAAAAAGTACTGACAATGGGGACGCCTGGGTGGCTCAGTGGTTAAGCAGCTGCCTTCAGCTCAGGTCATTATCTCAGGGTCCTGGGATCGAGTCCCACATCAGGCACCTTGCTCAGCAGGGAGCCTGCTTCACCCTCTGCCTCTTCCTGCCTCTCTGCCTGATTGTGTTCTCTCTCTCTCTGACAAATAAATAATTAAGATCTTTAAAAAAAGAAAAAGTACTAACAATGTCTAAAATATAACAATCCTTTGCTTATTATAGGATATTCTCAAAACATCACAATTATAATAATACAGATTTTGTAAATTCAAAAGTTGCAGATTTGTTTGCATCTGGTGAAAAGAATATAAAATAAATGTAGGGAAAATCACTACCTGATTTAGTCAATTAACAGGCACTATATAGTTTAAACTCACTTGAAATACTTAGAACATTACAGTGGGGAAAAAACAAAAGACCCAGTCAGAAAAAGCATTAGTGTGAGAAAATGAAATGCTAAGAAGATGAAAAAAAAATTTTTTTTTTATTTATTTGAGAGAGAGAGCAGGAGAAGCAGAAAAGTCAGGAGGGAGAAGCAGACTCCCTGCTGAGCAGGGAGCCAAATGCTGACTCCATCTCGAGACTCCAGGATCCTGACCTGAGCAGAAGGCACTCACGTAACCAGCTGAACCACCCAGGCACCCAAGAACATGAAAAAATATTTGGATCAAGAAGGAAAAACTTGTCTTATCTACACAATTGAGAGGAAGCGTCTATTACTTACTAATTGCTATTTTTTCTTCTCTACCTCTTACGGGAACATTTTGCCCCTTCTAGTGCAATTATTGCTGTGGTCGAGTCAAACATATGAGACTGGGAAGGGACATAAAAAGTTCAAAGTCAGTGTTGTCTCCTCAGCAGAAAGGGAAAACAGCCAATATGCCCCTTGAAACCTTCTCCTTTTCAGCCCCTAAGAAAAGAAGCTGGTGGAGAACTGGCTTCCTCAATTGTCTTAAATTATGAAATAGCTCGAAGTTCTTCACTTTTCTATCAACTATACTTAAAGGGGCTATGGTAAAAACTTGTAATTACTAGTTCTTTACCAAGAAGCAGATAACACAATTATAAGAGTTTAATACATTGCCACTCAGTGACCCAACCTAACCTTCTGCTTAGAGATTACAGAGACAGATGATAAAGAATCTTGGAAGTCAGGCATGGGGGGATTAGATCCCAGGCAACTGAAAGTCGGTCTTTGATCAGGGGAGTTATGGGGGGGATGTCTGTGGCATAGAATGCTCTGGAGCAGGGACAGACTACCTCGGAGGTGATTCAGACAGAAAGCATCAAGAACCTTGATTTCAGTTTGGCACTGAGAAGGGGGAAAATACCAGAGATGTTTGAAAGAAAAAAAATCAACATGACTTGACAAGGATGATCCATGGGGTGTTCTGGGCTGTAGTAAATCATACAGTAAGAATTCCAGTCCTCTCCTTGCCACTGAATTATATTTTGCAAAGTCAAATCAATGGGAATTTGAGAGGGAGAAAAAGCAACATGAGGGATCACGTGTCCAAGAAAGAAAGATGGTGGACGTGGAAAGAGGTCTATAGGCAGCCCAAACATGCAAGAGCTTGAAGCTTTTGGTTTGTTAGGTGGTTTTTTGTTTTAGTTTTTATTTCTAATTGGTAGTGGAGTGTTTGGCCACACTGAACCCTAACGAGGTCTTATATCTGGTTCTGTTCTTAGCCTGGAAAAAGATGGAGAAGAAAGTCCAAAGTGTTTCCAGGAAACCTAATAAAATTCTTCCAGAAGGTGATGCTAATTTGGATGGGAAAATGATAACCTCAGTTTGAAGTGGTGGTAAGAAATATATATAATGCCCGAATCAGTGAGCAGCACTGGGGTTTGGGCTGGCAGTCAGTACAAGAAATGCTGATCGTAGCGTCGTTGGCATAGAAGCACTACTCGAAGCAGTGAGAATAAAACTCAAAATCGATTAGAAACATGCGTGACTACCTTATTGTTGAAAATCAGAGGCACAGGAGTGGAAGACAGGCTACCGGGGCAGAGAGAGGATGGGGCAGTGAGAAAGTCTATACTGGCTGCTCTGAGCAGCTACCGCTAGGACTTCCAGCAAATTACTTAACTCTTATAATTGGGGATTAACTTAATTGATATTTGAATTTAATGCAGGTATTCAATGAAAAAAATACATGTGATACTGCTTCAAATTTGCAAACTAACAAGTATTTATACCTACCACCAAAATGTAAACCCAATTCCAACTGTAGCCTTAGTGGAAGATCACCCCACTGTCATCGCCCCTGCATGTACCACTGAGATCCTCCTCCTTCCCAGGCATCCTTACAGTCTTCTTACAGTGGCACTGTGAAGGTCTGCACCTCCTCATCCCTAATCTCACCTCCTGGCCACATCTCACATCTGAATTTCCTTCCCAAGTATAACTTCCTCTCTATAGTCCTACACACTCTTTGACCTATATTCCAAGGGACTTCACTTCGCTGGAGGCAGCACTCACACTTTTGTCCCCAGGGAAAGTAGACTAGGTAAGTTCTGGGTGCAACCTAACCATGTTTTTATTCAATCACACAAAATCTAATTTGTGGTGACTGTATTCTGGATAAAGTTACTGAATATGTATCCAGGTTCAAGAATCTGGTCAGATTTTTACAATTTTTACAATTAATCTTGTAAGACTGAAAAAAATAAATAAATAAAATTAAAAAAAATAATCTGGTCAGATTTTATGTGCGTACACGTGGGTGTCTTTAAATGCTTAATTCTCATTTTATAGATGTGGTCCTAGATCCTTCTTTCACAATGCGTAAATACACTTTCATCTCCTATGGTTAATTTTTAGTATCTCTTGGGCATTTCTGTAGCCTCCAAGAGAACTGGAAACATCCCATAAAATTCTTCTTCT
>CM053608.1:40909787-40930876 GCA_028646535.1 Procyon lotor | reverse complement strand
GGGGGGGGGGGCTGCACGGCAGTCTGGTAACAAAGGAGCAATAAAAGCAGCCCCCAAATGGAGGGCTGGGGACGCGTCTGCGAGAAAATCCGAAAGCGAGCTAGCAATCACCCCAAGTTAAAACCAGGAGGGGGATGCAAAGGAAGGGGCATGATTCACGTTGGGGGGGTGGGGGAAATCAACAGCCTTAAATGAGCTTTTGAGAATCGCCCGGATGGTGGTTTTGGATCAGCCCAGCTGGCTTTTCAAGTTGGAACTCCGCTAATACAAGGGATTCGCGTCCACCTCCGCGGCTGGGGTCTTGGGCCTGGCCAGCGGGCTCCCTTAAGGGTGATAATATGTTTGGCGGGATACACTTCTACGGAAACGTTTTTCCATCAGCTCTGGGGAATATGACTTCGTGATCGAATGATGCATCTGAAGGCAGTGGACAGTGAGAAGACGAAGCTTCGTGTAACGACGTACATACAGCTTGTTGATCTGCAAAGCAATACTTGAACAAAGAGTTTTTGGCTTGAACCAACCATCTTTTTCACTCAAAGTGTGACCCATTTCCCTACAATAAGCAGAAAATAAAACTGCTTGAGAATTCAGAGCCAACACCAGGAGAAATGAACCATTCTCTCGACTGCTTCTAGCTTCCATAAGCGAAAGATTATTCATTCAGGATTACTAAATGTAAACGAGAAAAGGGTCTAATGTGGAAACGAGTGAAAACTTTGGGAGCAAAAATGTAGGCGGTAGGAGAATGTTTATTAGGCTGTAACCTTGATTTTTTTTTACCGCCTCCTCCCCTTCTTTAAATCAGTGCCTGGTCTTTCACACACAAATAGGTCTGGTACTTCTGTGGCAAGGGGTACGTTGGAGGTACTCCGTGTCCCCTATAGAAGCTTTTTCTCTAACCCAAGCTAGACTTGGAGCGTTCAGAGGATCTTCTTGCTATTTCTCAACATGCAGTTTCTCCTTAGAACTGTGGTCGCCAATCCGGTTGTTTAGAATTTCATCGCTGCTGCCTCCCTCCCTTCCAGGAGCACACTCGCTTGCGTGCATACTTACACACTTTCAGAAAGAGTCCATTCGAGCCTGGCACTAGGCTGAAAAACGATTTACATCTACGCGAATTACTTCCCAACCGTATATATGGATTCATATACTCGAGGCTCTGTCTCGTTTCACCATAGAGGAAAATTGTCATTTCTTACAGTGATAAAATGCGAGCTGTTATGATTTTTTGTAAATGGTCCTCACTTTATATTGTGGGGGGGTCACTACTTGGGGATAGTCGGGGGGTGGCGGGTATTTGATGAGCGTCGCAGGCCAATATCGAAATATTTTATTTCATGCCAATGTGGGATAGGGTAGGGAGTGTGGCTTAGGCTCCTTGCTGCTTTTGCATTTTCCACATCTGGCCTACAGACCTAGTTCTAACTCGAGATGTCGTTTGATGAAATTCGATCTTCATGGTTTAAATACCTTTCAATTTGGAGTGATTTAACATTTGCAACCGTTAAAAAAACAAACCGTGTGCAGTATCTGTGAAACCAATATGGAACACGGAGAAAGAAAACATGCTGCATACAAATCCCAACCATTGTCTTTAACGCTCGCATACACACACGCATACACATAAACACACAGGGGGGGAGGGGAGCGAGTGGAGAGAGACAGACACGGATACAGACCGACAAGAGTCAAAGCGAGTCAAGTTAACGCTTTCTCCGCCCCCATCCACAAGTACCCCCCTCCCGCGTTAATTAATTCCAAACAAAGCAAGCCAATCAAGTGATGCATTATTATTTTCAAGCAGAGAGAGGCGAGAGGCATGTATTTTTTAATTGATTTATTTATTTGGAGGACATTAATTCTCGGTCTGAGGCTGATTTTCAAACCATTTGCAAAGCGCGGCTCCATTGTTCGCCGGGCGCGCAGGCTCCGCCCCCTGCTTTGTGTGCGGTGCGCGGATTGGCCGGCGCGCGCGGGGGCCGCGTCAGCGCCCGCGAGCCCATTCATCTGTGCACTTGGGCGTTGGACCCCGCATCTTATTAGCAACCAGGGAGATTTCTCCATTTTCCTCTTGTCTACAGTGCGGCTACAAATCTGGGATTTTTTTATTACTTCTTTTTTTTTTTAAACTACACTTGGGCTCCTTTTTTTGTGCTCGACTTTTCCTCCCTTTTTCCCTCCCTCCTGCGCTGCTGCTTTTTTATCTCTTCGACTTAAATTTTTTTATCCGGAGTGTATTTAATCGGTTCTGTTCTGTCCTCTTCACCACCCCCACTCCCCCCTCCCTCCGGTGTGTGTGCTGCTGCTGCCGCCGCTGCTGCTGCCGCCGCCGCTGCTGCTGCCGCTCGCCCCGTCGTTACACCAACCGGAGGCTCTTTGTTCCCCCCTTGGATCTGTTGAGTTTCTTTGTTGAAGAAGCCAGCATGGGTGCCCAGTTCTCCAAGACCGCTGCAAAGGGAGAAGCCACCGCGGAGAGGCCCGGGGAGGCGGCTGTGGCCTCGTCGCCTTCCAAAGCGAATGGGCAGGTAAATTCTACCTGTGTTTCTGGTCATTTCTTTAGTGTCTTTCTCTAGTCCCGACGCTTCTCCTCCCTTCCCCGTCGCGCCCGAGGCGCATTCGGTGTAGAAAGGAGCATGGCCAGATTCCAGTCTGAAAGTTGAATGGAAAGCGATAGCCTAAATTGTCAATTTCTCATAGGAGGTGCGGGGGGGGGGGGTCCTCTCCTCCACCCCAAAGGAGTGGTTCCCGGAGAATCCCGGCAAATTCTTGTGTAGACGCGAGGAAAGAAGTGATAAATTGTCTAAAATGGCGTGTTTGGAGCTTGGCAGAACGTGACTAGCTAGGTGCTAACCCCCCCCCACCCCCCGGTCAGGTTGCATTTGTGTGTGGTGGGCACAAAGGTGTTTGGGTGGCTCTCGTGTTTGTTGTCGAGATTGGGTCGCTTTCCACATTTCTGAACTGGTGTGATGGGGGGCAGGATGAAGGAGAGTGGGAATGGTGGTGGAGAAAAGCAGGGAGGGAAGGGCTGTCTTATTGTATACTGAGGCAGTGTGCCCTGGGTTCTTGGAAAGGTAGCTGGCTTGGCAGGAGCTGGGCTGAAAGGTTTCAGTATCTTTCCATGGGGCTTTCCCACTGTTCTAAATCTTTATTCGTCAGCTGTCTGTGGAATTACACACCCATCCGACTTTTAAATGGTATCCCTGGGGTGGGAAGACTCGGTGGGTCCTTGAAGAGATCCTGTCCAGATGGTCAAGAAGAGGCAGTTCGTGTATTTCGGTCGGGATTGTTCGTGTGCGTGGCGGCGCCTGGACCACTGCGGGGGGCCACCCCAGAGCTGCCCGGACCCAAGCAGATGGCCACGGCTGGGTGGGCGCGAGAGGTCGGCCATGGGTGGCTGCTTCGCAAACACTGGGCACCCACCACGCCTCTTTTCCTAGAGTAGAGGCCGTGTAGCTTCGCCTACTCTAACCTAATGGGGAAGGCGAGTTCTGCCAAGAGACTCTGAACCCGTTAAAAATGCAAAATGAGCCGCTGTGGCGCGCCCCGGCTTCACAGAATCTCAGGCGAAGGTGGGCGTGGAAGCCGAGGCAAGACCTCAGAAATAATGGGTTTCCCCCAGCCTTGTTGGTTTTGCTCGATCCAGGACGCCGGGAAGCCACCTGAGCTTTGTTTGTGGACTCTCGGCTGCGCGATCCGGGCTCGGGGGCGCCTCGGCCGGCGGGCAGGGCCAGGCTGGGCAGGGCGGGGTGGCCCCTCGGCCCCGCCCCTCCGCGCCCGCCCGCAGGCCCGCCCGCGCCCCGCTCCGCGCGGTGGAGGCGCAGCGCCCCCTGGCGACCCCAAGGCCCAGGGGGCGTAGGGTCTTTGCGCGCGCAGCCCTGGAGCTTCTGGCTGGAGCGCTGTGATGCCCCTGGGAGTCCTCGGTGTTTTTGAACAGCCTCTCGGGGTTTAGGAAAAAGGGGCTGTGTAGGGCTCTGGCTCTGTGCCTTCTCCCAAAGAGCGTCTGGTGTGTCGTGTGCTACGTGGCTCTCTTTTTGCAGAGCCCGTGAGGTGAAGGCTGGAATGGGTTATCCCTTGCTTTCGACGTCTGGGGCTCGGCACTCTTACATCTGTAGGGCATTTGTTGAGTGGTCGAGGCCACTGCTGTGTCTTTAGGGCGCCCCCAACGGCACTGCCCCGTTTCTTCGGAGAGCTCTTGTTGGGCCGGCAACCCCGGCTGTCCCCATGAGGGGACGGAGGGACTCATGGGGGGAACTGGTCCCTCCCGGCCCGGGGGTGGGGGCGGCAATGGCGGCGCCTGGGCCGCTTCAGTGACACTCCCGCCTTCTCTGCCCCGCAGGAAAATGGCCACGTGAAGGTAAACGGCGACGCCTCTCCGGCGGCCGCCGAGCCGGGCGCCAAGGAGGAGCTGCAGGCCAACGGCAGCGCCCCGGCCGCCGATAAGGAGGAGCCCGCGGCCGCCGGGAGCGGGGCAGCGTCGCCCGGCGCGGCCGAGAAGGAGGAGCCGGTCGCCGCCGCCCCCGAAGCCGGGGCCAGCCCCGCGGAGAAGGAGGCGCCCGCGGAGGGCGAGGCCGCGGAGCCGGGGTCGCCCTCGGCAGCGGAGGGGGAGGCCGCGTCGGCCGCCTCCTCGACGTCTTCGCCGAAGGCCGAGGACGGGGCCACGCCCTCGCCCAGCAACGAGACCCCGAAAAAAAAAAAGAAGCGCTTTTCCTTCAAGAAGTCTTTCAAGCTGAGCGGCTTCTCCTTCAAGAAGAACAAGAAGGAAGCGGGAGAGGGCGGGGAGGCCGAGGGCGCAGCCGGCGCCTCCGCCGAAGGCGGCAAGGACGAGGCCTCCGGGGGCGCCGCTCCAGCCGCCGCAGAGGCGGGCGCGGCGTCCGGGGAGCCGGCGGCGGCGCCGGGCGAGGAAGCCGCGGCGGGTGAGGAGGGGGCGGCGGGCGGCGACCCGCAGGAGGCCAAGCCCGAGGAGGCCGCCGTGGCGCCCGAGAAGCCGACCGCCAGCGAGGAGGCCAAGGCCCCCGAGGAGCCCAGCAAGGCCGAGGAGAAAGCCGAGGAGGCCGGGGCCAGCGCCGCTGCCTGCGAGGCGCCTTCAGCCGCCGGGCCCGGCGCGCCCCCAGAGCAGGAGGCGGCGCCCGCGGAAGAGGCGGCGGCCGCGTCAGCCTCGTCAGCCTGCGCAGCCCCCTCACAGGAGGCCCAGCCCGAGTGCAGTCCGGAAGCCCCCCCGGCGGAGGCGGCAGAGTAAAAGGGCCCGATTTTTGAGATAATCGAAGAACTTTTCTCCCCCCGTTTGTTTGTTGGAGTGGTGCCAGGTACTGGTTTTGGAGAACTTGTCTACAACCAGGGATTGATTTTAAAGATGTCTTTTTTTATTTTACTTTTTTTTAAGCAGCAAATTTTGTTCCCCCTCCTTCCCCACAGATCCCATCTCAAATCATTCTGTTACCACCATTCCAACAGGTCGAGGAGAGCTTAAAACACCTTCCTCTGCCTTGTTTCTCTTTTGTTTTTATTTTTTGCATCAGTATTAATGTTTTTTGCATACTTTGCATCTTTATTCAAAAATGTAAACTTTCTTTGTCAATCTATGGACATGCCCATATATGAAGGAGATGGGTGGGTCAAAAGGGATATCAAATGAAGTGATAGGGGCCACGATGGGGAAATTGAGGTGGTGCGTGACATTGCCAAGAATAACGTACCACTAGAAATGATGGTGTAAAGGCTTAGTCTTTTTTTTTTTTTTAAAGAAAAGTTATTACGATGTATTTTGTGAGGCAGGTTTACAACACTACAAGTCTTGATTAAGAAGGAAAGAAAAAAAAACACCGATACCCAGATTTTAAAAAAGATCATAGTCTTAGGAGTTCATTTAAACCATAGGAACTTTTCACTTATCTCATGTTAGCTGTACCAGTCAGTGATTAAGTAGAACTACAAGTTGTATAGGCTTTATTGTTTATTGCTGGTTTATGACCTTAATAAAGTGTAATTATGTATTACCAGCAGGGTGTTTTTAACTGTGACTATTGTATAAAAACAAATCTTGATATCCAGAAGCACATGAAGTTTGCAACTTTCCACCCTGCCCATTTTTGTAAAACTGCAGTCATCTTGGACCTTTTAAACACAAAAATTTTAAACTCAACCAAGCTGTGATAAGTGGAATGGTTACTGTTTATACTGTGGTATGTTTTTGATTACAGCAGACAATGCTTTCTTTTCCAGTCGTCTTTGAGAATAAAGGAAAAAATCTTCAGATGCAATGGTTTTGTGTAGCATCTTGTCTATCATGTTTTGTAAATACTGGAGAAGCTTTGACCAATTTGACTTAGAGATGGAATGTAACTTTGCTTACAAAAATTGCTATTAAACTCCTGCTTAAGGTGTTCTAATTTTCTGTGAGCACACTAAAAGCGAAAAATAAATGTGAATAAAATGTACAAATTTGTTGTGTTTATTTATGTTCTGATAAAATACTGAGACTTCTAGGTCGTGAGGGTAATTTTGAGGAACATCTTGCATGCCATCAAGAGTAAATTTTCTTGTGGTTTTTGATCTGAAGTTTCCAAACTCTGAAATTCATAATCAGCAGTGTCAGATTACATACAGGAAGATCTTACAACATTCCATGTCTGTTACCATTTACCTGCATTGACATTGAGTTTTCACCTAAAAATTCAACAGTTATTTTTATCGTAGTTATGTAGCATGGCAGAATGAATCATTTAATACAAAAGTGATGTGACCTGAGGACTTTTTAAATGTCATGTGAAAATTTCATAGAATACCTTTTTTGTCATGCAGGTCCAGAAACGAGTCTATTTAATAATCCAAACTGCAGACGGGCCACAAAAGTGGCCAAATGTGTTTCAAAAACTGATGGTGTATTACCTGCCATTGTAATTGCTTAGTGCTTGGCTAATTTCCAAATATTGCTTAGATTATGTGTTATATCTTAGGAAAATGGGCTTATGTAAAGAAGTAATGGTGACGAATGGGCAACATTGTCAGTTTATGGGCCTCTAGCACTTGCCTCAATTCAATAGTTGCAAGCGGTTTTTTTAAATGAAAGTAGTGTGTTAGTATCTTGTTACTCGAAGGAAAAGATAGAGAATAATACTCTTTATATAGTAATAATCCTTACTAGTTTCACCTTTGCTCTTTCTTACCACCCCATAACTGGATTTATTTTTTTTCTTCACTGGATCCTGACATGAACTGAATTTGAAGATAAGGTGTGTATCAAATAGCATTACTTCATTAAATGCAGAGGTAAATACACACGCCCGCTTTGCTGTTTTTGAACTGTATGCCTTGTAGGGTTCACCATGAGTCAGTGAACCACATTTGTAACAACTAAGCACCAAATCTTAAACTCCTTAGAAAAATAAATTAGCTTTTGACATGTGCTATTAATTGGAATAATGGATCATAAATAATAGTTCATGTCCTCTCCTTACCAAATACCCTCACCACTAATAAAAATAGCATTTGGAAAAGTATGTACTTTTAGTTGGGGTGTATTGATCTTGAAGGATGTTTCAAAGTTAAAAGTCAGATATGGTAACCAAAGGGCTGCTTTATGGGGTCTTTCCAATCTTACCAACTTTTTTCTCAAATACCTGCTTGGCCGAGTACAGGGCCTACCGTGTGGGAGGACTCAAAAAAAAAAGTGGATTTTAAAAATTAACTCTTGAGTAGTCAAAAATACTGTGTAGCTGACTATATTGCTAGGCTTGTTTTTTTAACAGCTGGAATTAAGATGCATTATTTTGATTTTAATTGCCTAAAACACTTTGGGTGGTATTGATGGAGTGGTGGATTTTCCACCAAATGATGAAATGAAATTTGACATATATCTTTTCATCCAAAGTTTTGTACATCACATTGTTTTCTAATGGAAAAATGTTAATATGGCTTTTTGTATTACTAACAATAGCTTTGAGATTAAGGAAAAATAAATAACTCTTGTACAGTTCAGTATTGTCTATTAAATCTGTATTGGCAGTATGTATAATGGCATTTGCTATGGTTATAAAATACTTCCTCTGGATTATAATTATCATTTGATTCAATTACTATTGCTTGTAAAATAAAGTTTTACCAGTTGATATAATCAAGCTTGCTAAAATAGGATTTTTTACAAATTTAATTTTAAGTGCAAATTTTAGAGAAAAACTTAAAATCTTAAGTGTTGATGGTAAATATAACTATTACTCAGTTCAAGGGATTTGGAAGGTGTGCTTGACATTATGCTTAGGATATATAATTATATCCATTGAAGGTGAGTTCTATGTTAACAAGTCAACATTTTAATGATATGGCTTGATAATATTTTGAGAAACAATGCAGTGTATCTACATTTTCCTCTCATGTATATAAACAATAAAATTTTGCAAAAAAATTTGGGGGAGGGGGCTTTTTGCATTCATATTCTTTGGAAAGCTGTTAGCTTTTATTTTTCCTTTAATCACTCACTGCAATATTGAGCACTTTTTTTTTCTACTTCCAAGCCATACGAAAGTGCTTAAAACAGGTTGTAGCAAACAATTTTAAAATGCTTTCAATCTAAATATTCCAGTCCTTGCTGGGGATTCATGTTCCAGCACTTCTTTAAATTACATCCAACAGTGCTATTTTAAAAATAGGAAATAAATACTTTAAAAAGATGTGAATGTTAACTATATTTTATGTACCTGAAAAGAGTGATAAATTACTGATCCCTGAAATACTTATATCTATATTTCCTCTCGGCTGCTGAAAGGCAACTTTGTTTTTAAGTAATCTGCAGCCCCAAGATCAAAAGTCACATGCTTTATGGACTGACCCAGCCAAGTACCCCTCAATAACAACTTAAAAGCAAAAAAAACTACCTCATAAGATCTAACAGTTGCAAATATATTAAATAATTACTGCAAAATTTCTAGGAAGACTGATAATCCCAGTTCTAGTGTTTTGATAAAATTAGAACATAAAACTTTTTTTTTTTTTTAAGATTTTACTTATTTATTTATTTGACAGCACACAAGCAGGGGGAGTGGCAGGCAGAGGGAGAGGGAGAAGCAGGCTCCCTGCAGAGCAGGAGAAACCCTACGTGGGACTTCATCCCAGGACTCCTGGATCATGACCTGGGCCGAAGGCAGTGGCTTAACTAACTCAGCCACCCAGGTGCCCCAAGACTTTTTAAATACTACTAGTAAGTGAAAAATAAATACCTTTGCCCATTGCTATTAATTACAACTTCCCTCATTTCTGGAAAAGATGAGAGGCAACAGGACTACTTGTCCTGGAGGATTTCACTACAACACATTTCAATTGAATTCATTAAGTTAGCTTTACAGGTTGTCTTCCTAACAAGTGAGACACTGTTCCTTAGGTTTGAAATGTAAATTAAGGACTGGATATCATGCTACAATTCTATAGCTGTGTAGGGGTGAGAAAAGGGAAGGAATTCTTGGGAAGAATTCTAAATTGGAAGTGTAAGAAAGCTCTCAAAGCAAGTCTTAGGTCAAATGAGAAAGCCATATTTTGGAAAGCCCTATCCAAAAGAAATACAATGAAAGACACATGTAATTTTAAACTTTTTCAGTAATCATTTTGAAAAGTAAGAACAAACACGAAATTAATTATCCAAAAATCTTCAATATGTAATCATCATGAAACTTACTGAATAGTTTACTTCTTTTCCTCACCGAGTCTGTGGAATCCGGTGTATTTTATACTTAAAACACACCTCAGTTTGGAGCGGTCCCATTTCAAGTGCTCTCTGGTCACATGTGGCTACGGCACCGGAGTGCACAGGTCTGAAGAATCTGAGTCAGGAGTGAGGAGGAATGTCGGGTACAGACTTCACAAAGTGTACCTTATGTGATTGATTTCATGAGCTTTAAGGGTTTAGCTTTTGAACCCACACTGAAGTCTTTTTTCTAAGTTCCTTTACCATTTTAAGCAGTTAACATGGCACTGGTATTATCCATAAATATGGTGAGATTCTGAATGATATTGTTACAGACTGAACTGTGAGCCCACTCCCTCCCCCATTCTTGTTGAAGCATTAACCCCCAGTACTTAAGAATGCGACTGTATTTGGAGGCACGGTCTTTAAAGAGGTGGTTAAATTCAAATAAAGGGTTAGGGTAATCCAACATGACTGGTGTCCTTATGAGAAGAAATAGATTATCCACATTGAGAGATACCAGGGGTGCACATGCAGGGAGAGAAGAGATCATGTGAAGACACAATGAAAAAGCAGCTGCAATCCAAGGAAAGCCCTCAGAAGATACCAAATCTATCAGCACCTTGATTTTGGATTTTCAACCTCCAGAATTCAGATAGAAGAAATATCTGGTGTTTACACCACCCAGTTTGTGGTACTTTGTTATGGCAGCCTCAAAAAACTAATGCAGGACTCCTTGGTAAGAATAAAAAGATTGTCTCTACCTGAAGATGTAAAGAATTTTACAGGCTTGCTTTTGCTCTTTCCTCAATGGAAAAGCAACTGATTTCGAGCTTGAGAATTTTATTATTGTTGTTATTGTTACCTTAGAAAAGAGAGAAATGATAGCTTAAAAATTAGAAAGATAGGGGCGCCTGGGTGGCTCAGTGGGTTAAAGCCTCTGCCTTCAGCTCAGGTCATGATCTCAGGGTCTTGGGATCGAGCCCTGCATTGGGCTCCCTGCTCAGCGGGGAGCCTGCTTCTCCCTTTCTCTCTGCCTGCCTCTCTGCCTACTTGTGATCTCTGTCAAATGAATAAATAAAATCTTTAAAAAAAAAATTAGAAAAATAGATTATATTGCTATCTTAGTGAGTTGATAGGAAAGATCTCTGGAACACAAATAATAAAAAAAAATGTTGTCTAAAAACACTATATAATGTTACGTCTGAATTTATCCATCTCTATTTTCCCTTGCAATTTACCTGTACAAGAAACTGAGTAATTTCTTCATTAAAAGTCCAGAGGATGGATTTTGCTGATTGCACCTCATGCTGTCATTTAATACATCACTTTGTCTTTCTTATATTTCTTGTATTTTCTGTAAATTGATTCATAGATCTAGAAGTTGGTCAGATTCAGATTCAAAGGACTATATCACAAGTGATATTACATTTCTATCAGGAGGTACACAATGTTCAGTCATTTCTCTTTGTGATGTTTAAAACCATTGATTTTTGCTTAAATCCATTAATTCATATAGAGTTGCCAAATGGTGTTAATCTAATTGTCAATCCTTTTTGTTTATTTGTTCAGTTATTTCTATAGAGAAACTTTTCTTCATCGAACATTTGGTTGTCCATTAGTTGTCTTTTCTTAATGAAAAGGCAGAAAATTTGTTTCATTCTTTCCCTTTATTTATTTTCAGAATAATGAATTGATTCCCTAATACCTTTCATAGGTGACCAATGATGGTATTTGATTAGTACTACTATACGCTCACAGATTTAAACTTATTTAACGGAAGTAATATAAATGATACTCAGATTAGCTCATGGTAGATTATGCTTTATAGAATTCAATAAATGAAATCAGTTTAAATTTTATTATATAAGATGCTACTTGAGAATGTGCTAAAAGATAGATGAAACTTAATATTTTGTTTACTCAAATGAAATAGGTTTATGCATTTAAGTATTGGCACAACCCTAATTTTAGTTGGGGTTTCATGCTGAGATGCCGTCTGTTTATACAATTACAAAGAAATGGGCGGCATTGCAATTTTTTTCTTACCCTCTAATTACTGCTGTATAATCATATTTAAATGTCATCAAAATCTCTCAACACAGCACCTTACCCATGTAGTAAGAAAAATGTCTGAAAATGTATTAGTTTGAGAAGACTCAGAAATCACCAGTCATGCAGACTTCCATGTTGGTCCCTTGATCAAGCCGTGCACTAAATAGAACATGTTGGTAAACAGGCATTACTAAAATACTAAAACTTCTCTCCTGGGGTATGTGTCAGTGAAATTGGTAATTTTTAAAGAAAAATTATTCTCATTGTATAGCCTAGAGGCTCCTATGGCAGGATTAATTAATAGCTTTTGTGAAGAAGTTTTGAAGACATTTGAATTTAAGTGGACGTAAGGAAATATTCTTTTCTAAACAAACTACCAACTGGAGCTACTTATTTTAATGTTCTTGAAAAATTGGCAAGCATTGGATGAGGCAATAGATCATCCAAAATAGATAACATTTTAATAGGTTCAAAGACACTTGCTGAAATTGTAAAGAAAAAGGAACCTGAAGACTTGGTCAGGTCATATTATAAAATATTAATTATTGAGGCACCTGGATGGCTCAGTGGGTTAAGCCTCTGCCTTCAGCTTGGGTCATGATCCCAGAATCCTGGGATCAAGCCTGCATCGGGCTCTCTGCTCAGCGGGGAGCCTGCTTCCCCCTCTCTCTCTGCCTCCCTCTCTGCCTACTTGTGATCTCTCCCTCTGTCAAATAAATAGAGAGAGAGAGAGAGAGAGATAAAAATAAAATCTAAAATATTAATTATTAACTAGAAAAATGCATTATCTCACAAGGGTCATTTTCCTCTCTCATTAGTGTGCTAACTAGTTCATGAATTGGATTACAATAGTACAAAGAATGTCTTATTGTCCTTTTCTCATATGCTTCCTGATATTTTAAAAAGCATAAGTTATTGGGATACCTGGGTGGCTCACTCAGTTAAGTGTCTGCCTTGGGCTCAGGTCATGATCCCAGGATCCTGGGATTGAGTCCCAAATTGAGTTCCTTGCTCAGCAGGGAGCCTGCTTCTCTTTCTGCCTGCCGCTGCCCCTGCTTGTGCTCTCTCTCTGACAAATAAATAAATTTAAAAAAATAAAATCTTTACAAAGCATAAGTAAGAATTATAAGCTAAGAATTTTGAAAAATTTTAAATGAGAATTTTAACTTTTTTTACTTTATTGGTATATAGCTTCTAAATTTAAAATTCTATGCAGTCTAGAAGTGAAACATCAGAATTCCAATGATGAATTTATTTAAAACAAACCAAAAATATGCAAATACCAGAGTTTCCTCTGAACAATAATGAAAGTTATTATTCAAATCTCTTGAGAAAAATTGACATTTTTTTAGCATTCTTACGCAAAGCACAAAGATTTTTTTCATGCTTAATGCTTAGTGAACAAAGAAGAACTTAATATATAATCAGGAAAAAATATAGCCATGGTAATATCAAATGAAGAGTATTCTTTCTGAAACATTTCTGCCATAATTTCTTGAGACTTAAAACACAAAATAAGCATTTTTATTGAGAAAATGCAGGATTTTTTTTGTTTGTTTAAATCAAGAAGACTTGTTAAGGAATGCCTGGGGGTGGCTCAGTCGTTAAGCGTCTCCCTTCCACTCAGGTCATGATCCCAGGGTCCCGGGATCGAGCCCTGCATTGGGCTCCTTGCTCAGCGGGAAGCCTGCTACCTGCCTCCCACCCCAACCCCCGCCCCTGCTTGTGCTTTCTGACAGATAAATAAATAAAATCTTAAAAAATATATATTTTTAAAAAGTCTTGTTAAAACTAGTTGTTTGTAAAGCATGTTTCCTCCCGACTTTTTTTACTGTTCTGAATTTCAATTTTGTTATCAAAAATATATTTGCAGGTAATAAATACATATTTCATATATATAAATTTATATATAAAAATAGTAGAGCACACATTCATATTTATGCTTGATTTGATACATGTTTTTATTAATACATAAGTATGTTTTATAGTGATATGTATTTAATATAAATATTTCTCTTATATATATTATAAAATCAGGCATAAATATGAATATGTGCTATCTTTAATATTAAAACTTTCAAACAAAAGTTCTCTATTTTCAATTTTGTCACCTCCCTTATTTGCTCCTTAAAGTCTTTGGAAAATATGGTATCTTCCAAATGCTTCCTAAGATTATAGAGAACAATGGTTGAATGAGGTTTTAGATTTGGTTAAATGAGGGTAGCTTGACGAAAAATTGATTTTTCTAAAGATTTTTTTGTGTGAAAATCTTTAATTTAGTTTTACCACTCAATAATTTTTTATAACGTAGTAATAACAATAATCATCAGGCACATCTGACCTAATAAAGAAGAAACAGGCAGAATAAAGATTACTGACATTTCTTTCTTTTTTGTTCTCTTATAGATCTTATTGGTGAGACTTGTGATTCTAATGTTATTTCCTAAGGAAAGCACAAGAATGAAGTTGTTATTAGGCACTTAAGTGTTGGGGTCACGATCCTGCCTTGTGCAAACTTTTTATAATATCAAGTGCACTCCTTTATCTGTCTGACCCTCAGCATTCTCATTTATAAAGCTGAGAAGAGTGCCAGTTACTAGGTATGTTTGCTATTATTTATTTCCTAGATATCGTACTTTTCGGTTCAATACTGAGTAATCCACCTTAGATACTCTGCTGGTACACTGAAATCATTTGCAATATGTTTTAAGATGCTTCAAATAAAGATTTCTTTTTAAAGGACAGATTTCTACTTGAGAATCTGCCATACTTCATTTTTCATTTTAGCAAACATTTGTTGAACACCTAATATGTTCTAGGGAAAGGACTACAATCTAGAAACATTTGAATATACTGCTTGCCTAGAATCTGTTCTAGTGGGAACAGATTATTAGGACCACAAGTAAGAAATAATACCAATACTACTAATAATAATCTATAATGTGATTTTTTTTATTTCAAACTGATTGAATTATAGCCTTAATTACAGCCATTAGATGAAAACGAATCAAATATTATTAAATAATGCTTGTAATATCTTTTAAATTTCTATGTCAAGTTTATATTTTAATAGCATTTTCATAAATAGCAGGAAAAAATAAACAAAATACAGAAGATGCATATTCAGCCTATCTAGTGTCAGATTATAAGCCATCTGAAAAACTCACTGGTATAAAACAACAATAATTTATTTTTAAAGCTTTATTGATGTATGATCATTACACGGTAAACTGCCTCTAATTAAAGGACACGATTTGATATGCACACATATGTACACACCTGTGAAACCATCACCAGAATCAAGACCATGATCGTATCCGTGATGATTCTGTGGGGTCAGGGATTAGAGCAGACACAGCAGGGACAGCTTGTCTCTGATACGGGTTTGTGGCCACCGACTGGGGGTGCTTGAAAAGCTGGAGACTGCCGGGATAGCTAGATTGGAAGCATATGTCTGGGATCTTCATTCTTCTTCATGAGGTCTTTGCTAGGACTAGAAGGCCTAAGATGGTTCCTTGACACTGGCCTTGGTGCCTGGCTGGGACGTCTGGAACAGTGACCACCCAGCACGTCCTCTCTGCACTCATGGCTGTCTCAGGATAGTCAGACTTACTGCATGGCTGCTGGCTGCTCCCAGAGGTGGAGTTTGAAGACAGTGTCCCAAGGGACAGGAAGTAGAAGCCGCCCATCTCTTATAACCTAGTCTCAGAAACTGGCACAGCTCACTTCCACTACGCTTTTATTGGTCAGAACAGTCACAGAGCCCATTCAGACTCGAGGAATGAAGGACGTGGTCACCACCTCTCGGTGGAAGAGGTGTCAAATTTTGACCATCTCTAAATCACTACAATACAAGTTGAATATGCTATATTCCTGCTTAAAAGAAGACTTCAAATTGAAAACGTGAATAAACTATTTTGGGGGGATTACAAGGGTAATGGTAGGGGAAGGAGGGGGAAGAAATTCCATCAGCTCCTCTGTCTTCATTGCTCTTTATCCAGCAATGTTCTTCAAATAACCTGAAGTTGTTATGCCCTGATATGTTATAAATGGGTGCCTTTAGATATAAATACATACGACCAAGTAATATGGTAAGTACTATTTTTTTATTATAGAATAATGTATCATTTAATGTTTAGTATATTTTAGCTATATAAATTATTATCAAGATTCAAAAATCATTGAGACATAATCCATTCAATAAAACCATTTGATGGACACATCATTCTGTTTATGTTATCTTCTTACGGCATTACGCTGTTGGGAATCTACTGTACTTTATTTCCTTTTGTAAGAATTCCATTCTTTCTTTTTAAAGTAGCAGTGGCATAAGGGGTGGAGAGGATTATATCTCTACAAATGGATGTGTTGTATTTTAACAAGCTTTACTAGAGATTATTTCAAATAGATGGTTCCATATATTCTGAATAAATATAATGATCTGCTATAAGGATAGTTGAAGAAGTGTCATTAAGCCATATATAAGCCATATACATTAAAATATAAAGATATATATGTTTCTTATCTGTTCAGCCACTATGTGAAATGTGCACGTCTAGAATAAAAACTAGCAACCAATATTTCAGTTAGAGAAGTATACCAACTAAACTTAACTGCCACAGGAGAATGTTTTTATTGCAGTCGTTTGAGAAACACAAGGGAAAGCTAGTGTGTAAATACAGTTTGCCCATGGAGAAGGGGTACCTGATTCATTTAAGGGGGATTAAATAAATGTTTTAATCATTATTTGTAATATTTCTGTTAACAGGGAAGTGGCCATACTTGGAAAGAAAGAACGACCTCACATCATCCTTTTTGGTTCCTCTCAACCACAACTCACCTCAAGTAATAGTTCAGTGGTTTTTTAAGTTTCTCACCATATCTTTATTGTTAAACATTTCCTCTTTTGACTGAAGCACACAGGCATGAAAAGAAGCAAGATAGAATCTGTTTGTGTGCACACGTGCTTGCCTCCATGTATTACCCGATCAGAGAGATCACAAAGAACCATTAAAAATGTTAGTCATTTGGAATACCAGAGTTAGAGTGGTGACCAGGTGGTAAAGAGTTTTGATCATCAGATAAATCTGAAGGTGATTTACAGAAACAGGTAGTGTCTGTTGAGAACAGAGGCAGCACCCAAAGCAAAGCAATGAAAGCAACATATTACCTTTGGTTTATGTATTTTTTTTTTTATATTTGCTTACAGAATGTTTAAAACGTATTTCACATCTGTTTTTAAGAGTTTCATAGCAGGTTTTTTTTTTTTTCTTCATCAGTTTCTTTGCGGAGTTATACCACTACCAAGAAGTTAGGAGATCATGTAACCAGTGTGAAAAGCAATTAAAATTAATTATTGTATGGAGGTTAGATAAGGTTAAAGTATGTGCCCACCCACCAACTTTCCAGACCTCTGGTAGACGTCTGTGTGTGCAGGGTGATAAATAAGTGTTTGACATTTGTGGTATTAATTGATTAGTATTAGAAGAAATAGCCATCGGTCCTGGTGGATAGTAAATAAAGCTAGAGAAGAGAAAGACTCAAAAGTATTCCTGTATCACAGACTTACGTCCTAGTATTTCCAACACGGGTGGTCGAAATGAAGCTTACTTGTTCTTTCTCAACAAAATCCTCCCAGATGATGTCAGAAAAGAGTGGTTTTATCTGTGGAATTCGGTGCAGAACCAGTTTCTCTCAAATTGTTACCAATATTATTGAGTCTTCTATGTACAAGCTGTTATGCTAGGTTTTCAGGACTAGGATCATTAAGAGACCAAGTTTCCTGCCCCTAAGGAATACAAGGGCTACAAACTACTTGTAAATAGATTGTGAATTACAACAGAAAGCCATCTGGAAAGAAAAAAAAAGCAGTAGATCCATATCTTAGAGATTTAAATGCTAAAAACAATTAAAATAAAAATGTGAAAAAGAAGTTCTGGAAGAGTCTAAGGCAGCATTTCTGTCAGAATGGGAAAGACCCTATACTCCACTGTAATAAATTTGACCCCCAAATTCTAAGCAAAATCAAAAGATAAATGACAAACTGGGAAAAAATATTTACTATTTATACTTACTTCATTTATTTTTTTTTTTTTAAATTAAGATTTATTTATTTATTTATTTATTTATTTGACAGAAAGACATAGTGAGAGAGAGAACATAAGCAGGGGGAGTGGGAAAGGCAGAAGCAGGCTTCCCAACAAACAGCAAGCCCAATGCCGAGCCCGATGCCAGGCTCAATCCCAGGACCCCGGGACCATGACCTGAGCCAAAGGCATACGCTTAAGGACTGAGCCACCCAGGCGCCCCTTATTTATTTTTTTAAAGTAAGCCCTACACCCAACAGGGGACTTGAAGTCATGATCCTGACATCAAAAGTCACATGCTCTACCAACTGAGCCAGCCAGGCACCCTTTTACTGTTTCTATAATAAATAAAGGGTTAAATTCCTGGAAGAATTTTTAAAGGTTTATTGACAAACCAACATCCCAATAGAATCTGAGCAAGGGACAGGGACTGGTCACTTAAGAGAAAATATGAATGGCTCTAAAATATATGACAACATGTTCAACTTCATTTATAAAAATGAAACTACAGATTGAAATTAGATCATTTCCTGCTTCTTAGATTTAACAAAAATCAAAAAGTTTGATAACACAGTGTTAGTAAGGATGCGGGAGAACAGTGACTTCCATATATTATTGCTAGAAGTGCAAGTTAGTAAAATCTCTGCAGATAACAATTTTGAAATATCTATCAACACTATAAATGCACATCCTCAAAAAAAATAAAAAATGAAAATAAAAAAAATAAATGCATATCCTCTTATATCCAGCAGTTCTACCTTTAGGGACTCATCCGACAGATACACACACACAAGCAAAATGACATGTACACTTTAAGATAAACTGCAGCATTATCTGTAATAACAAAAAAGGAGCCAAAGAAGAAACAACCTGAATGTCCATCAAAAGAGTTGGATTATATAAATTAGAGTACATCTATATGATGGACCGCTATGTGCTTTCTGTTAGTTATTGCTATTCACAAACCCCTAAACACAGGAACTTAAAACAATAGCAGTTATTGACCTTCTCTCAAGATTTTGTGGGAGAGTGGGTTAGCTAACAAGGTTCTAGGTGATGTCTTTTGGGGTTGCAGTCATCTGGAGATTCAGTTATGCTGGGATGTTCAAGATGGCTCAGTCCCATGACTGGTAGTTGGTACAGGCCGTTGGATGGAAAATCAGCTGTGATTGTTGAACATAGTGCGTTAGCATAAACTCTCATCTATGTGGCCCTCCTCACAGCCTGGTGTTCTTCCAGGGTGATGGCTAGCTTCCAGAAGGGAGTGTTCCCAGGGCATAAAGCAGCAGATTGCCTAAGGCCCAGCCTCAAAACTTATACATCACTTCCTCCTCATTCTGTTGACAAAATAAGCTACAAGGGCAGCCCAGATACAAGGGGAGGGAAATAGACTCCATCTCTTTAAGTAGAAGAGGGGCAAAGAATTTGTGACCATCTATAGTCTGCCAAACCATGCATCTGTAAAACAGAAAGAGGTAATACTTTATATACTGACTCAGAATAATTTCTGGTATCCATTGTTAAGTGATGGGTGTATAACAGTGTGTATAATATGATAGTATCTATGTATACAAAAAATGTGGGTGGGGGAGAATATACTTAATTGCTTATATGCGCCAGAGATTATCTTTAGAGAAATACACAAGAAACTGGGTATCTAGTTCCAAGAGTGGAAAAAATGTTCACTGGGTTTCTCGTTGTACCTTTCAAATTTTGTACAGTATGAATGTATCACCTGTTTTAAAAAGTTAACACATGAGTATTATAAGTATTATACGCTACATTTTCTGAGCTAGAAATTAAAATATATTTAGTAGAGAGCAGGAAATTTGAAATCTATTCCTAAAAAGTATCCATTTTGATAGTGGTTATATTCATCATGTGACTGGAGCTATGTTTGAAATTTTCAACTTTAAGCCCATCATCAAATTATCTTCTATTTGTCTAGCTTTATTGCCCTTGCTTCCATCATGTGACTGGAGGAAACAGAGGAATGATTGCCTCTAATGGGAGAGAATGACCCAGGTTGGCCATGCAAAGAAGTGACTTTTATTGGGGAGAGTGAAAAGACAGCCAGCAAGGGGTGCCTGGGTGGCTCAGTCGGTTGAGCCTCTGACTCTTGGTTTCAGCTTAAGTCATGATCTAGGGTCCTGAGTTCAAGCCCCACACTGGGCTCCATGTTCAACAGGGAGTCAGCTTGGGATTCTCTCCCACTCCTTCTGCCCCTCCTCCTGCTCCTGCTCTTTCTTAAATAAATAAATAAATCTTAAAAAAAAAAAAAAAAGGACAGCCTGCAAATATTGGTGAGCTGCAGTAAGGAGAAATAGAGAAGAGTCAAGCTTAATGGCTTCTATTTTTTAAGTGACAGATGAGGCAAGATCATACCTTGATGTGAGTTTTAGGGATAAGAAGGAAGGCTTAAAGAAAATGAAAAGCTTGGCAACGTTTTTGTCAGAAATGGGTAAGAGAAGGACGAACAAGTAGAGTAGCTAGGTTGAAAAATACAAGTTTGCAACGCTGCCCTCAACACAGGGATGAGATTTTTCTCTGCCAACTCAGATACAGACAAAACAGATAATGAAGTGATCTAAGCTCAAGAATGGAGAGGACAGGTGTGGGAGAAGGACAAAAGAATGTGGAATGTGGTGTGAGAGATTTAAGGTTATGGACCATGAGATACTGGACAGGAATCCAGAAGAAATGGGAAATGTTGGGAAATCAGCAGGACCCCTGAGGACTCTGGGGTAGTAATGGAAGCAAGGGCAATAAAGCTAGACAAATAGAAGATAATTTGATGATGGGCTTAAAGTTGAAAATTTCAAACATAGCACAATTCTGGATGAAGATACAATCCAAGGAATAAATGACCATAGGGTCCTGCTTCTAGTATTGGTTGCTAGAAATGTATTGGCCGTGTTTCACTTGGGGGCATTAGTCTTTGACTGGTAAGTATAGATCGAGTAAGTCCACTTAGCACACTGGGACATGGTCCTAGTAACCATATTTTATAAGCCCAGCTAAAAACATGTGGCTTACCGATGGCCCCTACTTCTTGGTGACTCGTTAAGTATTTATATGAAAAGACAACACAATGTACAACATACATAGTATTTTGGTACCACGTTAGAACATTTAGGAATCACAATTTATATCAACACTATAGAAATGACTTTAAAAATGACAAATGATGATGCAAAAAATTAAATACTTTCAAATATATTTAAAATACAACAATGCTTAATTAGGCTGTAAACTTTTTGAGAGACCATTTTTTT
>CM053608.1:40893346-40909287 GCA_028646535.1 Procyon lotor | reverse complement strand
GGAAGCTTGACTACCCTACGTTCTCCTACAAATGGACCTTGAGAGCTTGTTTGGAGGTTCTAGCAGGGGAGCGCAGCTACTCGTATACCCTTGACCGAAGAACGGTCCTCTCCTCTATCGGGGAAGGTCGTCCTCTTCGAATGAGCTCGCAGCTTCGGGAGGGATGCACATGGAGCGGTGAGGGAGAAATGGGACACCAGCCTAGCCAGCCAGATCAGCCGAATCAACCCTGGCGATCAATGGGGTGACAGATGTCACAGCCAGATCGCCCTCACATCCTAGAGCTCATTTTAGACTGAGACCCCGGAAAGGACAGAAGGGAAGGATCAAGCTCAAAGAGAAAACTGCTGAGAAGAGTGCCAAGCAAGGTAATAACAGCTCAATTTTAGGGCCTATAGTACACCACACACTTAAAAAAAGAAAGTTTTTAATGTATTTTTGGAACATGAAATGAGATGACCATAATCCTTCAAGACTTTGTTAATTTAAACCACTCAGCAGTTGCGGCCTTGCAATGCCATAAAACAAGCTTTAAGCAGAAAATATAGGTGTGTTCCATTGAGGAGACAGATTCAGAAAGGTCGAGGTACCTGGAGCCATAGAGCTGGGGCACGGCGTCATTTTTCCTTCTTTGCCGTTAGAGATTTGAGCCAAGCTTTGCGATGATTCAAGCCGCCCAGGGTAAAGAATTGGAAGGATTCCTATTCTCCATGGTCTGAGATATTCTCGTTTGATGATAAAATGCCTCCTCTTCTCCAAGGAACTTGCGGGGAGAGGAAGGCTGAAAAAAGAAGGAGGAGAGGACCAGAAGGAAGAATCTGAGAGAAGATAAAGAAGAGGAAAAGGAGAAAGAGAAACACCAGAAGGTAAGAAATAAAGGGAAGAGCTAGGTGGGGCCATCAACACAGAAGGGATCTGGATAAAGACTCTTATTTTCTGAAAAGTCATCATGGGCACAGAGGCCTGTTTTCTCTGCGTGTGACAACTACTTTGAAGGGAACTTCACCCGGGGAGCAAGTGATGTTGTTATATCAAGGACATGCAAAATGGACACTCCACCCTACAGAAAGCATTTTTTTAAAAGGAGTAGATCTACCTTATCTATTAATTTTCATAGCTTCAGACTGGTTTTGATCATAACATTGTTATAACCTTTATACCAGACGTATTATAAAAGTATATGTAAACCAACTGTTTAATAATAGGGTCCATAGAAAAATTCTAGGATATTACACTATTTGCAGAGAAGCAGGGTAAGCATGACGGCCATGCACGTGAGTGTATGATTACCTTCTACGTTTGCCATGATAGTGTGAGATTAGTTGGTCTACTCACAGACAGTTGCAAACGTGATACGTGAATGAATGTGGAGGATATGTTACCACTATAATAATTATAACTAACATTTATTAAACTTATTCTTTCTTACCACAGCCTTCCCTAAACAATCTGCTTAAAATTGTACCTTTAACATTCTCTCCTCTCACCCCAATATTTTTATGGCTACTCCAAAATTTTATCTTATTTGTTATTGTCTGTCTCCCCTGAGAGAAGGTAAGCTTCCTGGGGCTAGGGTTGCTGATTGGTTCCCTGCTATGCCTCCAGGGCTGGGTTCAGGGCTGAGTTCAGGGCCAGCACAGAAGAGGAACTAAGTATCCGTTGAATGGATTAGGAACAAAGGAATGCTTTATTTCAAGAAGTATACTTTTACTTTATTTATTTTTTTTCTTTTTTTTTTTTACTTTATTTATTTTTTTTGAAGATTTATTTATTTATGTATCTGACAGAGAGGAGAGAGATTACAAGTAGGCAGAAAGGTAGACAGAGAGAAAGGGGGAAGCAGGCTCCCTGCTGAGCAGAGAGCCCGATGCAGGGCTCAATCCCAGGACCCTGAGATCATGACCTGAGCTGAAGGCAGAGACTTTAACCCACTGAGCCACCCAGGGGCCCCATACTTTTACTTTAAATTCATTATCTTTCTTTTTCTTTTTTTTTAAGATTTATTTATTTATTTGAGAGAGAAAGAGAGAGCGTGAGCAGAGGCAGAGGGAGAAGCAGGCTCCCTGTTGAGCAGGGAGCCCGAGGTGGGACTCAATCCCAGGACTCTGGGATCATGACCTGAGCCAAAGACACCCAACCTACTGAGCCACCTCGGTGTCCCAATTCATTATCTTTCTTGACTGTCCTATGATTCTAAGATAGGAAGCGAGTCTTCAGAAAGTTTGACTTAGTTGCTCAAAGTGTTACGGGTAGGAAGTACCGGGGTGGGGCTTGAGCCTGGCTTTCTGATTTCAAAATCCTTAAATAACCGGCATAATAAGTAAACAAGTGTGTAAACGAGTGTGTGTACGTGTGTTTAATCTCTGGAGTTAGATTTATACTTAACAAAGGACTCCCTCACTGGAAAACTCCATTGTTTTCAACCAGAAGATGATGACAAGACAAAATGGAACAGTGAAAAGATATAAATAAATGTTTAGCTTTCTCTAGTGGCTGCTAAAAAGAGAATTGGTTGTGGGAGTGAAAAAAAAAAAACTTGGTGAAATTTTCCTTTTCTGTACATTTTTCATAATCTGTTACACACATAAAAATCCAATTTACCATTTTCCCTTAAATTAAACCAAATACGTAGGCATAATCTTTCCTGAGGGTGCTACGCTGCATGTCTTGCCATCTTTGGGTATTAATCCAAGCTCATCACGCTCTGCAGAGTAAGAGAAGTTGGCTTTTCTTTTCGCATTCAGACCAACTATTTCCAGCTCTCTGCTCCGAACTCCTTTCAAAGCAGGGACACACTACAAATTTTGGAGTCAGAGACGGTGTCCAGCATTCCTGGGCAACCCTACTGGAGATCTAAGAATAGAGAAATGGAAGCAGCGAAGTGTAAAATGCGGCATGTTTGAATTATGATGGTGTTGTCAACAGAATAGTTATTTAAGTCTTACTTTTTGCTTTCCAGTCTCTCAAGCTAAATTTAAACATTTCATGTTTGAATTCTGCCCTGAAATTGGAGGAAACATCATGGCATCACGTAGAGCCAGGAGAACTGGATTCAAATCCCACTTCTGTCGCCTGCTTGTTCTGTGACCTTGAATAAATCGGAACTCATTTCCTCAGCTGGGACAGGAAGAACTGGGCCTGCTGTGACTGCTTCTGTGGCTGGAAAATCTTAATTAGATCGAGCATATGAAGGCCTTTGTAAACTTCAAAGTGCTTTACAAATGTTAACGCTTTACTCAGGAAATTTTTATGACTCAGTGGGTGGAATAAGAAAGGAGAACAGAAGTAATACAGTTTTTATTTATCACTTTATACTATAATGCAGGTATAATTCATCGCGTTTAATATTTATGGCCATTTGATGAAAAAAACTCATTTGTCAAAACTAGTCAACGTTAAACAAAATAAACCTATTAGAGTGTTTTATCTGTGGGAAAGATTTGATTTACAGGAGGTAATTTTTTTCCTGCAGATGTATTTCTTACTTATTTTTTATTATACTTTTGTTGAATGGGTAATATATTTACATGGTTCGACAACTACAAGTTTAAAAATATATGCAACAAAAATATCCTTCTTATTTTTGTTCCCGAATTGCCTGGCTCCTATGTTTCTCCAACAGGTAGCTTCTGTATGAGTGTCTTATTAATATCATTCTGGACTATCCTTATGAACATGCAAGCTTTAGTTCTTTTTTTCACAGGGGCTTCTTTTGGTTTCGGGTGGGACAAGAGGAAATAGGAAGGAACTCTCCTAGGCAATGGCATTACGTGCCCAGGATCACACACCGTCTCAGTGAAAGAGCCAGATTAAGACTTAAATCTGTTTGACTGTAAAGCTAACATGTGGTCCAGTGTATCAGACTGGAGAGGCTGGAGTCAAAGGTCACTGAGAAACAAAGTGAGGGTAGGAAGGAAATGATAAGAGAAGCAGGAAGAAAGCAGGGACCTTTGTTGCGTCTTCCCTGGGAAAGGGGTCCAATCCAGGGGCGCTCACGGATGAGGCCAGGTGATATGTGCTCATGTGCAAACAGGCTGCCAGCCTCGCCCCAAGCTGAGGACCTTGGGCCTCAGGGTGCCTTGCCCACACAGGAGGAGTGCAGGGGCTCTCTTGATGTCACAATGGCTCGTGATGAAGGACCAAGGTAAGCAGTGTGGAATAAGCCCATCAGACCATGTTCGTGCATCTGAGGGGTGGGGGGTGGGGGAGTTGGTGAGGAAAGGTGATGCTTCAGGGAGAAAGCTTCAGGGAGAAATTTTTCTTCCAGGTGAAACCCAGCAGTCCACCTGAACCCTTTGCTTGGCATGGTTTGAAACTACAGAAAAATCAGTGAGTGATCCCCAAAGGTGAGGTTTCCTCAGGGTCGCATTTTTTAAGTCATCAGAGGGGAGAATTCCCAGAGGAAGGCAGAATGAGAGCTCCAATGTTCATTTTCATCCCTTTGCCAAGAACATTGGAAACACTCAGCCTAATGAATGAGTCACCTCTGAGGTCAGCCTTCAGCTAATCAGCTTGTTCTTGGGGACTTTGAGATTCTGAGATGACATCAGATATTTGTCAGAAAATTCTTAAAACTTAGAAAGATTTGTTTATAAATGGTTAGTCTGGGTTTTTTTTTCCTTTCTTTTTTGAACACCGTATTCTTAAACACACACACACACACACACACACACACACACAATCCCTTACAAAACAGCAATGGAACTGGGGAGGGGGCTAGGATTTGTTGGTGTCTGACATGGGTGGTTCTTCCCATCTGCCTTCAACCACTCCAAAATAACAAGAAATCTAGTTTAAATTTCAAACATGTTTCTAAACTTGTGTTTTTGCTGCATTTTGTTATCCTAAAAATTCTTTTAACTTTTCTTGATTTTTTTTCTATGTAATTGTTTTCATCTTCTTAAATCTGAGAAGTAGCACTGAGGAAGCTCCATTAGGTGCTCTGTCCCAGAAGAGCCGCTCAAGAGGGGTCACTTTGGCCTCATGAAACCTTGGAACCTTGTGTTTCTTCTTTTCTTTCTTTCGTTGAGCTTATCCTGAACTTTGTAGTGTGTCCTCATTGAAAAATTGGATAAAGAGACGATGCAGGGGACATTCGATTTGTTTGTATATGTCAAAGCTATTTTAGGATTTAAACGATGAGTTCTGAATTAGGAATATGCCAAAAAAGAAAGAAAGAAAGAAAGGAAGGAAGGAAGGAAGGAAGGAAGGAAGGAAGGAAGGAAGGACGGAAGGAAGGAAGGAAGAAAGGAAGGAAGAAAGAAAAGTTAAGAAGAGGGGCGCCTGGGTGGCTCAGTGGGTTAAGCCTCTGCCTTTGGCTCAGGTCGTGATCTCAGGGTCCTGGGATGGAGCCCCACATGGGGCTCTCTGCTCAGTGGGGAGCCTGCTTCCCCCCTCTCTCTGCCTGCCTCTCTGCCTACTTGGGATATCTCTCTCTGTCAAATAAATAAATAAAACCTTTAAAAAAAAAAGTTAAGAAGTGCTATATAGTGAGAATTTAAAAGCTTAACTATCTCTTAGCAAAACATAAAGCTTAAACAGAATCTCAAATGTGATTCTTCCTTGTCACTGGATTCTCGATCAAACACCCAATTCAAGCGCAAAGGGATGTGGATACATCAAGATGATCGCCACCATTATTTTTATAGCAAAAGATAGAAAAACTTAAGTAACCGCCTGAGGGTAACTGCTTTAACAAACTATGATGTATGGATACAGTGAAAGAGTTCACATAGTTTCAAGGAAGAAACAGCGATGTCCGAAGTATTGCTGAGAGAAAAATCTAAGGGATCTGTGAAATGCCAGGTCCTCTAGTGAGCACTAGGATATGCAGAGAAGGTGTTTGTGGTTGAAAGGAGCTCACCACTTGCGGGGCTGTACAAATGTCGTGTACAAAGGCCACAAGTCAGAGGGTGTGGGGATCCTTATGGGGCGGGCGTCATTTTAGCTCTGCTTCAATAACAAAATACCACAGCTGGGAAGTCAGAGAGCCAGCAGATTTGGTATCTGACAAGGGCTTTCTTTTTGGTTTCCTTCTGTGGTGGGGAGGAAATAAATAAGTTGTCTCGTGTTTCTTCTTATAAGGGCACTAATCCCACCCATGAAGGAAGGCTCCAGTCTAGTGACCTCATCACCTTCCAAAGGCTGCAGGTCCTAAGACCCTCACTTTGGGAGTTAGAACTTCAACCTGGGAACTTTAGGAAACATAAACATTTAGTCTGTAACAATAGTAAAGGAAGGCTTTGAGGAGTAGGAGACCCTTGAGTCAGATTCTGAGGAATGAGAGGCATGCCAGGTTAACAAGGTGAGGAAGGCCTTGCTCACAAAGGTGTGGGCTGGCAGGCAAGGCCAATTTGCAGAGCTGCACATCATTTCCCATGATTAGAGAACATAATGTTAAATGCAACTCTTCCTATTGCCTCAACAGCTGCTAGGCCACATGGGGAAAATGTGATACCAGCTCATCCTAGGGCTTTTTGCATGACTTTTTATTTAAAAAAACATTCCGAGGGCGCCTCGGTGGCTTGGTTAAGTGCCTGCCTTCCACTAAGGTCATGATTCCAGGGTCATGGGATTGAGTCCACATCCAGCTCCCTGCTCAGGCTGGGGGTCTGCTGCTTCCTCTGTTGCTCCCCCTGCTTGTGCTCTCTCTTTCCCCTCTCTCAAATAAATAAAAAAATAAATGAAAATTTAAAAATTAAAAAAAACCATTCTGTTAAAATATTTATCTTGATTATTGAGTTTCTGGATGCCCCCTTAAATTTTGTGTCTGAGGCACGTCCCTCACTCTCCCCGCCTCTGAGACCATCAGTGCGGTGTGCTCACTAGACCCAGGGGGCCCCAACTCCCCTGGAATGACCCTTCTTTCTTCTAACTCCTTCTCCCCTCAGGCGGAACTCATTAAGCCAGACCGGAGGTGAGCAAGGGAGAGAGAAGCCAGCTACACTTGCTCATCTCCTCCCCTGAAGGCCTCCAAGCCTAAAGCAGGCCTTAGCCAAGGGAGGGGTAGAGTTGTCAGTGTGACTTGAATTTGGAGATAGTCTGTTATCTTGGACATTTTATTTTATTTACTGAAATTAGGCTCTGCTTATGTCTGAAAGGATGCGAGCTGCTCAGATCTCTCTTCAAGAAAGCTGTCACTGCTCAGCTGTGGGGAGTGGGCTGTGGTGACAGTCTCCTGCTGCTGGTTCAGTAGGGCCCACCCCAACCTTCCAGTGAGCTCATGGTCTTTTTTCAGGTGACCAAGGCAGGAGCCTAGAAGCTTCATGGTTTTCTGCCAGCCCGTGACCATTCAGATGGGCAGTCTTTACTGCAGAGACCCCTGTAGGGGTGGAGGGACCTTGTCAGAGCTGTGGTGTCACCACACGGTATCATGGTGTCACCTCCCCCTCATCTCGCACTCCTTCCCTGTGCTCACCCTGACCCAGAGATACTAGCGTCTTTGGTGCTTCTCTAAGCCCCAGACCTCAGGGCCTTTGTACTTGCTGCACTCCACCAGGAGTCCTTCCCTCAACACTTCTCTCCGTGGCTTCCTCATAAGTCTCTTCTTCGCTGAGCTCTTACTGGAGTACCTTTTTATTTTATTTTTTTATTTTATTTTTTTTTAAGATTTTTATTCATTTATTCGACAGAGAGGAGAGAGATCACAAGTAGGCAGAGAGGCAGGCAGAGAGAGGGGGAAGCACGATCCCTGCTGAGAAGAGAGCCTGATGAGGGGCTTGATTCCAGGACCCTGAGAGCAAGACCTGAGCCGAAGGCAGAGGCTTTAACCCACTGAACCACCCAGGCGCCTCTGGAGTACCTTTTTAAAAAAAGACCACATCTTTCCCTCCAATTCCTGTACTCCTTACTGCTTGTTTCTGCTTCTACAACACTTCCATCTCTAACTTTTATTATGTTTATTGCCTGAGATTTTCCATTAGAATATAAGCTTCAGGAGGGCCAAAACTCTGCTCAGTTTGTTTCTGTTTTTCAAGCTCCCCGAAGAGTGCATGGAGCATAGTCAGGATCCAGTAAATATTCCAGTTGAATGACTGCAAAGTACCAGAAGTCCAGATGTTCTAAAACATCAACATTGATTATTACTGAAACTTTCCAATCAGGTATGTGTCATGGCACAGACGCTGTCTCCTTAACCACAGTTCTTCATATATTCTGTGTTTATGGAATCACTTCACATAAATACTTTTATTAAACATATGGCTTGTGAGTTCATCAAGTGAGAGCACTCACAAAACATGCAATGTGACAACTCACAGTCCCAATTTTCCATTTGGTAAGTAACATTGTTTGTCTTGTATCTACAATCTCAATTCACAGAGTGTTTTCATTTCTTCACGGACACCAAATGTTCAACTTGGCTCTTGAAACACTTTTGTTTATTTTCTTCCCAAATGAGTTAAACAGCTGAGCCGTTACAGGTTTTTCTTTCCTTTCTCCTTTTCTCTTTGTCTTTTTTTAGTTCTTCAATCTTTTTCAAGAAGAGCACTGTCAAGGCTCTCACACATGACATACTGTCATAAAGACCATTGATCTGACTCTCAAAATGGCACCAGCATGTTCATTCAGAGGGTTGAAAACACTGTTGAAGGATTACTGTGGCAGGGAGTGTTCTTATTCGGTAGATTGAATTCATCTGTCATTCACATTCTGATTCCAAGCACTCAAGAAAGTCGTGCAATAGTCTATATATTACATATTGGACATATTATATGTCACACATAATGCATTATTATATGTAATCTATGTATTACAACTCATGATAGTTTAAAAAGTGTTTTACCATGGGCATTTTCAAACAGCTCTAAAGTCAATGGAATAGTAGAAGGAATGCCATGTGTGCGTCACCTCCTTTTCGTATTGATCAACTCTTGGTGAATCCTGTTTCATCTGTATCCTCGCATACCTTCTCTGCCCCAAAGTTATTTTGATGAGAATGCCGGGCATCACATTATTTCATCTGTAAATATCTAAGTCTATCTCTTTAAAAAAAACAAGTCCTCTTCGAAGGTAATTAGACACTTTTAAACAAATTCAATTCTTGAAGGCCAAAGGGAAACTATTGCTGCACAAATTTTGACATCAGGGATATCACGCCGTTACTAGATTTTTCTTGAAGGCTTTGCTTGTTACCTACATGAATAAGCAAATGAGGTTTGCTGGTTACCTATATGAAGATTATTTTTGTTTTGTGGGGTTTTTTGTTTGTTTACTTGAAGTTTTATTTATTTATTTGTCAGAGAGAGAGAGAGAGAGAGAGCACAAGCAGGGGAAGTGGCAGGCAGAGGAGAAGCAGATTCCCTCCTGAGCAAAGAAGCCTAATGCAGAACTCGATCTCAGGACCCCGGATCATGACCTGAGCAAAGGCAGATGCTTAACCAACTGAGCCAGCCAGGCGTCTTTTTTTTTTTTTTTTTTAAGATTTTTTATTTATTGACTTGACTGAGACACAGTGAGAGAGGGAACACAAGGAGAGAAGGAGAGGGAGAAGCTTCCCGCTGAGCAGGGAGCCCGATGCGGGGCTTGATCCCAGGACCCAGAGATCATGACCTGAGTCAAAGGCAGAGGCTTAACAACTGAGCCACTCAGGCGCCCCCTTTTTTTGGCCAAGTATAATTTTGGACAAACTGTGGTATTAGTCTAGAAAGAAGTAACAACCATTACTTACTTCTATGAAAATAAAAAAATAAAAGCATCATGGAATCAGATTTTGTGCTTTCTTTTTAGTTCATATTCTGATTTTATGCTAGGAGGCAAAAATATCTCATATTTCCAATCTATTCCTACTTAGATTATGCAAGGCGTGAGAAAAGACACAGTATAAGAGAATCAACTACAAAATGTGTTCCTGGATTCGTGGCTATTTCCCCAAGATGTCTGGTGTAGAGTATAAGCGCAGCGAGTATTTGTTCAGTGGATGAATTGCTCTAGAAATGTAAGGTGAGGATTGTTTATGTGTTTCCAATTCTCCAATAAGAAGTCCTGTCTGCCTTAAAGTAGCAATATGCAGATTTTGGAGAGCGGGTGGGCGGTCTATTGAGTAGGACGCAGTCCTAGACCCACCTCTCCCTCCTCCTTTCTCTCCCTCCAGCAGTCTCTTGCTCCCTCCAGCAGTCTCCTGTCTCCTCTGTTATATTGTCTTAGTCTTTTGAGGTCTTTAATAGGTTGCCTGATGGGATATTTTACATTCATTTTCTTTGTCAGAAAACAAAACAAAAAGGTGGGCTTTTGAAAAGAAGGAGAAATTAACACTCTTTGGGGCTCATTCATGTTTCTTCCCACATCAAAAGTCAGAGTAACAGTTTGATAGAATTTGCCTCTGAACACTCAGATCTTTGATTGTTCTCAGGAAAGCCTGTCCTGAGGCCTCATCCAATGGTCACACCCCCTGATGGACAGATAGCCTCCTAGAAAAAAAAAAAAAATTATTCATGTAAAGGAAAATAAGAGTTGTGAAATTCCTTTCAAGCATCTTCATTCTCTCCAGGGAAATAACGCTGATGAATTTGTAGTGTTGCGATCATGAAACAAATCAGGAAAAGTTCATCCCAGAATAACGTCACTACAATAAACAGTAAATGGTCTTCAAGTCTATCTGGCAAGCAATGATCTGGTCTTTGGCATATAGTAGTCTAGAACTTAGGAACTGTCATGATGGTCTTCTCTTACTCTGTAATTATTGCATGGTGTATAATGATTGTCAGCTCCATCTTGATGGAGAGACCCCACTATAATTCACATTTCCATCCTGTGAGATCTGAAGCATCCTGAAACTGGCCTGAGGAGATTAACTTGTAGGAGATTGATAAGTCCATGGTGAAATACAGATTTCTAGAATGTTACAGACATAAAAAACATGAGCTAGTGTTGCTAACTTAGTAGGAGGTTTTGGATTATTTGAGTTGACTTCTTTATTAGCGATTTAGTCAATAATATCAAACAGATAATTTTTAAGAGGTAATTTATAATTTATTTTATGAATGTGGCCAATAGACTTCTAGATTTTCAAAGACCTTGAGTCAGCTACCTCATAATACCCATGAGAAAACTCAGGTGCGGGTTTTGGGGCAAATGATTTGGCCAAAGTGACTAAACTAATTAAAAGCTAAGCCATGGAAGAAAATAGAAGTCTTTTGACTTTTCTTTGAAAGTCAGGTGTATCGATTTTAGCTTTGGCTTTATAATATGAATATTCCTTATTTGAATTATAAATATTAACTCTACTAAAATGAATGTGTACATTATTGAACACAAAAGAAAATGTAACAAAAATGCTAACATTTTCTGAAAGAAAACATTCTCATTGAATAGCAGTAAAGTCCTGCAATACTGCATAGAGACTTAAGCCTCATGATTATTAAAAGCAGAAGGAATATGATTTGCATTTCCAGCTCTCACCATCTCCAGAATAGTGTTCTCCACCTGAGAACAGTTGCCTTAGAACAGGTGCCTATGTTGCCTTAGAACGAGGCTCATGGCTCTGTGATCTGTAGGGGCAGCTAGTCTGAACTCTATGTGTGAATTCCCTGTCTAGCGTGGTTCTGGATCGGGAGGGCTGCAAGGGTACTTGTCATGAGAGCTGGAAGGAGCAAGTAGACAGGGGCCATTCTGTAGTGTGCACACATCATCCCCCAATTATTTAATCAAGCACTAATCTAGGTTCTGCCACCGAGGGATTATGCAGATATAATTAAAGTCCCAAGTCAGTTGATCTTGAGTTAATCAAAAAGGGCCATCATCGTGGCTGGGTCTGAATGCGACAAAGAGAAGCCCTTTCAAGAGTGACTTGGCCCTTCTTGAAGCTCGGAGACTCCCAGCTTCAGCTCAGGCTCAAGTTCACGGATTGCCAGCTGGCTCCTGACCTTCTGTTTCCCCCTGCCTGTCTGACAGGCATGAGGCTTGCTTGGCCAGCCCTTGCAATTATGGAAACCAATTCTCTTTGTACATACACACGTATCCGAGTGTCTCTGCCTCTCTGGCTGAACCCTGAGCCAGGCAGGCAGTTCCCAGAATGTATGTCTGATTCACAATCCTCTTCATCCCTTCTCCATTTAAGGTTCCTTTCACTCACATGCTTTTTTGCTTTCTTCTTTTCAATTTCCAGAGCAAATTAACTCTTAACTGTCTTATGACCCTCAGCGTTCTAAACTGTACAGTATATAGCATAGGACTAAGTCTAAAAACCATGGGAATTTAGCCCATGTTGTTGAGTTGTCCCAATCTTGGCATTCTCATAACTAATATTTCCTGGTGAGTGGGATTTCTAGCCATTCCTTAAATAATCCCCTTCTAGGCAGGAGTCTCGCTTATACCATCTCCTCCTCTTCAATCTACCATCCTTACCGTTGCCAGTGGGTTTTTCTTTTCTTTTTTTAATTAAAGATTTTATTTATTTATTTGAGAGAAAGCAAGAGACAGAGTGGGAGCCCATGAGCAGAAGTGGGAGTGGGGGGGGAGGGACAGAGGCACAGGGAGGGAGGGAAGAAGACACCCCACTGAGAGGGAGGCTGACGTGAGGCTGATCCCAGGACCCTGAGATCATGACCTGAGCCGAAGGCAGAGGCTTAACCCACTGAGCCACCCAGGCGCCCCAGGTTTTTCTAACATGTACATTTGATCATGTCATTCCTTGGCTTGAAAAAGTGTCACTGATTCTTTAGCACTCACTGAGTAACACTGAACCTCCTGACATTGGTATATACACTCTGTGTTAATCTCCCTGGTTTCCGAGTTTCATCTACATTTTACTCCTTGTGCCCTCATATTGTAGTCCTTACAGTTCTCCAAGTGAGCCTTCCCAGGGCCCCGGAATTGATTCTCTGGAAGAAACCACCAACTGCTAAAAGACATGCTCGTGGGACAAACCACCGTCAGTTAACACCCAAATAAACAACCTCCTGAGAAGCCTTTTATATAACCCACATAGAATTTACACATGGTCTCTGAACATCAACAACCGGGTTCATGCACCACAACTTTCTCAGAGAATTATCACATGTCACGTTCTACATGCAGAGATCATTCTTTACTGCAGCAGCCCCTCTGCCTTCCCACATTCTCCATTGCTGTCCGTGGTGTTACTTCCCTCGCACTTTCCCGACTTGTTACCTTGGGCTTCCCTTCAACCAAAATATTTCTCTGCTTCATCTCTAATCCTGAAGTTGCTCTCTCACAGTGGTTCTTTCCTCACATACGATGCTTTGAACCCTTTCCTTGCTACCTCCTGACCCGGGTCATGGTCCATTGTCCCCCATTGTGGGACAACCCCTCAATCTCCTCTGGGCTCCTTTCCTCCAGCTTTTAGAAATCTTTTTCATGCCCTCTTTAATGACATCATTCCTCACTCAGAAACTTACCAACAGCTACCACTGAATCATTCCACAGATTCAGTTGCAAGTTTTCCACTGGTTTAAATTAGAGTCTCTCATCACGAGAACCAAATGCCACTTCCTCGAACAACATCCCTTTGTCTTGCTGCATAGACGAGATATCTCTGTTCCAGGCAGTAAACTCCACTTAGCCTCCTGGTCACTTGACACCTACTCTTGTAATGTCTAGCCTCTGGTCTTCTCCAAACTTCCTTCTGGCTTCTCCTCTCCACCTGTCTGTCCTTTTCCTTCATTGAACACTTCTCATAAATCACCTTTCTTATAAAGCTTTCCCAAGGTACGACCATTTCAGCAATCTCCTCAGCCTTGTGTAAATATGAACCATTGGCAGACATCAAAAATTGGCCCTGTTCAATTTTAGAAAACTATGTATAACCAATGCAAGCTTAGGAGAAATGAGCCAGAATTTCAGTTCCCATACACCATTCATGCAATCAAGCATGTATGCCAAAATGGCATTCCAGAAACTTGTTGGTTTTTTAAGATGCAGGTACCAGTATAATAGAGCACATTGCTAGTGCACAAGTCAAATTGAGTATTTTAATCAAATAATAAAAATGTTTTTATGCACCTTACATTCCCCTGCATAAGATAAGGACTCTCTATGCTTTTCTTTTTTTTAGTTATTTGACAGAGAGAAACGCACCAAGAGAGGGAACACAAGCCGAGGGAATGGTAGCGGGAGAAGCAGGCTCCCTGCCGAGCAAGGAGCCTGATGCGGGGCTCGATCCCAGCACCCTGGGATCATGACCTGACGCTTAACAATTGAGCCACCCAGGTGCCCCTCTATGTGCTTTTCTTAAGACGGTGCTCAACATGCTCCTGTGTTTGGTCCAAGGTGAGGCCAGGTGTGGGAAGATTTACTTCATTAGGGGTAAGGTGGTACACGTGGAGAGAGGTAGAAGAGAGAGAGATGGTGTTATTTATTTTTTTTAATTACCACCATAGATCCAATCCTGAGAAGAAGGAAGTTTATTATTTCAAATAGTTTCTTTAAATCTGAGAAACGAGGAAATAAGCCTGCAGTCAAAAAACATATAAATTCCATCATAGCACTTCAGTCAGGAAAAGCATCAGGCGTCGGGAGCCAAATAAGCTTAGCCCCAGTCTCTGCTCAAACATACCCCCCACAGAAAGACTGACAGCATCTACAATTTAAGCCTATACTGAGCTGAGTCACTTACTTAGCTCTTGGACAGCAGAAGTAAAGAGAAATTATTGGTGACCACGGAGTTTCAACTGATAATAAAAACCCCTTCTCAGATATGAATCCCAGCAAGATGGCTGCAAAGGATCTTTGTCTTCAGACAAATATTCTGTGGGAAATAAGAGAGCGAAAAACCAGTTTGATTTCTAATAAAATTGATTTTCATAATAAAACTCCGAGTTAAGATTCTTCCACAATAATATGAGACTCTCAGGGTAACTGACTTCAATTTCCTACATGTTAATACTCCTGGGTACAATTTCCGGGGTCAGAGCATCAGGAACAAGACAACACAGAGGTGAATGTGATGGCCAGAGCTACCTGTGGCTTCCAGTCTCCATCAGTCTCCCCTGGACCACAACCCCATAGTACCCCTGCTGGCTTCCTGTGCCCTAGCCAGCTTGTAGGTCGGCACATCCAGGCTCCATGCTCCTCATGCCAGCAAAAGGGGGTGGGGGCGGTGTGGGGGGTGGGGGGAGTGGGGGGGAGGGAGGGGAGGTGGCTGTGCTAGGGCCCATCCCTGACCCGTGCTCTGCCACCTTGTGGCTGTCAGTGAGGCAGTCACCCCATTGCCTTTAACCACCTGGGCCATCCTTTACCTGCCCTTGGGATTGGTCACTGTCACCCTGACCTCAGTTCCCAGGAACTTCTTTCTTGATAAACTCATTATAAACTCACAGATTTCAATGTAGCTGATGGGTTCAGCTTACTCCAAGTTTTATTTTTATGGATAATCTAACGGAAGGCCCTGCAAGTGGGCTCTTGACTCCTTTTGATACAATCATAGAAGCAGTCGTCAGTAGTGTTTTCAGGCGTGATCCGCAGTTAGAGAGTCACCTTGAGAATTTCTGGACCCAGACCAGGAACCACGTATTTGTATGAGGAGCTCATAATCAGTGTGGTAGGGATGTTCATTCTTCATGGGTTGCTCATGGTTTCCAGGCCTCTTCAGAGAACAAAGCCAGAGGATTAGAGATAGATGGATGACAGATGATAGGTAGGTAGACAGATAGACAGATAGATGTAGAGAAAGCATCACACATTTATACTAATGTTTCCACTGCAAATTCTAGCTCATGACTGCATGGCTTTTCTTTGACCTTGTCAATCATATCTATATCTCCTTTCATACTCTAAATCCTGGTTCTCAATGACACCTACATAATTACTCATTTGTTTCACCCCACAAAATACATATAATAGTCTCAGAATAACAACAGCAACAATATAAATACTGGAAATATTTGAAGTTTTTTTGTTTTGGGTGGTTTTTTTTGCCAGTTCCTTTTGTTCTAAGGATATATCCTGGTTGGAATCTATAGTCAATTCCCATGTTCTAAAGTCCC
>CM053608.1:40867591-40893246 GCA_028646535.1 Procyon lotor | reverse complement strand
GGCTCAGTTGGTTAAGCATCTGCCTTCAGCTCAGGTCATGATCTCAGGGTTCTGGGATCAAGGCCTGTGTCGGGCTCCTTGTTCAGGAAGGAGTCCTCCATCTCCCTCTGCCTGCCCCTCCCCTTGCTTGTACTCTCTCTCTCTCAATAAATAAATAAATTCTTAAAAAAAAAAAAGAAATATTTCCTCTCTTAGAGGATGTGCCATCAACTCGATCCCTAATTAGGTTCAATTTTTCATTTTGTTCTTTTAGTGATTATGTCTTAATATTTAGTTCATTAACGATCTATCCCATAGATCTTCCCATGAAAGTGTATAGAGATGTTATTTTCTATTTCTTTTTATATCTGTATACTATTCCATCACATGGATGTTACCTTAGCTGATACTCCCCTTTTGATTGACATGTAAGTTGTTCCTAATAAACAAACAGTGCTCCAATGAATAGCATCGTGAATACATCTTTCCGTATTTGTCAGTGTATCTGTGTGGTAGAGTAGAAATTGGAATACTGAGTCAAAAATAGTCAACAGAATATCCTTCGGCCTGAATAATCACAGAGTACTCCTATGCTTTAAGGATAGAATGATGCTACTTCCTCCCATTCTGTTTTCACTTTCAGTGTAGTATTCAATAAATTACATGTGATATTCAATACTTATTATAAAAGCATCATGTTAGATGATTTTGCCTAACAGTAGGCAAATGTAAGTGTTCAGAGCACATTTAAGGTCAGATAGGCTAAGCTATGATGTTCAGTATGTTGGGTGTATTAAAAGCATTTTCAAATTAATAATTTTGACTTACTATGGGTTTATTAGAATGAACCCCATATTAAGCTGAGGGAGATCTGTAATAGGAAATTCCAGTAAAGTCAAATATAAGCATTTAAAAAAAGGAATGCAGTCACATTTGACACCTTAAAACTGCACCTCTCTTATGCAGCTGCCTTAAACACATAGGCATATATGTCCACTTTATAAGTGATAGATTTTAAATTGTCTTAAATTTCCATTATAACTTTTACCACTTTGAAAAAGCATATCTTGACCAACAGCTATGCAACGAAGGCTTTTACCACAAATAGTTCACTGAATTCCCCATGAATCATTTCAAGATACTTCATTTAAAAGACACATTTCAACCACTGTTAAGAACTCAGCTATGTCAAGTGACTCCCCAGTGATAGCTAGGACGAATCCTTGCCAGGTGATTGTTTCTAGAAAAGAAATTTAAGTTAGAGTCTCAAGCAGGGGAAAGAAATATATAAAGGCAAATGGCAAGAGAGCTCATCTTCTCTGTGGAATGTGCTGACATTCTATAGAGAAATCATTGTGTTACATCCTACTTAGACCCAGAAACAGCCTGTAAATTCCCTAGGTACAAGATTGCCTGTTTAATGTGCCCAGTCCCCCCTCCCCTTGCCCCCCCATCCCAGGCTTTTCATTGTATAAAGGTGTTCCCACCATCTCTCCTAAGACCACACATGTGACCCCTGAGCTGAAATGGGATGGTGTGACTTGTCTGTCACAGCCCACAGAGTAGAAAGTGCCAGAGAAGATAGCAGTTATCGGCTGAGACAGAACAGCTGAATCCACCTAAAAATTCCTTAGGAGAGAGGTTTTTTTTTTTTAAGATTTTATTTTTAAGTAATATCTACAGCCAACTCTGGGCTCAAACTCACGACGCCAAGATCAAGAATTGCATGCTCTTCTGACTGAGCCAGCCAGGAGCCCTAGAGGTATTTTTTTTTTAATCAATGAATTTGACAGCCCCACCCCTAACACACACACACACACACACACACACAATTTTTCGTTAATGAATTCTGACTTATACTGGAGTTCTGGAAAGAATGAACAAAATGAGTGAAGTCAAAAGAAAGGTATTGCTTTTCATGAAATAATGGGAAATGCCACCCAAGAGCAAAAAAAAAAAAATTCCCCATTTTTGAAGAACTGTGAGCCATAGAACTTTAGATTCTTGGTCCAGGCTACTTTTTCTTCTCTCTAATACCTAAACTTGTTAATCTCTTGATACTGGATACCGTGTGGTAACACCATGTTCATATTCTCTCACACCTAAAAGCTCCCAAAATTGTCTCTAGAAAAGTCAGGTGTTGAGCAAAACAGACCATGAGAAAGTTCTGGTTATCCATTGTTCAGCCAAAATACCACACACAGAAAGCCGGCTACTAAAATTCATAAAGTAGAAGGGCACTGAAAAGGGTCCTCTGAAAAATCAGTACCATCTGGTCAGGGAATAGCATTTTCATAAAAAGGAAACTTACTGAATACCTTTAAGAATTTGCAAGGATCAAAATTTAAAAAAAAGAATTTGCGAGAATATTCTGAGCAGATCACCAAGAGTCCTTCAGGAATCCACACTCGCCCCTCCCCCAGGCAGCTCCCCAGGAAAGTGACTCTTGCTGTGGCTCCCACCATTGGAGGGATATTCATTCCCTAATCACCCTGACCGAACTCAGCGAGGCCTGCAGGCCCCGCGTGCTTAGCAGGCAGGGAGGGTCTGGGACGGGGTTCTGCACTTTCCCACCGCCACCCTTCCCTCCGCCTCCCTCCCTCTCTCGCCTCCAAAACAAACGACCTCGCTCAGATCCTGTTTGCGCTTTACTTACTTCCTGCGCGGAAGCAGTTTGCCCGCGAGCTGAGCCGCGGAACCCTTTGGAGTTTCCTAGCCGGCGTTTCCTCCTTCTTGTCCTTTTCTCTTCTGCCTGGGTTTTCTCAGAGTGCGGCCGGCCTGCCGGGGCCCTGGCACCCTGGCTGAATCACAGGAAACTGGCCGGGGCTCGCGCTCTCTCTCAATCTCCCTAGAGAGTCAGAAAGCCCGGCAATGGGTTTGGCAAGAGGGTCTCTGTACCCCTGATCCCAGTTGCCTCCAGTGTCACCCACTTCCCCAGTTGCAAGTACAAAACCTACATCCTCTGCTCAAAGTGCTTCAGCCTCACCCACATCCCGGTCCGCGTCCTCCTTCAGCCTCGCTTCAGAAAAGGGAGCCCAAAAGTTGTTGGAGGAGAGAAGTAGGGATCGCAGCCTGGGGCTCTCGCATCCTGTTGTCTCTGCTTTGGCTGCGGTCTGTCAGCCTGTCCACTGATGTGTGGTTGTCCTTCCTGCCAACACCTTTGTTCATCCCAGGCACCGGGTCCCCACTGGGACCGCTGACAGAGTGCCCTGCCGTGCCCCTCTCTCTAACTGTCCTGTCTCACAATGTCTTCTTTACTTCTCAAAGACAACTGGATGTTGTTGCTGATTCTCTTGGAATGACGTCAGTGGACGTTGTTTCCCCCTAAGAATGTTCTTTTGGGCTGCAGAGCAGGGCAGAAGGACAGGAGTGCATGCAGGTGCCCTGGCACCGGCCGCCCTCCAATCTTAGCTTTACCCAAACCTGACAATACCGTTTCCTCCCAGACTTTTCACCCCTATATGGCCTATCTCAGCTTTCTAATTTTTAACTAAGCTTTGGATGGGGGTGGGGGAGGTAGAAGAAGCATCAAAGGCTGAATTAAAAAAAGAACGGGGCACTGAGCACGTACCCTCTGATGGAAGTGGAAAGCTCATTCTGGGGAAAGTAAGTCACAGGATAAGGAGTCTAACCTGAGACCACCATTCTTTGAGGAAGGGAGTCACATGCAGGAACCACGGGAAGAGAGCAAATTCGAGGCCCGTCCCTGGTGATTTCGGCCATCCTAGTCACGTACATGAGGAAGCTGTCTTAGACGTCTAGCCTGGCTGAACATTCAGATGGTTCCAGCCCAGCTCCCTTCTGACTACAGCCGCTTCTGAGACTCCAAGTAAAAGTCACCCAGATGGGTCTAGTCAACCCTCAGAATCTTGAGAGATAATAAGAAATTATTAAAGCCACTACATTTCCAGGTAGCGACAGACAACCAGAATACCAGGTTCTATCAATTCCACCTCAGAATGTCTCCCAAATATGGTTCTCTTAGTAGACGTTCAACACCATTTACTTGCTAAGGCAAAGCTTGCTTTCTAGTTTCTGAGCAAGGACTCATGCCTTTAAGGGAGTTGACTTACAGGTAAAATAAGCTCACAAGCAACTATCAAATAAAGATCAGTACAGAAAAAAAGTGCCATGAGACCTCAAAAAAAGAAATGGAAAGAATTATTGCAGCCTGGAGCTGGTAGGCCTGAAAAGGAAGTAATATTGAATTGGATATTGAATGCCATGGGTGGCTTTGTTTTGTAGAAATAGGGAACTACTAAAGGTTTTTGAGCAGAAAGGTGATGTGATCAAAAGCACATTTCATGAAGATGAGTCTGAAAGTGATGTACAAAGTCAGTTGCATTTGGGAGACACGAGATAGGGTTGTTCAGTGGAGGTGGGGAGATCATTAAAAAAACTATCAAGAAAGGGCACCTGGGTGGTTTTGTTAAGCATCTGCCTTCAGCTCAGGTCATGATCTTAAGGTCCTGAGATCAAGCCCTGAGTCAGGCTCCCTGCTCAGTGGGGAGTCTGCTTCTTTCTTTACCACCTCCCCTTGTGATCTCTCTCTCTCTCTTTCTCTCTCAAATAACTAATATCTCATAAATAAATAAATAGGTAGGTAGGTAGATAGATAGATAAAAGGGAAAAAAAGAAGCTATCATGAAAATCCAGGGGAGAACAAAAAATCCTTAAGCCAAGGCTGTAGTAGTGAGAACAGGGTAAGAGAATAGATTTAAGAGACATTCCAAAGATTGACATGACCCTGAAACATTACTTGTTTCACATACATGTAATGATAAAATCATTAACACAAATTGCCCCATTCCTTGAGTAAGTGAAAAGAAAATAAATAATTCCACAGCTTTCACTTTTGAAGGAAATGTAGGATTTTTAAATTTTTCTTAAAGAAAGTATCTTTAAAAAATACTTTTTGTTCCAAGAGAAAAAACTATGTTGAATCCATAAGTTAACATATGTATGATCACAGATAATTCTTCTGAACATTTTTTGCTCAGTTCTAATATATTTACATTGATAAGCAATTTTTGTCACTTATTCATCCCTCTGAAACATTAGTAGTGTAAGACACCTCCCCCTACCCTTCTTCTCCCCACCCCCTCCCCTCTTCTCACCCCCTCGCCCCAAAATCAGGGCAATAGCATTACTGATTTCAAAACCCAACAAGGCTCCTGTTGGGACAATGAAGTTGCTCCATTTTTTTAAAGTGTGGGCTCCCTCTTGTGGTCAAAATAGTCTTTACACTCGATCAAATCTACCCCAGACATTTATATTTAAATAATTTTTTAAAATATATATTTAAATAATTTCTGTGAGTAAAGTTTAACTTCCTCTGGAACTGAAATTTCTTTTTTTTTAAGATTTTATTTATTTGACAGAGACATTCAGTGAGAGAGGGGAACACAAGCAGAGGGAATGGGAGAGGGAGAAGCAGGCTTCCCACCAAGCAGGGAGCTCGATGCAGGGCTCAATCCTAGGACCCTGGGATCATGATCTGAGCTGAAGGCAGAGGCTTAAACCCACTGAGCCATCCAGGTGCCCCTGAAACTGAATTTTCACTTTAAAATTTTTCTTTGCTTTGTATTGAACAGGATCCATAATACTTATGGTGAATCTCAACATCTACTATTATTGTAATTTGTATTTATCAGTTTTCAAGAATGTGTTTATTGAGTTTCAGACCACACCAAATCACAATTATCACCTAATTAATGTAAAGCTCATTTACTCTAAATTTTCCAAGAAAGTGAGGTCTTCATTTATCACTCTATACCATATCCTCATTGGTGAACTCATGTCCTCTCACAACTAGTTCAAGTTGAAACGATTCCTCAAATAAACATTTCCCATCTGAATCCCATCTGAATTCCTTCCAAAAAGGGTCACGTTCGGCAGATTCCACTGAAATCACCTCTCCCACAAGGGTGGAGGGTCAGGCAAAGCACCTGAAAAGAAGACACTGGCAAGGGTTGGGGGAGAGAAAGGCAAGCGTGAGCACAGACTCTGTGACAGGTGGTCGGTTTTACACTTTATGTTCCTTATTTCATTTGAAGCCCTGGAGAGGCATGGTATTCAACATATCATTTTCAAACTCTTAAGTCATAATAAGGCACCAAAGTAAAGTAGACGCCGTCTCTGCCTTCGAGGTGCCCAGAGCCCTGGCGAACCCCAAGTATGGCTCTCCACCTCCAACTACAGCAGAGGGTGGGGAGCAACAGGGAAGACTTGCCTTCTCAGAGGAGGGGATCCCAAGTGCAGTCCTGAAGGGTGCTAGGGAGCCAGACAGGCAGGGAGACAGTAGGTCCAAAAGCCTGGAGTCAAAACAGGGCATTAGTTCAGGTTGGCTGACCTTTAGGGAGTGGGTAAATGATTACACTCTCATTTTCCACATGACCTATTTGACACTCTGAGATGGTAATTAAGAATCCTGCCGAGACAAAGCGGGCCCCAGTGATTGCATCACCGCCTGCTGTTCACCTTGACCTTTTTTAGGGAGGGAGATGGCAGACCGGATCGAGGAGGCAGGAGGTGCTGATGCCGGAGGAAGTAACCATGGCCCACCTCTGGACATGCCTCCATCTTTGAGGCTAAAAATGGCCAGAGTTGTTTGTTTTCAGCAAATGTAGACTCCAGAAGTGGTTTGGTAGCCAGTTATGATGAAAATAGAGAGCTAGCTTTAGGAGTGCAAAGAGTGGATGGTTCTTCCCCTCGAAGGCTGTCTGGCCTCAGATGGGGCCGTAAGTTCTAACGCTTGGGCACCATGACTCATGCAGCCTTGGCTGGTAGCCCGCTAAGACCTGAAGCGAGCAGGAGAGCTAAAAATCGTGTGTCGTCAAAATTGCCCTTGAAACTCCCTTAAGTTATCCATAAAATGATCCATGTAAACACATATTTGTACATACACCCAGCACCATGAATCCTATAAACCCTGAGGTGTGAAAATGACTCAGAGAAACTATGAAGAGCACAGAACTAGAGCCCGTGCGCGGATGGGTGGGTGTTGGATCCATTCTGCCTTTAGGATAGTTGTCAAATCCCAGCGAATGGGGAAATTCTAAAGATTCCTGCTTGCCTACATAGCTTATTTCATTCTGAATTAACACAAATCCTCTTCCACTTTGTATATTACTTTCTTCGTTGTTCTAACTCAATTCTTTCAGTTTAGGACAGAGGCACTGTTGCTGTTGTAAGGCTCAAACCAGAGGGTATAGACGACTGTAAATTGCATGTTAACTATCACATCATAGATGCTCAATAATATTTGCTGGGTTTAAGTCTGAATTTTTTCCCCTTAGGTCCATATTCACATATTCTTTATGAAGGTGGAGAAAAGAATTTGGCCACCTTCTTCCTGTCTTCCTGGTTGGCATTTCAGGGATAGTTCCCTTGCATATCAGTCAACTTCATAAACTGGGGCATTCATTGTCTATCTTCCCAAGTGTAGTTGGACCTACTTGGGTTTATAAAGTCAGCTTCAAATTACACAGGCACGTGATGGACTTCAGTTACAGCTTCCTTTCTTTGAATTTAGAGGACGATTATTTAGTTATATATATATTGATCAATGTCAGTGAGCATTATCAAATGCTGTAAGAGAAAGGGCAGGGAGTTTAACTCTCTAATCAAGCCTTTGCCCTGTCTTTTCTAAAGTAACTACAAATACCATGGCATATCAAAATTCTATCCAACAAACTTTCTATGTCCCAAGTGCTCCCAGAAGCACAACAGGGGACAAAGAAATGAAGACTAGGTGGTTCTCTGGCCCTAAAGAGAATATTTCTTTTTTTTTTTTCTCCTTTTCAAGCATAAAAGCAGTTATTTGGGGGGGCACCTGAGTGGCTCAGATGGTTAAGCATCTGCCTTCAGCTCAGTTCATGATCCTGGGGTCCTGGGATCGAGTACCACATCGGACTCCCTGCTCCTTGGGGAGTCTTCTTCTCCTTCCCTCTGGCTCTGCCTCTCTCTCTCTCTCTCTCTCTCATGTTTCTTGTGAATAAATAAATAAAATATTTTTTTAAAAAAGCACTTACTTTTGGTAAGATGCACTCACCACAGTCTGCTTCTCTCTGCTCATTAAATTAATAATTGATCATAAGATTAATTATTACTTATTAAATTAACATTTCTATAACAATTCTTTTGAATTTAATGACTAAGGATTTTTTTCAATATTTTAGCTTAATGATTGTTAACATTATTAATAAAAGTTAATGTAATTTAATATAAATTAATTTATCCAATGTTCTAGTTCATCTGTTCTAATTAAGAACATCTGACAACTCACAAATAAGGAAATCAGTTTATAGGCATATTTATGTAAACACTTCTATCATCTCAATACATCATTATCACTATATCAGGGGGAAAATAAGAATCTATTTTTATTGAATGTAAAAATATTTAAAAATTTTTTTCTCTTTATACAAATCAGAAAAAGAATGATAAAGTGTGGACTTCTAAATTTTTCTCCAATCAGATAGGTGTTCAATGGTATGGTTGTAATTTGTAATTCTCAGGCTACTTAAAGATTTTGATATCTGTCATATATTTACCAGCCATTTGATTTTTTCTTTTTTTAAAGAGCCGATTCAGGTCTTCTGGCCATTTTGCTTATTGGTTTGTACTAGTATTTAACATTCTGGATACCAAGTTTTTTGTTGTTGTCCTTCGTACTCTAAATATTTCTCCATTCTGTTTCTGTTTATTAGTTTTTAAAGAAATAGACATTTTTTAATTTAATGTCTGAAAAAAAATTTAGCTTTTGTATTAAAAGGTATCTGTGCTGGGTATAGAACTCTAGTGGACAGTTTCTCTTCCCATGTTTTAAAGATGCTGCCTCATTCTCTCCTGGCTTGCATTGTTTCTAGCAAGATGTCTACTGTCATTCTTATCTTTGTTTCTCTGTAAATAATGTGCCTTCTTTCTGTAGCTGCGTTTAAGATTTTTATCTTTATCACTGGTTGTAATCAACCTGTTTATTATATTCCTTGGTGACCTTTTCCCCGTGTTTCCTTCTCTTGAGGTTCATTGAACTTTTTGGATGTGTGGGCTTATGGTTTTTGTCAAATTTAAATTTATTTTAGTCATTATTTTATTAATTATTGTTTCTACTCTCACTCTTCTCCTTCAGAGACTATAATTACAGGTCTGCTAGGCCACTTAATGCAGTCCTACAGTACAGTAAAATTCTCATTTTTTTCCCCACTCTTCCACTATATTTCATTTTGAATAGCTTCTATTGAGTGTCTGCAAGTTTACTAATGTTTTCATTTGCAGTGTTTAATCTGCTCTTACTCCCAGCCAGTATTTTTTTTTTAACGATGTTATTTATTTATTTGACATAGAGAAAGAAATCACAAGTAAGGCAGGCAGAGACAGAGGGGGAGTCGAGCAGAGAGCCCAATGCGGGGCTAGATCCCAGGACCCTGAGATCATGACCTGAGCTGAAGGCGGAGGATCAACCCACCAGCCAGTATTTTTTCATCTAAGACATTGTATTTTTTTTCATCTCTAGAAGTTCTACTTACATCTTTTTCATATCTTTGATGTCCTCTCATAACATGTTCAATCCTGTTTCTACCACCTTAGACATGTGGAACATAGTTCTAACAATGGTTTTAATCCCTTGTCTATATATCTAATTTTCTTATCTGTATAGTTTATGGGTCTATCTCCAGTGATAATTTTTCTTTTCATTTTGTGTCTTTTTTTCTTTTATTTATTTTCTTGCTTGCCAGACATTATGAACTATACCTTGTTAGGGACTTGATTTTTGTGTTCCGATAAACAATCTCAAGCTTTGCTCTGAGATGTAGTTTATGGAAAAAATTTCGTCTTTCAAGGCTTGTTTTTCCATTTCCTTAGATGACACCAAGCAGCCATTGGTCTGGAGTTGATTTTGGCCATTACTGAGGTGATGCCTTTCTGAGAACTTTACCTGATGCTGCATGAATTATGTGGTTTTCTAGTCTGGCTAAAAGAAACACAGACTATTTCTGGCCCTGTCTGAGCTCCAAGTATTATTCTCTCTGCTTCTTTTGGACTGTTCTTTCTCTGGTCTCAGGTATTTTCTCACAAACATACACTATTCAGTACTAAGCTGAAAACTTGGTGCAGATCTCTGAGGCTCTCTGTACACATTTACATATGTATATATGCTCCGTCCTGGGAACTCCGGTCATCTGACCTCCCATCACTGTCAGCTCCATCTTTTCTACAGGAGAGACTGACCTCCACTCATCTTTGCCCTTCCCTGGGATGTGGCTTAAAAACTCCTTCTAGGAAATAAGTAGGGGCAATTATGGTTATATTAATTTGCTAGGTTTCCTTAACAAAATACCACAGATTGGGTGGCTTGAACAGCTGAAATTTATTTTCTCACAATTCAGGAGGCTAGAAGTCCAAATCGAGGTGCTGATAGGTTTCTCTGCAGGCATCTCTCCTTGGCTTACAGATGGTTGCCTTCTTGCTGTGTTCTTACATAGTCTTTTTTTTTTTTTTTTAAGATTTCATTTATTTATTTGACACAGAGAGAGAGATCACAAGTAAGCAGAGAGGCAGGCAGAGAGAGAGGGGAAGCAGGCTCCCTGCTAAGCAGACAGCCCGATGCAGGGCTCGATCCTAGGTCCCTGAGATCATGACCTGAGCCAAAGGCAGAGGCTTTAACCCACTGAGCCACCCAGGTGCCCCCCTCACATAGTCTTTTTTCTCTGTCGTGTGCATGTGTGACCCTGGTGACTCTCAGTGTGTCCCAATTTTCTCTTCCTCTAAGGACAAGTCAGATTAAATTAGGGCTGCCCTACTTGCTTCATTTTAATCTAATCCCCCTTTAAATAAAGGCCCTAACTCCAAATCCAGTCATATTCAGAGAGTCCTAGAGGTTCAAACTTCAACATATGAATGTGCGGGGGTGAGGGACACAATTTAGCCAGAGAAACATTTGTTTTCTGTCTCTCGTGGATCACTCACTCTTCCGTCTGATATCTGAAAACTATTATTTCATACATTTCACCCAATTTTTAAGTTGCTTCAAGAGAAAGGTTAAATCTAGTACCTGATACATCATCTTGGCTAGAAGTAAAATTCGGAAAACTATTAATTTTATTTATTTTTTATTTCTTTAAGAAACTATTAATTTTTTTTAAAGATTTTATATATTTATTCGACTGGGAGAAAGAGAGAGGGAGAACAACAGCAGGAGGAGGGAGAAGCAGACTCCCTCCTGAGCAGAGAGCCTGAAACAAGACTCAATTCCAGGACACCGGGCCCGTGACCTGAGCCGAAGGCAGATTCTTAACAAACTGAGCCACTGGTGCCACAAGAAACTATTAATTTTAAAGTAGTAAAATTTGTTAATTTTTTTTCTTGCTTACCCAACTTGTGAAGATATTCCTTTATATCATTTTCTAAAAGGTTTATGTGGTGGCCTCCCCTCTTTAGGTCTTTAATCTACCTGGAATTGATTTTTGTTTCCAGTGTGAACTTGGATTCCAATTGCATTTTTCCCCCATCAGGATACATAATTGTGTCACTGTTATTTACTAAAAAGCCCATTCTATACTCCCCCTTGCTATGAAGTACATTTTCATCATAGATCAAGTGCTGATATATGTGAGAATCTGTTTCTGAGCCCTCTTTTCTGATCCATTGGTATAATTTTTATTCCTGTAGGAATCCTGTATGCTCTTAATTACAACAAGGAAAAGTTTGATACTATCAATTGTTGATGAGGATGCACAGGAAAAGAAATACTCTTAGATGCTATTGAGAATAGAATAAATACGATCACTGTTTTCGTTTCCTAGGGATGCTGTCTCAAATTACCACATCGGAGTGGTTGAAAATAACATTATTTTCTCATAGTTCTGGAGGCTGGAAGTCCAAGATCAAGGTGTCAGTAGAGCCAGGCTCCTCCCGAGGGCTCTAGAGAGGAACCCTTCTATGTTTTTGCTAGTTTCTTGTGGTTGCCAGCAACGTAGCTGCCTCACTCCAGTTTCTTCCTGTCTTCACTTGGCCGACTTCCCTCTGGGTGTGTCTGCTTGTCTCCAGGTCACTCTCTCCTCATAAGGACACTAGACAATGGATTTGGCATCCACCCTAACCCAGTATGACCTTGTTTTAACTCGATTTTATCTGCAAAGACCCGATTTTCAAATAAGGTTACATTCACAGGTACCAGGAGTGAGCACTTCAACATATCTCTTTGGGGGGACACAATTCACCCACAAAAATTACTTTAAAAAATAATGGGACATTAAAAAAATAATAATGGGACGTTTATTAATATAGTTGAATACGTACATAAGCTATGACTAGCAGCAATTCCATTCCTAAATATATATCCTAAAGACACAATCGCTATGTGCACCAGACTATACGAATTTATCTGGTAATATCATTTATATGCTACATAAAGGTGATAAGGATAAACACATTGTGGCATATTTGTGTAGTGGACTTTATAATGCAATGAAAATGAACAAACCACACATCTATTCACCAACTTGAATGAATCTCATAAACATACAATTAGGCAAAAAATACTAGTCACAAAAGAATACATATAATGTACTCTTATTAAAATGAGGAATTTGTGCCTATATTTCAGGCCACAAGCTTCTACATGTAAGTTAGAGAAATTCATACAGGAATTTTGACAGGAAGATATAAGTATAAATTCTCTGTTAATTCAAGCTGTTTCAAGGAGAAAAGAGTTTTTCACTTTCTAAAGAGTCTGAGAGGTTGGTTCATCCAAAGTAGAGTAGAGACTCTTTCTGTAAAGGACAGAATCTTTCTGTAAAAAAACAGACAGTAAAAGCAGCCATAGACATTACCTAAGAGAATGACCATGGCTTATTCCAATATAACTTTATTGACAACAAGAGACAGTGGGCTGCATTTGGTCCACAGACCACAATTAGCTGCCTCCTGATCAAAAGCACAAATTGAATTATGTTGCCGACAACCCACGACACCCTTTGTGCTGCTGCTCAAAAACCTTTATTTTATGTATTTATCCTTTTTGCCAAATTAGGTCCAATCTCCTTCCCTTCTGTTCACATCACTGCAGGATTTGGGTCCCCAACTTAAGTCTCCCATCTCATCTTTCTCTTCTACTCCTCAGTCACACAATTTCGATTTGAATCAAGTAGGGATCATAGGTATTCCCTCACCATTGCCCTGTGCTCCTGGTCCACACTGACACTGTTCCCATCATATGGACCATTCCCATCAAAACAATGCCAGGTCTGTACTCTGCTCGTCCTTCCAGAGTCAACTCACATATGCCACTTCTTCAGTAACAACTTTCTAAATCATTGAGCCAATTTTCCCTCTGGCTTATTTCTCTCAAACCTGCTGTAAGGTTCTTTTGTCCCCCTCCCTTTGGTTGAGGTATAATTTACACACAATAAAATTCACCCGTTGTAAGTGCATAGTTGATGAATTCTGACCGCTGCATACAACTGCAGAGTCATCATTACGATCGAGATGTAGAACATTTCTATTATTCCCCAGGGTTTTTGTGCCCCTTAGAAGTTGACCCTTTCCTCCAGACTCTGGCCAAAGGCAGCCTCTGGTCTTCTTGTGGTTATAGTTTTGCCTGTTTTAGAATTTCATATAAGTGGAATCATAGAGTATGATGTCTTTTTATATGGCTTTCAAGTGGGATACAATTTCTGAGGTTCATCCATGCTGTTTGTATCAGTATTTTGTTCCTTTTAAAAAAGATATATCACAAAACGTGCTCGAAGACAGACATCTGAATGGCTTCTACTTCTAATTCCCATGAATAGTGCCGCTGTGAACATTTGCATACAGTTCTTTGTGCGGACCCGTGTGTGAGCTTTTCTTTGATAAATATCTAGGAGTGGGACTGCTGAGTCGTATGAAAAAGCCAAACTGTTTCCCGCCATCACCACGTGAGGGTTCCCGTTGCTCCACATGATCCTAGCCCTTGGTCATCAGTCTTTAATGTTAGCCACACCAGTGGGTGCGGTGGCATCTCACTGCAGTCTTCACTTGCACTTTCCTCATGACCAATTGTGTTGAGCTACTTTTCACAGTGCCTGTTAGCCATCTGTGTATCTTCCTTCATGAAATGCCTAAGTGCTTGGCCCATCGTTAAAATTGGGTAGTTCGTCCTATTCAGTCGTAGGAGTTCTTTATTTTTTTATTTTATTTTTTAAAGAAAACCAATGATGCAGGCATTGGACTTCTTATTTTTTAAAATTTTATTTTATTACTTATTTATTTGACAGAGAGAGACAAAGTGAGAGAGGGAGTAAAAGCAGGGGGAGTGGGAGAGGGAGCAGGCTTCCTGCCTGAGCAGGGAGCCCGATGCAGGGCTCGAACCCAAGACCCTGCATTCATGACCTGAGCCGAAGGCAGACACTTAATGACTGAACCACCCAGGTGCCCTCTAAGAGTTCTTTATAAATTCTAGATAAAAGTCCTCTGTTAGATATGCTTTGCAGGTATTTTCTTCTACTCTGTGGCTTGCCTTTTTTGATAACTTAGTTGTTTTTTTCTCTATGAAAAAAACTAAATGTAATGAAGTCCATCTTTCATGTTATTTGCAAAACTCCATAAGGGGAGGGATCCTGAGTTACACCTCTTGAGTGCATAGCACATCATAGGTACTTGTAAATATAGGATAATAAGACTGGAAACTGATTATGTGGTGGGCACTATGATTAGTGTTTTATATGGTTCTTTGCATTTAATTGTCACACAGCTGTAGGTGGACATTCTTTCCCTCATTTTGATGAAGGCACAAAAAGGGTTAGTAACTTTATCAGTTAAATGACTCAAAAGCAAGGGGGCTAGAATTCAAACCTGGATCTATCTGATTTTAAAGTCCATGTCCTTATACACATTATGATGTCTCCCTTCGTTGGATGACTAGATCAGTGAATGGATGAATGCTGCCTTATTTGTTCTTAAAGATTATGTGTGTGTGTTCAAATGTATTAGTATTTGCCTTTGTATGCATTAAAAACTCTGCAACAATACCAAGGACTGAAGATAATGGTTAGCCATGATGATAAGGGAAAGTTGGGGAAACAAAGTAGGAAAGAAAGTTCACGTGTTTTTATCTTTTATTTTTGAACCAGGTGAATATATTATGTACTACATTGAAGTATTAAGTAAAAAGAAAAATGAAGGCCCATATTTAGGACAATGGTATATATTAGATCAATAGAAAAATAGTTTACCCATTTATTGAGGAAATGGTTACTAATGATTCTGCAAAAGATGATTCCGCATTTCTGGGTCTCCAGAGTAGAGGATTCCTCTTACAACATTTTAAAATTCAAAGCCTCTGCACGTGACTATAGACATGCGAGCAAATCTAGGCCAGGGGCAAGAGGCCATGACTTGAAACTTCCCTCTTCATTCACTGTATTAGTTCTGATGTCCAGTAGCCAGGCGCATCTGCCTGTGTACTCTCGGCCCTCAACAGGGAAAGAGTCAATTACTCTTCAAAGCTTTGGGTTACAAACATAGAATTTGTACCTATAGTTGATTGCTGCCCAGACTCATAAAGGGACAAATTACAATGAATTTTGAAAGACTCCTCTGCAGTTAATGAAAACACAAGGTATAACAGACCTTACCGGCCCTGAGGAGAAGGTCTGAGATTGATTTAATTCCTGGGTCAGGCAACGCCCACCAGAGATGCTCTTCAGTTTCATAACTTGTAATTGCTCACGTGGATTCGGTTGAGTGTGGACGTGGCCTCGATAAGACATGTCGAAGCTATTCGTCACTCTGAAGTTTCATTATAGCTTTGACAGAAACCGTGCACTCCCTCATGACTGGTTGGCTATCTCACTCTGCTCCTAAGAAGGCAGCTCCCTAAAAGAGCAGGTGAAACAGCAGCAGTGTGTCTCTTGTCTTCTCCTTCCAGCTCCTGGTAGCCTGGATCGCAGCATGCATCATCTGGGGCTCGAAGGTAAAACTCTTAATCCAGAAGGCATCTTAATCCAGATGCAAAGGTGGATGCAGCCACAGCCAGCACCAGGGACACCTATAGAATGAGCCAGGTGGAGAGGAGCTAAGGAGGAAAGGGAGATTTAGGAGTACGTGTAGGAATAACAGTAGTGGGGGTATTTATATAGAAGGGATGGATGGTGAAGTCATTATTAATGATTCTCAGAAGCAGGCACACAGAGAGAGAGAGAGAGAGAGAGAGAGAGACCATTGCAAGTACCCCTCCAGAACCTACACCATAGAGAGCACCCTCTACATGTACAGTACACTTTGTTGATAGGAAGCTTTGTGCAAAAGTCCCGAAACGATTCCTTAAAAGTCCTCTCTCATCATGAGTTTAGAACGATCTAGACATGGAAATATGGCAATGGCTCTATAGGGTATAATAAACCCATTGGTAGGCAAGGGTTTGAACTCTTTACAATGGTGGTCCTAAGCAGCCTCATCCTCCTTAATTGTTTATAGAATTATCTTATTATAAAGTAATAATAGCCTGCACAATGCTGAAAAGAACAGTGGAAGACAAAGGCCCACAAACTACTGTAGTGTGGGGGCAGTAATTAACGGTCTAGGATCTGGGAAAAAAATCTCAGCTCTGTCACTTTCTACCCTTAAAGTGATGGAAGCCAAGTAATCACTTTGTACCCCAATCTTCTCATCTCAAAAACAGACTAATAATGGTAATAACAGATTTGCCTCGATAATCTTGCTGGGGAGGAGAAACAAAGTAAGTACATAGCGTGTTCAGCATGATCCTGGGACATAGGAAGCTTCCAATAAACTCTTGCCACCATCATCATCATCATCATCATCATCATCATCACGACTCTAGTTTATCTTCCACTTCCCATATTCAGTCTGTTAACAGAGCACACAGTACAAAAGGTACTGAGGTCCCGAGGTCTGAGGAAAGGTCTGAGGTCCAGCTTGGCTCAGATTTTTGTCATCTTGACTGAAAATACATATGCTTGTTGGTCCCCAGCTGCATCCTTCTGCATCTCAGACTTTTGACCAGGTGTATATGCAGAGGTAAGTAAGGATATGGCAAATACACTTGTCATTTACATTATCTAAGAGTGTGAGTATTTGCTTCCTCGGCACCTGATATTGAAAACACATAGCACTGCTAAAAGCATTAAATAAAATAAAGTTGATATAGCCACACTAATCTGTGCTTTCTAAATTTACCGATGAAGGTGAAGAAAATAAGTTGGCATGGATTTTATACAATTTCTGGATCACACTAACCTAAATGCAAACAGTGCATTCAGCTAAAAATATTGTTTCCTCCCATGAGGTTCCCAGTTTTGCAGAGAAAAATGCCTCTGTGAAGTACATTACTTGAGACAGTGAGTGGTCTTGCACTCTGGAGGAGAAATTACATAAGAATGTCACCGCCGCATTCTCCAGAAGTCAAGATTCCTTGGCACCGAGTCAAAACCAACATGGGGTTCCCAGGAGGACAGAACAGATGGCACCGGTGAAGCCAGCCTCAGGAGAGGGCACAATAGAGGGTGTGCTGGCATGGTCGATGTGGACTTCCTGTTTGCGGCCTGGCCCACTGAGATGGGGGTGACAGAAGGCAGGAAAGAAACCAGACCCACAGTTGATGGATTGGCCAGGGCTCCAGAGAGAAAATAACCACCTCAGAAACTTCACAGAAAATATTTGCCTCGGAGACTCTTCCTTAGAAAGATGTTGAAGGTTGTGAAAAGTATCCTGATGTTAGGAAGACGAGAATTTTACTTTTTTCTTATACAGAAAGAAAAACCAAGCAGAAGAGCCCTGCTCTTAAGAACGGTTTATTCATTATAAAAGTAGAAACCTGTTTCTTTCCAAGACTTACATTGAACTTTCTTCATCACCTCATCTGCAACCTTGTGGATTTAAGGTTGGATTGGGTTTTTAAGTCCTGAGGATCACCTGTACACATCCTTGTGTGCTTCCTCTGCTCAACAGGAAGACATTTGAAGCCACATGTGTCCACTTCCTTTCTGTAATGTGGAGGCTAGGGTCACACACTTTGTAGGCAACTCAGTAGATATTGATGGAATTAACGTTTTAAAATGAAACATCAGCTCCACTGTTACCATCATCCTTATTCCAATTCACTGACCTTTATACTGAGGCCAAGTACATTATCATCTTTACACTTTGTTAGAACCGTCTATGTAAAGTTGGCAGAAAAACCTATAGCAAACTAGAGTTAGTAATCGTCTCCACATGAATTTTATTTTTTTAACCCCAAATCTCGAAGCATTTTAGAAAGAAACATTATTCCATCTTTTTTAATGGAAAAAAAATCATAAAAAATGAATGTAATCTAAATAATAGGCAATACAAAGTTAATAAATGGTCATAATTGATAAAATGATATACTATGCAGTCATTAAAATTGTGGTATAGCTCTGTATTAACAGAACACTATCCTTGGGAAATTTTTTATTTTAAAAAATAAAAGCAGCTTAAAATACGTGAAATATAATTTTATTGTAAAAATATGTATGGTTATATGTGTAAAAATATGTATTGGTATGTGTGTTTATAGATCAGAAACTAATTAAAAGGTATTTAACATTGGTTTTCTACCATGCATGGGGAAGGGGGCACATTATGACTGATTCTTGTTTTTATATTTTATATATTATCACATTTTCTGTTTTTATAACAAGGGAGAAGTATTATTTTACACAAAGGAAAAAATAGCCAATTTAAAAGAATATACAGCAATAATATTAAAGAAAGTATTTTTTAATTATTCAAAATCTTATCACCAATAATTGTTTAAAATTATTTTTCATGCTAGTTGTAATGTTTTGCAACAAAGCACACCAAAATTCATTGCCTTAAGATGCTGATCTATTATTATTATACCTGATGAATCTGTTAGACACTTGAGGATTCCCTGATCTAGGCTGAGTTTGGTTGATGTTATGGGCTGAATTGCATCCTCTCAAAATTCATATGTTGAAGTCCTGACCCCTAGTACCTCAGAATGTGACTGCATTTGGAGAAAAGCTCTTTAAAGAAGCAATTAAGTTAAAATTAGGTCATTATGGTGGTCCTAATCCAGTATGATTGGTGTCCTTACAAGAAGAGGAAATTTGGACACAGACATGCCTAGGGGAAGAATGCTATATGAACACGAAGATGGCCACCCTGCAAGTCAAGAAGAGAAGCCTCAGAAGAAACCAAATCTGTCAACCCCTCTAGATCTCAGACTTCTAGACTCCAGAACTGTGAAAAAATAAACGTCCCTTGTTTAAGCCCCACAGTCTGTGGCATTCAGTTATGGCAGCTCTGGCAAACTAACAGAGCCAACAGGAACTGGGCTCCAGCTATAGGTTGGCTGGGAGCTCCACTCTAGGCTGAGTTTGACTAGGTTGCTTTAGCAGGGGCAACTCACCTCCACATGTCTAAATTCCTTTTTCCAACAACTGGCTAGCCCTGGGCTTCTTTTTCATGAATAGCAGGAACACAAGGGGAAAGTGGAAATATGCAAAATCCCTTAAAGCTTAATTCTGGAGCTAACACATTATCACTTCTGCCTCATTCTATTGGCCAAGGCAATTCATTGACTAAGCCAAAGGTAGAGATCAAATACAATGTAAATTAGAGTCCATAAGGAGTATGTCTACTATGGGAGGGCATTGCAAAGGGGCATGGCAGAGAGTATGGATATGTCAGTGGGAAAGGGGGGGTGGAAGGAATTGGGGCAAATAATGTAATCTGTCATGCCTTAGATGTTCACATACATTTATATGATCATAAATTGCATACTATATCTATATATTTCCAATGTTATTTAATGTTTAATCTTATTCCAAATTTTTAATAGGATTAATAATTTTAAATTTCACTGGATGTAAAATACACCATATTGAACACACTCTTTTTATTACTCAGGACTATAAAGGTACAGGATCAATTGTAGAGTAGGTTAGTAAGGAACTAGAATAAAGAAAAGCAAATTGAAAATTTGCTTCAAACCATCAGTCTATGAAATTAACACATAAGTTAACCAATATACAAGTTTAATTCAAATGGAAAGTCCATAATAACACAGTATAGTATTTTGTACGTAGTGAGCATTCAATATATATTTGCTGAGTAGATTCTTTGTAAACTTATTTTGAATGTGAGAACTGTTGCTAAAACAACACATTAAAAAAGTGAAAAATCAAAAAAAATTAAAAATGTGAGAAATCTCGTTTTTAAATAAAGGAAAACAAAAAAATACATACAAAGTACTGATGATAATATTAACTACAAAACATTACAATTTGGTATCCACCATCAACTTTCTGGTCAGTAATATGTGGAAGCATTTTATGGAACTGCTAAAACATTTTATTCACTTGGATGGAAGACTGACTAAAATTTAGCAATCCTGACAGCAATTATTTTTAACTACAATATTATTTTGCTTTCCAAAAACAGTCCGACACTTATGCAAAAGGAATGCAAGAAATTATCAGAGAATTTTGTTTTCTGAAGACTAATAAGCCTCATTTTTCTAAAAGGATCAGAGAACAACAAATCTTCATTGAAGTTTCCTTTCTAAGACAAAGTAAATCTTGGTTCCAAGTTCATTTTCCCAATCAGGAAGCAGAAAAATTTTTTTTAGGAAAGTATTGAACTTGAGAAGTAGAAAAAAATTTTTTCCACTGGTTAATTATTTTTATAATTTGGTTCTAAAAACATTGCCACTATATATATTCCTAAAAAAGATTTTAGTGTCTTATGTAATCAGTAATGCAATCACTTAAAAAGCATGTGGAAATTGCAGAGCTAAATAGCAGACATACATTTATTACATTTGGTACATGCCCATACTCTAGGGATAGCTAAATGTGTGTCTACAGGACTCCTTTGTCTCCTCTTGGAAACCTCCCTAGAGCTCTGTTATGAATTATATTGTTTAAATATGTCCACACTCAGTTTCAGGAGAGTTATTCCCAAGTCACTTTCAAACTGAACACATGTTGCATCTGTTTTCTGTTTGTGAATACTCAATGCTTGGCACTTTAATTGGGATATTTTCCTTTGGAATGAAATAATTTCAAATATTTGCTTAATCAAAACATCAGTTTCCTTTTCCAGTTTCCATCATGGATTGTTGGTAGGTTTCCCAGACTTGGTCTCTTGCGCGATGGAGAAGGACCCACCTCTCCTTGGTGTGTAGGGGGCAACAGGGAGAAATCAGGCAAGAGCCGGACTATTAGCTCATCCCTTCTCCATATCCTGTCCCCTTCTAGATTCCACTCGCCTCATATTCAAATACTCTTGAAAGCTAGAACTGTCTCACCTTTTTCTGATAATTTAGAATCTTTTTTTTCCCTTGGAAGTTTGAATGGCAGAAGAAAAATTTCTCGCACAGGTGAATTCTGTGACGTCACTGATAACTCACAGCTCCCTCCCCTGCCAGATTCAAGCATAAGTTCTTGGGGCCCTTGATCTTTGGGATACATGTGTGTAAGAGAAATTAGCCTGGCAGCAGCGACAAGACAGAGCTGGGGGATCGAGAGACTGGAGGAAAGAAAGACACACTGTTGCTGTTGTCCATGGGGAAAACGAGAAAGGTCATTGAAGTAAAACTGAAATGTGCTCCTGGGAAAAGCAGGTACTTCAAGGACTTGAAGCAAAACCCAGTCACGTAGGAGCCGCTTGGCCCAATCTCTCTACATCTCAGTTTCTCTACTTAGAAAACAGATGTGAAATTAGCATTTGTAATTGTTTTAAAAATTAAATTATAAGGCTCTTTAAATGCTTGGTATTTTTTTTATTACCATAGAATGTATTATTTGTTTCAGGGCTATAGGTCTGTGACTCATCAGTCTTACACAAGTCACAGTACTCACCATATTAAATGCCTGGTATTTAATAGAAGCTCAATGTTAGTATAGGATTTTAAATGGACACATTGGAAAAAGACTGTGAAGGGAGAAACAAAGGAATGCTTGCGGATCGAATACAGGAAATGAAGAGGAGAGATTTACAAAGATGAGAGGGTATCTTTTTTTTCTCTACTTCGTTGACCACAAGACACTTTTTTTTTCCCCACAAGGAATTTCAGAGGACACTGGTTAGAGACATGTGAACATGATACCTTTTCGGGAGCTCACCAAGCACAGCTTCTCATTCCAGGCTCTGCGCAGGAGCTCCTGAAAATAAACTCGTCAACATTGAATCCAAAGGCTTCCCCAAACTGTTTGAGCGTGAAACATTTTTCTTGTTTTACCAACTGCTAATATACCATGGAACTAGAGTCTGCAGCACAGACTACGGGAGACACAAGTTTAAATGTGGCTCCTGGGCTTTGTTATGGATTTTCAGCTTGTCTGAAATGAAATTCCGATCAACTAGCAGGAGTGCAGTCCCTGGAGATGGGTCGGCAGCCACGACGAAGGGCAGGTCAGAAACTCACCTGCGCCCTTTGTCCTGTGGCAAGTCGGCATCACGCGGCTCAACTATAGGTTCTGGGCTTTCCGTACGTGTTCTTTTGGATTTCTTTAAGATTCTAGTTGAAAATAAATAAAGGGACTCTCAAAGTTTGCTTCTCTATGGGGATTTTTTTTTTTTTACCTCTGGCTTTCCCTCCATTATCTGAAAGCTAGAAAATGTTAACAATATTTCAGTGATAGAAAGTGAAATTCATCACATTTTGCGGTCCTTTTAAGAAACCATTTTATCAAATTAATGTATATTTTCATTGTAGATAAGTTCAAAAACAGAAATAAACAGGAGATGGGGTGCCTGAGTGGCTCAGTGGGTTAAAGCCTCTGCCCAGCTCAGGTCATGATCTCAGGGGTCTGGGATCCAGCCCCACATCGGGCTCTCTGCTCAGCAGGGAGCCTGCTTCCCCCTCTGTCTCTCTGCCTGTCTCTCTGCCTACTTGTGATCTCTCTCTCTGTCAAATAAATAAATAAAATAAAATAAAATAAAATAAAATAAAATAAAATAAAATAAAATAAAATAAATAAACAGGAGAAATTAAAAATCACATTAATCTCATCATACAGAAACGATCACTGTTAATATATTGACTTTGTCCTTCCAGACTCTGTAGCTGTGTATTTATCACTCCAACAAAAATGTAGTGATGTCATACATTTCTTATGTAACCTGCTTCCCCCTCACTAATTAATATCTCTAAACATATTTCCATGTCAAGAACACAGATTTAGATCATCATTTTGATGGAATAATATTCTAGTGAATTAATAAACTATAATACCTTACAGAAATTTACAAGAATGATTGTTTAGGTTGTTATTATAAACAACATTACAATGAACATCTTGGAACTAATTTTTTCATGTTTGCCAACAAGTTTTTTAAATCAGGCTTAAAACCACTTATAAAAGTTTACAGTTTCACACATTGTTCATACTTACAAGCACCACTCTCTCAGGGAGCATGACACAAGAAGATTAGTTAGTCATTACACTTCTGATCAAAGAAGGAAAAGGAATGAGCCTTGTCTTCCTCCTCAGCTGTGTTTTCTCTGTATATTTAAGGCATCCTGGAGCCAATATCTCTGGGGAGGATGATACATAATGGCCAAAATGCTGTTATCAAAACCTTGCAGCTTGCTTTCAAAGTACCTTCATACTTTCATTCACTAACTCTTGTCTTCAATTCAATTATTTGGAGACAAGTTTAACCTGTGGCAAGATGTGCAAATTTCCAAATCACGATGTATTTAATTTTTAAAAATATATTCTAGCAACAATGAATCTCTACATTGGTATACTATTTAAAAAAATTAAGCAAATCCAGAAATCACAGATTAACATCAACTGACAAATCCCCTGGCTCGAGCTCTCTCCCTCAAATAAATAAATAAAATCTTAAAAAAAAATAAGCAAAGAATTGACCTGTTCTGAATATGTTATATAAATGCAGTTATAAAACAGGTGACCTTTTGTGTCTGGCTTCTTTAACTTAGTGTAATGTTTTCAAAGTTTGTGCTGTAGTATATATCAGTGTTTCATTCCTTTTTATGTCTGAGTAATATGTCATATATACATAAGAGAAGTTCGTCAATGTTTTTTTCTTGTGGTATCTTTTTTTTTCTTTTGTTTTTCTTGTGGTATCTTCATCTGGCTTTGGTATCAGGAAAAGACTGGCCTCATCAAATGAGTTAGGAAGTGTTCCTTCCTCGCCTACTCTTTAGGAAGACTTTGAGGATTGGTGTTAACCCTTTAAATGATATTTAGATGATATTTAAATATTTAAATGATATTTTACCAGTGAAGCCATCTGGACTTTTCTTTTTTGGGAGGTTTTTATTAAAGATTCAATCCCTTTACTTGTTATAGGTCTATTGAGACTTTTCTATTTCTTTTTGAGTCATTTAGTAATTTGTGTATTTCTAGGAAGTTCTCCACTTCATCTAGTTATCAAATCACTGGCACACAATCCTTCATTGTCTTCTCTTATATTCCTTTATTTCTGTAAGGTTAGTGGTAATATCTCCACTTTCATTACTGATTTTAGTTCTTTACGTGTCCTTTCTTTAATTAGCCTAGCTAAAAGTTTGTCAGTTATTAATCTCACCAAATAATTCCCAAATTTGATGAAATATATGAATCTACAAATCCGTGAAGCTCAGTGAACTCAAGAATTATGACTTCACGGGGCACCTGGCTGGTTTAGTCAGTGAAATATGGGACACTTGGTGTTGTAGGTTCAAGACCCATATTGAGTGTAGAGATTACATAAAAACAAAAAAATTTTAAAAAAGTATGAGACAAAGAGATTTACACTCAATAGGGTCTCAGTTTGGTAGGAAGGCTTTCATTTTCTCAATGTGTCAGCCTCCTGTGTTTCTGAGCCCAGAACCAGTCTGGTTCGATTTCTGCAGAGGGCAAACCTCTACTAATTGGGGGGGCGAGGAGAGGGATCCCTGCCAGGCTTCTCAGGGCAGAGAAAAGTATCTAGGGATCTAATCACTCCTCTTAAAGACATTAACCAATCTTCGCATTTTCACCTCTAATCAGCACTGCAGCTTTCGTGATGCTTCCCATTCTAAGCCATTTGGAAGTTTTGGCAGGGAACTGACCGCTTCCTGGCTTCCTTGCAAGAGTAGGTTTCAGTTACCACTTGCTTGTAACTTTCCAAAATGATCATTTCTCTTCTCTGCTATAATATCCTCTTGCATTCCCCTTCTGGATTTATTTTTGTTCTTTTTTAAGAGCTTTGGGAAGGATCAGAGATAGATACGAATCTTGTTTAATATTTATATCTATCTGAAATTGAAATTATCCCCCATTTTATAGAGGAGGAAACTGAGGCTCAGAGAATTTAGAAAACTTGTCCAAAGTCACAAAGATAGTAAATGATGGATCCCAGTTTCAGTGGCCTTTGTACTGCCTTCTATAGTTTCATCAAGCATAAAGTAGACACAATCTGCTCCAGCGTCACCTGGCTCCAGCAAGTGTCTAAAACAAGTGTTGTTTTAGGGTTCCCTATGTTCTCTAAGTGAAGTCCAACAAGTATATCCTCCTAGGGCTCATACCCCAAGACTAGACAGGTTATTATTTTAACCTTCACTCATACTCAATACTCCTAGACACAGGAATCCTGGTAGGCAATTACCAGCAACGGTTCAAAAGGCAGGTAAAGAAGAAACCAACTGGTGGTGAGAGTGGCTCAAAGAGATGCTAGATAGTTGT
>CM053608.1:40829343-40867491 GCA_028646535.1 Procyon lotor | reverse complement strand
CTGAGCCACCCAGGCGCCCCTCTCTTCTCGCGTTCTGCTGCGCTCTTCTCAGGTGCACGGCTTCTCTAGCACCTAATGCCCAGAGCCTGGGCAACTCCGCAAGCTCTTGGCTTCTGAATCACCAGTTCTCTAGCACTTGACCGCTTTAGTATGGTCAGCATACTGACCATATGAACATGGGTATGAACAGCATACCCATGAGAAAAAAAGGCAAAAGGAGAAATTCTTATCGCTTCAAATGAGAAAAAAAGGCAAAAAGAGAAATTCTTATCGCTTCAAATCAAACATTTGAACATGGGTATGAACAGCAGCATCCAGCTGCTAGTAGTTTCATCTGTGCCTAGCCAGGCAACTCAAGCAGTTTCATGGCTGAATCCCTTCCACAAGACATCTTTCTGTGTGTAATTTTCGCTCAAACCCTACAGGGAGGATTTCTGGCAAGTGTCGCAGGGCGGATTTCCAGTAAGCCCCACCTATGCAGTACCCCAGTGACTTCTCTGCCATCCAGTGAGCAGTGTGCCCCCTTCAGAGTCTTGGGTAGGGAAGGTGGCTCTTCTTTGGGTACTCTCAGCGCTGGGGGTAGTGGCTGCTCCTTACATCTTTTATTGCTGTATTTTCTTAAAAATATATTCTCTTCATTTTTTACTAGGCAATCCCTCATTACTTTAATCCTGTTATAATTAATGGTAGAAGGATGGTAGAATGGTCATTCAGAAAGCCCAATGCTTTACCATTTAAAGATTTATGTTAATTTGATTTTCAAACAGATTTTAAGAGTATTCACCATTAAAGGGAATAGCGCAGAAATTATACCTAAGCCTATTGCATGTAAATATTAAACCATACAAATAAATGTGCCTGAAGATAATACCTTCTTTTTTACTTCACCAAAAAGTAGTTTTATTTGCATTTGATTGATAGGGAGGATAGTAGCTAATAATGTTTTGGACTTTTAGGTACAAAATACAGTATTTTCCTGGAAAAGACTTTTCTTTACAATCCAGTATTTCCTTTTTTTTTTAACACTGTATTTCCACTTGAGACAGATCCTATGGTGATGAGAAATACAGCCCATTTAGAAGAGGCTGACTCCTGAAATACTGAGATGAGTGCTCCCGAATTCTTGCTTCAAGACGGCTGTTGCCCACCACTGGAGCACCAAGGGTACCCTTGAGCATCTCAGTCTCATTTGCAATCTAGTCAGTCAACAAAGTTTGAACTTTCCTGCTATTCTGCAGAATAATGAGATTTTTGAAGTTTTTCCACTTTAAAAAAAATGCATAAGTACAATTTAAAAAGACTGAAGATGATTATGACAAATGAGAAAAAAAGGCAAAAGGAGAAATTCTTATCGCTTCAAATCAAACATTGTTTATTGGTTACCAGGCCATCATGACCTTTTGTTACTATCTGTTAAGCAGGAGGAATTTTGATAATGTTTCCTCTTTTAGCTTGGGAATTCCTGTCTATACTTGCCTATACATCAGCCTATTAAGTATAGACCACGACTGGAGGTCACCCTTGAAATGTTGATTTCCACCAGAATTTATTAATGATCCTAATCATAACTCTGTGAAGTACCAAAGATCAAAGAGGTTAGGTACAGAGTTTAGAGACAGAAGTTGTAGAACAAGAATCCAATGCCTCCACCCCCGCATATTACCTTCACTGTAAAAGCTACATTTCCTACAAATAAATTTCAATTCTCCTTTTCTATTGTGTATATTAAATGATTAAACCGTCATGAAAAACAGAAAATTCTTCTAATATTCATTTCTATTCTCTTTTTTTCGAGAGAAGTCATAATTTACTATCAGATACATTCTTTTGCATATTAATGGATATAAAGCTCAGGAATTAATGTTATAATTGTTCTACTTAAAGAAAAGCCCAAATGAGTACACCAAATTGTAGCTTAATTCAAATAGTATTGAATCCAATACTGCATCCAAAAGAGCCTGTTAGTATGTGTTACCCTGCTTGTTAAATGGACTAAGGGACTACAAGAGAAAATGCACAGACAGAAGACCATTTAAACAATGGAATATATGCCATCTTGTGGTGAGGTGAGGAAATGCAGCAATTGTTCCACAGTTGTAAATACTGTAACACTCCTGAGCATTATCCCTTCACATTAACATTGCTACTCAGGTGAATAGCCAATAACAATGTAAATCCCATTTTTCTATAATCCATTCACAACAATTTTGCTTGACAGATTATCCTTAAGTAAATTGCAGCAGCATTAAGATCCTCCTAAATTTGCCAAATCTTACTAGCTTCCTTGCTAAAATCAGTTCCCAAAAGATTGCTTCTCTATCCACCATGACCTAGTTTTAAAAGGTATCAGACTGCCCCAAAAGGCTCAAAGGCAACCCACGTGATGATGTTTGAAGAATACCTGAGGGCACCTGGGTGGCTCAGTTGGTTGGGTGCCTGCCTTTGGCTCAGTGCTGGGATCGAGTCCCGCATCTGTCACCCTGCTCAGCAGAGAGACTACTCCCTCTCCTCCTCCCCTTCTTCCCTCTCCGAAATAAATAAAATCTTAAAAAAAAAACAAAAAACAAAAAACCCAAAAATCTGAAGATCTAAGACTTTACCCCTGAATCACTTTGGCCCCATCTATCACTCTTTACCTGACATGGTAACAATAGCAGCTGACATTTATTGATTCCTGTATTTAAGTAATCTCTACACCCAATGTGGGGCTCGAACTCACCACCCCAAAACCAAATCACATGCTCTTTGGACTGAGCTAGCTAGGCTTTCTTGAGCAGCAGAAAACACTTATTGAACATTAAGTATGTATCAACTCAATCCTTGCAATAACCCTATAACATAAGGATGACTGTCATCCTCCTCATTTAAATTAAAAAGGAATGGAGGCACAGAGAAGTTAGTAAACACAAGATTATGGTGAAGAAAAAGAGATCTTACACTTTGAAATGCATTACTTGTGATAGCACACAAATCAAAGTTTTTTATTTAAACCTTGAAAACCCTCATCATTTATATGATGTTAAATGATGTTAAATGTTATGAATCCCAGAGAACAGAGAAGCTTCAGAAAGATTTTTACTAAAGGCACTGGAACCAGAAGTTGCAGGTAAATTACATCAATGTGAGAACTTCAGAAACGCTCCTCTATTGACAGAATGCTAGGAGCTTTGGAAGAAGGACAAAGATTATTATATAACTACCTTATAATACCAATGCTGACTTGGAGCAAACATTCACCTGTCATGATGAAATGTGAAAAATTTAGAACTAAGCAACATCTTCCTTAAAGGACCGTTTTTGTTTTGTTTTTCCCTGAGTTGAGGTCTTAATTTTTAAAGTGCATTTTTTATTTTTAATGTTATTTTTTTCCTCAATGTCTTTTAGCCACATGACACACCTTCCTTCTCCTTCAATGAGACGAAACTAGTCACTCTTGTCCCAGCAACTGAATTGTATGAATCTGCAAGTCATTCCAAAAGATGATTTGAGACATGAAAAAGGGAGAGGTAAGATTGTGTAAAATTTCTATCCCCTTGACTAGAAATTACCTGCTTGTGTTTTTTAATCAACATTTTTGTGTAACGTTCACAGTCCAACATTCAAATCTCCATGAAAGCAGCCAATGCTCCAGTGCTGCATCTCATCATCATCTTTGCTAGATATTACCACCAATTTTGTCTTGTTCTTTTCACACACACAATAGTAGTGTGTCATCATGTACTCCACCTCTTTCTTCTTTCCCTTAATGGTAGATCTTGGGATCTTTGCAGATGTAGTATGTACTTCTCATACTTGCTGTGGCTGTATTCTTTCGTAACTTATCATTCAACCTTCTCTACATTTAAGTCATCTTAATCTTTTATTTCAAATAAGTTGCATAATGATCTCTGAAAGTCATTTGCACAAGTATGTTCAATTTCTAACTAAAGATTTGAGTATGCATGAGAGAGTGAGAGGGGCAGAGGGAGAGGGAGAGCACAGCGCTGTCTCAGAACCCTGAGATCATGACCTGAGCCAAAACCTAGAGTCAGTCACTTAACCGACTGTGCCACCCAGGCACTTCAGATTTTTATTTGTAATTTTGACATAAGATGTTAAGTCATTATAGATTATAGTGATTCTCACTCTCTACTACAGTGTGTGACAATCTCATCTTTTATTTATTTAACATATGTGTTATTTGCCCTAGGGGTACAAGTCTGAGTCATCGGCTTACACATTTCACAGCACTTACCCTAGCACATACCCTCCCCAATGTCCATAACCCAGCCACCCTATCCCTACCCAATTGCCCACAGGAACTCTGTTTCGTGAGATTAAGAGTCTCTTAAGGTTTGTTTCCCTCCCAATCCCATCTTGTTCCTCATTCTCTTGCCAACACCTTTCTCAAATTTATGGTAGGTTTAAAAAATAAGGTCAAAAAATTAAAAAAATTATCTTCATAGATTTTAATTCGCATTTCCTAAGTGTTTCAAGATCTTTCTGTATTTAGTAACTATTTGTATTTCTTTTCCAGTGTTCATATATATCCTTCATGCACTTTTTTAGTCTTTCTCTCTACTAGCTTCAGATATTAGCCTCTTTAACTGGCCAAGTTGCAACTCTTTCTGCACACTGCGCCCTGCCATGTCACTTCCCTCAACTTCGAGCTATTTTGTTAGCCTCAATTTTGTCAAATGTATCAGTTGTTTGTTCTGTAGTTTGGAGTCAGACTGTCCCTACTCCAATTACTTTTTTAAGTCTCTTAAGCAGTTTCTAGTACTTACGGTCTCATTTTCCCTTTCCAATTTAAATTTGATTCTTCTAGTGGAGTTATAAAACTTTTCCGATTTGACTACCCATTATCCCAACACTCCTTAGGGAATAACCCTCTTTTCTTCCCTCACCAATCTGAAATATTTATCCATCATTAATTTCCAAATGTATATTGGTATTTATCTTCGGTTACTCTGATCTTTCTCATTATACACCAGAACTGTAACTTCTCTACACTTTTATTTCTAGAAATTGTGATAGCTATTGTAAACAGGCCCTTGTTCTTTCCACTGTTGTTTGGAGGTTGTACCAAGTCACTTGGGCTGAATGTGCTTGTTTCATAATTCTTTTGAAGCTTCAGTTATATATAATGCTTATCTATAAATAGGAAAACAAAAGATAAATGTGCCCAAGGAGGTTCATAACAGTACTGAAACAGGTATTTGGTGTGTCCTTAAATAGAAGAGTAATACATAGCAGTTAAAATGAACTACACTTGTTCAACAGGGTAAATCACAATATAAGAATGAAGTTACAGAAGTCTATGTATGTGACACTTATTGTGTTTCACAAACACTAAATACATTACCATAGTCCCTTAATGAAGGACTGAGTTAATACCTAATGTCATAAAGGCTTAGATGCTGATGGATTTGTGGCAAGAGTAAAAATATGAATAAAATATCCATGAGCCTCAGAGAAACGGTTACTTCTGAAAAGTGGGAAAGGGGAGTTAAACGGTAGTGTATAAAGAAGTCTTCAAACTGGTATAATATGTTTAAAGGAAAAAAAAACACTTGAAGCAAGTATGGCAAAAGTGAAAAAGTCTGTTAAATCTGAGTAGGTACATGGCTGTTCATTACCTAAATCTGGGTGAATCCGGGAGAATGTCTGAAATATCTCTCAGCACAGGGGCTTACAGAGAAACATCTCCCACACATCATCATCTTCCAGAATTTTATGATTTTTATTTCAAAACAATCACTTAAGGTCTGGCAAAAAAGTAATTTCACTCATTTTCCAAGTTCCTAAAACATTTTTTCTGTTGCATATCCTAGAGTAAGTATAAATTACCCACTTGTCTGCTTTCTACCACTAGAAAATAGGCTGTGGCTGCAGGCATTTGTCCATTATCTTCAGTTGCATGCCCAAGGCATTAAGATGAACAAATACTCAATAAACTAAAAATAAACTAATTCTTTAAGTGTTTACTTCCTTGATTTGGAAACTTGTAATAGTGGAACCTGGATGCTAAGCAAAATGCAGTAAAAGGACCAGGTTTTGTCTAAACAGGTTTTATTTTAGACAGACTTAATATGAATACAGGAAAATTCTGGTCAAACACAACCATACAATTCCTTTTCTACTTGGTACACAGTGCGGGCAACAAAGTCACATATTGCTTAGTATGGAAGACAGTTTCCTTCTCTGATTAGGATTTCTTCTTTCAATTCAGAATTTTCATTTCCAATTTTTGGGACTCTTTGGTTCAGCTCAAATATAATTCCTGATTTTAATCGCATGGTTTATATTAATTTAGAGATAAATTGTTATAATGATATGCCAATCTTCACTGGTGACTGGCCAAACTATAAAAAACAAGACAGTAGAACTGCTATTGCATTAAGAAATAAGGACTGTAAAATACTCTTTCCTGAACAGTAAATGGATGCCCTTGGAGTTGTAGTTATCTTTCCTCCTAGTGTATTCTAATTTTACAGAAAGTTGTTATTAGCCCCCCCAAAAGGATTTCATGTTGTAATAAAGACAAAAGACAATCCAAGTACAATTTTTTAATAAAGATAATTACAAAAGATGGAAAAAATCAGCTCAGAAAGGCCAATTACTTCTTTAATAGATCAGTTTTTGACATAATAACTCACATCAATTTTAAATACTATCACATAAAGCATGGTGGAGAAAAGAAATTTTGCTTCATAATTAGAAAACTCACAATAAAACTTGCCAACAAAAACAAAAAGCCATTTTGAAAATAAATACAGTCCATGCCAAAATAGTATAAAATGAAGCCAGAAGTCTTCAAAAAGAAAAAAATTTTCTTCCCAATATTTTCTCACTCTTTTATGGTTTCTGAAATTGGTGAGACACTCAAATTCAAGGGTTGCTGAGCTGTTCTGATTTGGCTCTGTTAAAAGAGGCAACATAAAATATCAGGGTCCTGTAGGGTCATGCCCAGAACACATGATAATGCCTGGTTTTTGGAGTACTGACTCTTAATCTTTCCAGTGATTTTGCAATCTATTCCAACTTATCCTTTAAAAGCTAACAAAAAATTATACGTGGTTAAGTATTTATATGCTTTCTGATGATAAAAACCTCAATTATGATTTTGCTAAATATATTTGCATTATGAATTGTGTTATGCTAGCCCAGTGTTTAAATTTATCTATCTCCCAACACTAAAAAAATTCACATATATATACAGAAATTAAAAGAACCACAAAAAGATCACATAAAGTTACTAGCAAAAGGTTTCAGATATATTACGTACAAGAGTACAACCTAATTTATGTTCAGCTATACAATATTTATTACTAGTCTTTATCATTTTTTAAGGCAAGCTATGTAAGTAACATGAACAGCCAACACATAAACTGGATGGTTAAGATGGCATATATTACCTCATACACCAACATGGACTAAAATTTAGAGCACCTCATACAACTTACTGATGCTCTCAAGCCAAGTTCAGCCTAGCACTTCTCAAAAGAATACACACCCAAAGTAAAATGTATTTATTATTTTTATAGTATATAAAAATTACTAGATAAAGAATATAATTTACCCTTTGGTATCTGTTTTTTCACCACTACTGTCCTTGGATTTATCTTCTTCTTTAACATCTAAAAGCAAAAATTGGGAAGAGACTGAAGCCTATTTTAAAATACAAAATATAGACATTTTAAAATATAAAGAGCTGTCATATACAATCTTACTATTCATATTCAAGAATTCAGTAACTACAGAAGCTTTGCTAAATGACAGAGATTCAAGGGGTCAACGTAACAACACAGGTCCTGCCCTTTTGAAGTTTTGTTTCACTTATACTACAGCTGGGTGTGTGTTGTGGAGAAGTTCAGCCTACAGACTGAACACCGAGGGAGGCTGGAAAAGGCTATCTCAGAGAAGTGACATTTGAGAAGTGCCCAAGAAGGAACAGCTTTTGGGTGGGAAAAGGGATGAAGCATCCTGAACAGAAGGAAAACTTAAAAGCACTTTGAGGCAAGACAGAACTTTTTCAAAAAAAGATTTTATTTATTTATTCATGAGAGAGAGAGAAAAAGAGAGGGACGGAGGCAGAGGGACATCCTGGAATCACAACCTAAGCCAAAGACTGAGCCACTCAGGTGCCCCAGGCAAGACCGAACAAACCGGTCAGAAGGAAGAACTGGAAGACCACTGGGAATCACACATTTTGAGAAGAGAGGAGAATTAGGTACATTAAGCCCAGAGGCACAGTAGAGGCTAAATCCTACTGCTTCCACCATTCACTTTTCATCCTCACTGTATAAGTCTTAAAACTTTACCATTCTAATGAAAAACAATCAAATAATAACTTCAACACTACAAACTCAAGATTACTAAAACAAAGTAGCCCAAACTTGCTGAATTTCTTCAAGGAAGCATATGAACTAAAGTTCTGAAGCAATGACCTGACAATCAAGATACCTGATTATAAACACTGTTATTAAGCATGCTACACAGACATTTCAGGGACTGGTCTGGCTTACAATACAAACTACAAACGTGTGTGACAATAAGGATACTATGACTTTTTTTTTGATTACTGGCTTAACTTTGGATATGTAAACTTAGTAATTCAAAGTGCCAAAATGGAACTGGGAAAGAGAGGAAGAAAAAAGAAACAGCCCCAACTTTAGGTTTTGATTTACAGATTCTTAAAAAAAGTTTTCTGTAGTAATATTTCTTTATGCCTAAGACGAGGGATTTTAAACAAATGAAAGACCTTATAAGAAGCACCCCACCACTAAGTAATTTTTTTTTAAAAATTATCATTATCAGCAGCAAAAGTTTTGAGGAGCTAAATACTAAGAGATTAATCTACAATCATTAAGCCAGATCAAAAGGTACTCTCATTTTTAGCTAGAAAAGCAATGAAAGACAAACAGCACCTTGGTGAAGGTGCTTGCCCATTTGAGGGGAAAAAAGCACAAAAAAGTTAAAGATTTTTAAAATGAGAAGGAAACTTCAGAAATGACAAGAATATGTACTGATGGTGAAAGAATGAAAAATACTAGAAAAACAATACAGCTAAAGCTAAGCCCTCCTTACCTCAAACATAAGTGGAATTTCTGGATGTCAATCAGTACGTAAGAGCAGACTGGAGCGATATTGTGATACATTCAAAAGTTAGAAATATGAAATGGTAGAGAATGGTTGTAGCCTACAGAGGAGTGAATCAGGAGTAAAAGAACAGAACTGCAAGTGTTAGATATGCTGGGGAATCCTAACCTCTCTAGTAAAAAAGAAAAAAGAACATGATAGCCAGCTTACTCATGAAACTTCAGTGTGACAGATATAAGGAAAAGGATGCTGGCCAAGTCTGTCTATCACAGTTTTCCACATGCTACAGGGTCAAAATTAACAGCCAACTAAAACTCATGTTCATCACCATTACTTGTATACAGATTATCAGGTATCTGGTGTCCATTCAATCAAGAAACGCACCAAGTGTTAAGAATACAGATATTTAAAATACTGTGTTCTCTAGCTACAAGCACTCAATCTAGCATGAACGGACATAAAATCCTGTAACGAGGCATTATAATATATGTTAAATAAAATGACCAAGGTATGTATAAGTACTCTAGGAACTCAGATAAAAGATTAATAGATTCTGGTAGTAAATTTACTGCCTAAAGCATCATTTTATCAAAAGGTAAGCTACCAGCATTTTTAAGTTAGGGCATTAAAGTATTATACCTCCCCCCTCCAACCCAGCTTCCAAATACCTGCCTATATTTCCGTAGAGTTTTTATGTTTTCATCAAACAATTTCTGAGCAAAGTTTACTCTCTCAGTTTTTTCACAATGGTGAAACTAGTCTAAGGATAACTCTTTTTTTGCAAGTCTTATTCCGGTTAAATAAACGTTAGGTAGTTAAAAATTATCTTCGATTTTGAGCTCTGCTCATAGACTACAAGTGGATCTATAACCACTTTGTCTTCTTACCCAATCTGTATCATAGTGTGATGCCTGCTGTTCTATGCCTATGTCAACAAGAGAAAGTAAGGTTTTTTGTATTTCAAGAGCAAATGGGACTAGTAACATTAACAGAGCTTTAAAGATTTAAAAGGTAAGCACCATTTATCACATGGAAAAAAGTCATCTACCTAGCATAATCACCCCTTTAATACTTGCACAACTGACTTCAGGATTTCATCAAAAAATTGCAGTGAAAAAAAAAAAAATTGCAGTGAAGCTCATTTAAAAAACTTACAATTAAAACACACTTAACAAAAAATAAATCTGACCTGCTTTTTTGTCCTCTGTTTCCTTCTTGTCTTCTTCAATTCTAGCTTTCTTTGCTCCTTTCTTATGATCTGCCACATTTCTACGTCCTCCTTCTCCTTCATCCTCAGAATCTGAGAATTCTTCATCACAAGCTATTCGTTTGTCTGACGCTCTAACTGATTATATAAAGATTTTAATATAAGTTGACAAGGCAGTCACAGGTTTTATGATTGTTGTAACACACTCATGTACAAATGTACCAACCAATTCCACATCTAAAAGTAAAGGGTAACAGATGCTTAATAGTCTTAAGATTAGAACTGAATGGTTTGTTCAATAACGAAAATTTCGATCTGATCTAGGAAGAAAATGAAACATGAAAAACATTTGGGGAGCTCACCAAAAAAAAATTTGGAGGGAAAAACTATGTTTTACTAATATGAGGATATAATGTCTTTATCTAAAGAACTATTTAGATTTATATTCTATTTTAGAATATTTAGCTTATTTCAGAGCTAAAAGGAGATACAGACACACAACATTAAAAATGTAATACCAAGTATGTCAGAAGATCTACAACAGATACCATACCATCATGCTACAACTCTAGCAATCAACATTAAGTGGAATGAGAGACAAGAAAATCAAACAGAAGGTGCTTAATGTTACTGAACTCATTCTCATTTGGATAAATGGCATTACTTTTCAATTCATTCCCAATCATACATTAAATTTTTTATTTATTGAGAGTGTGCATGCACACAACCATGTGTGTGGGGGAGGACAGAGAGAGAGGGAGAAAGAATCACAAGCAGGCTCCACACCCAGTGCAGGGTCCAATGCAGGGCTCAATCTCATGACCCTGAAACCATGACCTGAGCCACAATCAAAAGTCAGACGCTTAACCAACTGAGCCACTTAGGTGCTCCTTGATCATATGAGGCTTTTAAGACACAAGAGGGGCACCTGGGTGGCTCAGTTGGTTAAGTGTCTGCCTTTGGCTCAGGTAATGATCCCAGGGTCCTGGGACTAAAGCCCACATCAGGCTCCCTGCTCTGTGGGGAGACTGCTTCTCCCTCTCCCTCTGCTACAGCTCCCCCTGCTTGTGCTCTCTCTCTTAACAACAAAACAAAACAAAACAAAACCAGAAAACAAAAGTCCAATCTATGTAAGACTAAAAATGGGGAAAAAGGACAATAGTAAGTGTCCTCATGGAACATGACCGATAGTGAAATTCTTGGACCACCAAAACAGTTAATTTGTATGATATTTTTAACAAATCAGAAGAATGTAGTAGAATTCAAATCAAGGCATTATCTTACTAGAAATTCTCTTGTCTGGATCTTCTCCATCTTCATCTCCGCTGTCTTCATGAACAGCATCTTCTGGAATAGCTTGCATCTGGACGCCAGGTGCATGAGGTAACATGCGTAAATTTTCAAATAAACGCTGTCTAAATTACACATGCAAATTTATTAGACAAGATTCATTTCTTTTCCAAGTTCCTCTTAAATGTAAGAGGAAATGTTAAGCAAAAATTTCATCTTTTATCTGACTTAACCTATGAGTTAAAATAGTAACATAAAAGCATAATACTTCACAGACTATCATTAACCCATCTGATCCTCAAACTTTTCAACATAAGTGGTATTTCATCCCCCATTTCAATGAGAAAATGTAACCCTAAAGGAAAATTAACCTGCCAAATGTCACAAACCTTGGTATGTGGCAGAGAGAAGACACAAACTTGGTCTATGTACTACAGTAGCCCACTAAACACTTTGCTTTTGGAGATAAAATTTACCAAAATGTTTCAAAAAGGAAAATTTCACTTTCAAGTAAGGCAAGAAAGTATACAATTTATAGTGCCCTCTGAAATTTAAAACTCCATTTTAAAAGAAAATGGAAATATTTTTTAGCACATACATTTTCATTATCTCAGAAAAAAATCAGTAATCTTAAGGTTTCAAATGCTTTTGAAAAAGACAAAGGAAGTATCTGATATATAAAAATAAAGATAAAATGTTTATCAAATCAAGTCGATCTCTTACTTTATCTTTTCCATATATTCTGGAGTGTTCTGGTTTGTCATGTTTGAAGGACTAATATGCAGTTTGAAGTCCGGGCCAAAATACTCAAAGTAATCATTATATGGCAATTCTATTAAAAACAATGAAATAAAGTGACATATTAAAAACTCAGTTTTCACACAAACCCATGCACAAAATCCAGATTCAAGCTGTGAAATACCCCCGAAGAAAACTTCTAAGAGTGGCTTACATGGTTTGGAATGTACCCTAATCATCCACTTATCTATTTGTATATATTGACAGTTCCATCCAATAAAGATATCATAATACGAATACTTACCGTTGGGAATCTCACAATCAAGGGCAACTGCAGTCTCATATGTCCAACACCGAGCAACATTACGAATTGTGTATCCACCTCCCCCAAGCATCAGTAATGGTAAATTGAAAGTTTTCACAACTTCTACACATTTAGCATGACCTGAGACAAAAAAAAAGATTTGGGTAACAACAAATCTAAATACTTTAACGGTTTGAAAAATAAGTTTTAAAAAGATAATGAATGGAAACAAAAAGTTTTACTCAACCCAAAATGGCTTTTCTAAGTGTTTAAAGAATATGTAAAAATTTCAAGAAATTTCTAGTCTAAAATTCTTTAATTAATATCTTTCACACAATGATAGGTATAACACAGTAAAACGTCTGTGGCTATTTTAGCAAGTGTCTCTAATAGAAAAGTGAACTACACGATTAAATTAAGATTAAAAATATGAACAGTATACTTGTTTTTATTAACAAAGGAAGACATTCTGTGGTATGAAGATTCTATGTTCATGTGACATTACATGGGGAAAAAAAGGTTACAGTGAAACATGAACAATCTAAATTTTACCACTTTTCCATATAAACATATGCAGACAAATTATGAAAAGCTATACAAAGTTTAACTGGAGGTTATTTTCAGGCAACAGTACTATGAATCATTTTCTTAAGATTATAATTAAGATTATAAAATTATTATCTATTGCTATTAAGAAATACTTCAACAAACATTGATATGTAGAAATCTGAATAGAAAGTAAACCTAATATAAAAACAAAATCTTTTCTTTGGATAAATGTGATTGTTTAATAATTAAGTTAGTTACCAGTGACATATTCAGGCATACAAATCAATCTTTAAAGAAAAAACCCTTCAATTATAGAAGATATCCATGCTTACTGAAGAGTATTTGGAAAAATCAAAAAAGTACAAAGAAAAAACTATTTAAAACTCCATTATCCATAGATAGTTTTTAAAGTATTTCCTTGTAATTCCTTCTGAATTAATAAGATTTAATGATTTTTTTTATGTAATTGTATTATTTGTGAGCATTTCCACTGACTACTCTTCAACTGCTGCAATATAAAATTCATAATCCAATTTCTTCTATTACTGCTACTAAAAACCATGAGCCTCTTATAATAGATAAAAAAAAAAATCCCACTTCAATGTTTTTAAAGACAAAAACAAAAAGTTAATTCATACAGTTCTGAGTAAAGATAGCTGGCTAAACAGAAACACTTTTACTCCTTCCTAAAACCTGATAAAAAAGGACTATAATGGAGGGCGTTTGGGTGGCCCGCTTCTCCCTCTGATCTTCTCCTCTCTCATGTTCTTTCTAATAAATAAATAAAATCTTAAAAAAAAAAAAAAAAAGACTAATGGAATTTTTTAAAGGCTAAAACTGAAACGTATAAAAAATGAAGAATGTTTAGAGAACACACAGTAACAACATAAATGAAGGTAGAAAAGAGATGGACAAGAGGTAATGGACTTTAAAGGACCTGAGAAATCTAAATTGAAGCTGGCAGTGGAGAAAACTTAGAATCAAGTTTAATATCTGGAATTGCAAATATCCTTAATGCTTTATACAACTGAAATTCTAACAGTAGAAACATAATTATAAAAAGTAAAAAATAGTTTATGATGATAAATGCTATTACTTTTAAGTATGAAAAACATCAAAGTATTTTCTTTTTTTAAAAAATATTTTATTTATTTGACAGAGAGGAGACAGATCACAAGTAGGCAGAGAGGCAGGCAGAGAGAGAGAGGGAAGCAGGTTCCCCACTGAGCAGAGAGTCCGATGCGGGGCTCGATCCCAGGACCCTGAGATCATGACCTGAGCCAAATGCAGAAGCTTTAACCCACTGAGCCACCCAGGTGCCTCCATCAAAGCATTTTCAAAGTGCTAGGACATGAAAACAGGACAGTTAATACCCATTTTGTACATTAGGAAGATCATACCCATTCTGAAGCCAACAGATGGTTATCAACCCATTAAGTTCAACAATATGAAACTGCTTTTTGACCAATGACCTACCAAGAAAAGGGGCAATCAAGTTTGTATGGTTCAACCAAATAAAAGTAGAACAGATTATACCACTAATTCTAATGCTAACTGGTATAGATGCAATCATAACATTAAATAAAAGACTTTAATATATTGATCTACTTATTTAATTCCATTTAACCCAAGTCATTTTAGAAAAGTTCTATTTGAGAATTCTTCACATCTTATGAGGCAATTCAATGCAAGAACATCCATTTGTTTACTGAAAATTCAGAAGGAAAACAACTATAAAGTCATGTACAATATTCATCATTACTGATCCCCATATAACAAATTTTAAGAACTTATTAAAAAAAATTTAGTATTTATTCTTATACTCTAGAAGTTCATTCCATGACGGTGATCTTTCACTTTGGTCTGCACTTATATCACATGTTAATTTCAAAACTGGATCAAATTTAAATTTTTGGTGCTATACTCCTAATCCCCCACACATTTTTTCTCAGAAAGCTACTTGAGAATATGCTCTACCAAAATGAGACAAAAATTAAGAGGAAGACAGAGGAAAAAGCAATGGGGAAGGGAGGGTATATAAGAGAGAAACAAAGAGCTCTTTTGCTACCAAGTCCATAGGAGATACTCATCCAAACAGTAACAGTTCGGGAGGCTATTCTTCAAAAAGGTAAAAATGATGGAATACCTGATGCACCCGAACATTTGAAGCTATTTAGATACTGATGATTTAATAATGAGTAAAGAGAAAACTAAGTAATGAAAACAATTAGGCAAGAAAAACAAGTTATACAATAAAGAAAAATCTGATGAGCTGAAAAGTGCTTTACTGTTGATGATGCTGTAAACATGAATGCCACGCCAAAATTCTAGTATAAATACCAGATTTAAACTATAAAAATGAAGATACTGGGAGGGTGTATGCATGTGTTGGGGACAAAGTGGTGAAAAGAGCTAAATCCCTCTTCCTCCATGATGGGAAGTGAATATGCAAAGCTAAAATTGAAAGTAACAAAGTTTGGGCCACTTGGCTGGCTCAGCTGAAGGAACATGCAACTCTTTGAGAGAGAATATGAACGGAGGACAGGGGAGAGTTCTCAAGCAGACTCCCTGCTGAGCAGAGCCCAGTGCAAGGCTCAATCCCACACTCTAAGATCATGACCTGAGCTGAAATTAAGAATCGCATCTCAACCTCCTGAGCCAGCCAGCCAGACGCCCTGAGGAACATGCAACTCTTGATCTCACGGTTTTGAGTTTGAGCCCCATGTTGGGTGCAGAGATTACTTAAAAATAAAATAAAAACAAAAATAAAAATAAACTAGTTTGCATGCTATTTGAGAAAGATAAACACCAAAAGGAGCAACCAGAAACACTGAAAATGGCTGCCTTGGTTGGGACTGCAAGAAGCTTTATGAAACTATTCATGTATGAATGTAACAAATAAAAAAAGCTAAAATTACTGAAACAGCATTAATTATAGCTATAAAGACCAATTCCAAATGCATACATACATTCAACAAAAAACAATGAAAAGTACAAAGCATGTGGTTCTGTGTTAACATAGTAGAGGCAAAAAATTATAATGATTACTTTAATGGGAAGTTCTCGGAGAGGAATAAAAAAAAAACACCTTCCTGGAACTATCATCCATTAAACTGCTTACCTTTGACGGTCAGATTGAAGCACCCAAGCCTATCACCAGAGAGTGAGTCTGCACCACACTGTAGCACCACAGCACTAGGCTGATACATCTCCATCACCTTTGAAATAATCTATGTACAAGATAACAAATGTTACTATCTGTAAAATTATTTCAAAATTCCATTTGATTTTGAAAATAATAATACTTACAGGCTTAAATATCTGCCCATAGGACTCATCATCTATACCATCTCTCATTGGAAAATTGACAGCATAGTATTTGCCTTTTCCTGCACCAATATCCTAAAATACACAATTAAACAGCTCTTAGAGAATATTTCATAGTAAAAATGCTTGACGTGTTTGTTAAAAGATTTTTTTTACAAGATTAAAAAACTAGGTAACAATATCCAATTCTGAATTCATCTTTTCTGTTAAATACAGAGCAAGTGTAAATTCCAATATTAATGGATTGTTTTATTACAGCAAACAACTAATTCCAATTAATCTGTAATAGTTACTTTGGGGAGAAAAAAAGTTTAACAATTAAAGGCAATATTACATTAGACCAAAAAATTAATTACAAACAGAATATGTAAGACAACATTATGCGTAAAACTACAGAAAATAAATACTCTGAGCCAAAGAATCACGCAGGACAATTGTCTCTATAATGCAGAATCCTTCTTGTGGCTCACATTCTGATATAAATTTATTTATGATGTAAGAAAAGCTCCAACTTCCCTCAAGTTTTGACAACTGCAGACTAAAGCACCAAAATCTGCTCTTTAATTGAGCTTGAAATAAATTTTGTTTCTATTTGTTGAATAAATACCACTCTAGGCATTAATACTTCCCAAAGAAGCAAGAGAAACTGAGGGCTGGGTTCAGCAATATACACACACTTAAAAATTTATATACACCCAAACACTACCATACTATTTGTATATTTATTATGCATGCGTAGATGCATGTGTGTAAATGTACCTGAGTGCACACACACATAAAATTCCTAGAAGAAATGGTATAGCATAAAAATTGTTATAGAATAGTTCTTTAACTGCAACACCAAAAATTGGTGGTAACTGACTCTTAAGGTGTTTTAAATTATGTCTCAGTATACATGAATCATTAGGACTACTACTGCTTTTGTACAAGTCTCCCTTTACCTCTCATATAATGATCTGAGTTTGATTCATTTTAAAAAAGCATAGTTTATCCTTCAATATTAGAGTTATCATGATCCAACTTCCAATGATGAAAGTAAGTGGAATTAACTTATCTCCCTCAACAATTTTTCTTGAAGAAATCTAAATGTTTATATATAACTAAATACAAACCATTCATATGTGGATAAACTAAAACACTGTGAATCCCTAAAATCCTGTACTAAAAACTAAACTCTGAAATATACCTTGTCACTAAGATTTCAGACTACAGAAAGCTAGTCAGCACTTCTCACTTGAGCCAAAAGCTGGCCCCTCAGCTGATGCCCCTGTTGCACCTAGCTTTATCCCTTCTAGTTCTTACTCCTGAACTGCTACTTTATCATCCCCTTTCTTCCTCTACTTAAGACTCCTGCTCTAATAAAGCCAAGCAGTTTTAACAATGACCTAAGCTCAAAGTAGCTTTCTTTTCTAATTCAGAATGAACTGGTAGGTAGAAATGGGAATGTTTATTAAAATAACATTAAGATACACACAAGTTTTATGAAATTCCAAATATACTCCATGTATAATGACTGACTTTGATTTCCTTACAAAATTTTGGGGATACCTTTATAATAAATTATTATGATGACATTTCGTTTAGTAAGTATAAAATCTTTAGTGAGTAAAAGAGAAATTTAAAGTCATTCTAAAATCTTTAAAAAACACCCATTCTCCAATACTTTCTAACAACTTCAAACAATCTTTAGAATATCGTCAGAAATGAACACAGAAGCCATATTTTACCATTTCTGACATTAATTAGGATTATACTGAAAAGAGATTTTCTTTAAGCTTAAAACTAGAAAGACTTTGCTCAATTTCCACTGAGTACAATGGCTGTTGACCTAGGAATTCTACCAGTTTAGAGTAGTAGTTCTCAAACGTTAGTGTGCACAATCAGTTTCGGAGGCCTGACAGGATGTTCCCAGTAATACTGCTAGTTTAAGACTCATATGCTAAGAATCACTGTATGTAAGTTAAGACCAAGAAGGAAAGGCACTGACGGAGCTAACAGGCATGGAATTGAAAATATACATTTGCAATTTTAAAAGCCACATAATTTAAACTCAAGTAAATTAAACAATTGACCTTCTACCCATTTATAAGTAAAGAAAGATTTCACCATCACAACTCTTACTGAAAGAGCACCATCTTGTGGTCAAATAAAAAAAACTCACATATCTGAAAAACAAGGTTGCAGAACAGCTCTAACTACATACCACAGGTATGAAAAATAACCTTAATAATAAAATAACTTAGAATACTGAATGCCATGATTAGAGAAATTTCCCATGATCCAGGCTGAATTAAAAACGGCTATTTAAATTTGTTAATAAATTTCAACATACACGTAGTTTGGTTTAAGAACAACCAGTGAAGCAAAAAGACTTCAGGAACTTTGTAAAACAAGATTTGACCAGTGGTTTTTGCATTCATAAAATAAAAAGCACTAAATGGAAGAAGACAACAGAAGTATAAAAGAAATGCATTTAATGTAACAGGCAGGCAGGATAAGCAATGGTACCCTTTCTTTCTTCAAAAGATACAGACTACAAATTTCAGAAGCCTAAGGAAAAAGAGATTAAAATTAGGCCTATTAAATCAAGACTTGTCATAAAAGGAGGGCAGTAGAAGAATCTAAAAAAGAGTTACCTTCTTCCCCCAATCTTTATAATCAACAGCAATGTTAGGTAATATCAATAGGTTTTAAAGATGCAAATAAACATCTAGAAAACCTCTTCGTGCTTCATAAATGTTCAAAAATAATTACTCAACCAAAGAAATTATGAATGAGCAAAAGAAAAGTCCTCTTATCTAACTTTTTGCTTATAGTGAACAGAAGTGAATTCTAACAAATGTTACACAGCATATAAAATGACTCAATTCTGCATACAAATTTCAAATGAATGACTGAAGAACAGTTATTAGTTTAGATATATGATTATTAGCTTCCTCAGTTCTCCTAATTTTTATATCATAATACTTATTCAGACAGAAATTCAGTCTTACCCTCAAGTCTCCTGTTCCGGGAAAGTATTCCCCATATTTATGGAATGATACAGTCATTACACGATCTGTCGTATAAAAAGCTTCTTCAACACCATCACCATGATGGATATCAATATCAATATATAAGACTCTCTGATGATACCTAAAAACAATGCCATCAGTTAACTTTTTAAAAGGTTTTAAAAGATAGGAAGAACCACCATGGGTTCAGAAAATCCATTTTTGAGCTCCTGCATTTCAGCATGTTTAATCCTTTTTATTTCCAGCCTAAGAAACCATTCAAACAGCTAAAGTTACAAGTTTGGGCCTTAAGATCTTTTAATTCCTTCCTTTAGCCCTACTCTAGGTAAGAAAATGTATTTATTCTCCCTGTGAAATCTGTCCAGTTCTACAGGTTTTAAAAACATACTACATACTTCTATATATTAATAACTGAAGATTATACTGTACTTACAGAATTATTACTTTAAAACATCTAATAAATTTTCAGTGTTATAAAACAGTGGTTGGCAATCTATTTCATAGCCCAAATCTGACCAATGAAGTCTTTTTGTAAAGCCTTGAGCTAAGAATAGTTTTTACATTTTTAAACCACTGAAAAATAAAATTAAAACAAGAATATTTCATATGTGACAAGGGAATGCAAATTTCAGTGTCCATAAAGTGTTACTAAAACATGGCCATCCTTGCTTGTTTACAAATTATCTATGGCTTCTTTTGTGCTTTCAACTGCAAAGTAGAGTAGTTGTGACAGAAACCACATCTGGTACTCTCAACATTTCCTAGTGCTGCCTGGAGTACTACAAATTGTGATATAGTTATAGCTCAAATATATTTTAGGAGTCATGTGTATCACTATACTATGACATCTTTTTACCAGTACATACCCATGTCAAAATAGAGAAAAGGAAATGAACTTTGAATGTCATACTTTTATAGCATGGTGAACTGAGGATTGTTTTGTTATTAAATTAAATGGCAGAGCTTTGTGTGTTTATTATATAATGATACCACCACTACGTTAAAAGAAAGTAATATAAACTGACATTATCAAATTAAGCACTCATTAGAATATTCCCAACTCCCAGGAAAGCATCATTCAGCAAAGTTATTAAAAAGCAGAATGTCAAAAAAAAAAGCAGAATGTCTCATGATAGACTTTCTTCACAAATAAAAAAAAGCTGTTAGCCAAGAAAGTGGTTTATAAGTGGCTTATCAGTCAATTAAATTATGACTGTTCACACCAGTTAAAGAAATATGTCTATACAAATTAAGTTAAAACTTGTTTAAGGCTATAACCATGCAGGCAAGAACCGCTGCCCAGAGATGGAAGACACAAGAACCAAAATCAACAGTGAATTAAAAACCAAGGCAAGTAATTTCAAGTGGTTTTCCTTGGCTCTGAATGAGTTAACTGAAACATTTTAGTTGTTCATCTGAGGAGTCAATACCAAATTTTAAATGACCGAAAAAGCAGTCTCTATAAACAGTATGCATGGAATAACTATAGGCAAGAACATTTTTGGTAATGAGAAAAAACTAATTCACTACAATCTGAAATGGCATCTGCTAACACGTTACAACTGATAATGGCTGAAAAAAAAAATGTAAATTTCCAAAATTTTAAGTTTCTCTATGGTTATCTCTCTCAAACTGCAGTTAAGTATAACTTCACATCTAATTCCTTTAGTAATTTAGAGACAATTATATCCATTAGCAGAGAACAAAGCCTCATTCCACGTGGAAACTAGGCAATTAGCTAGACTCATTCCACAAACAAATTTCCTTTAACACAAGGTTTCAAATTTTTGCCTTCAAAAAGTTAAAACTTACAAAATGTTAGCACATACAGACTTTCAGGGTCCTGCCATCTTTCATTAGTTGAAACTATAACTCAAATCTAAAACTCCAAACTACTTTCGGTCTTTTTTAAAAGGGTATTTAAGGGGAGTTTTAAACATATATATGCATTTCTCATTCTTAGTAATCCAAGGAATGGGAATATGTCCTGTATTTCTACAATGGTTTGTAATGAATCCATATAAGATTCACCACTGAACTATTTTTAACCTGTTTCTTTGATATTTTTAAAAAGTTATAAATTTCATTTTCATTAAAACTTTTTTTTTTTTTTTTTTAAAGATTTCATCTATTCATTTGACGCAGAGAGAGAGATCACAAGTAGGCAGAGAGGGAGGCAGAGAGGTGGGAGACAGGCTCTCCGCTGAGCAGAGACCCCAATGCGAGGCTTGATCATCACCAGGGCCCTGAGATCATGACCTGAGCCGAAGGCAGAGGCTTTAACCCACTGAGCCACCCAGGTGCCCCTAATTAATATTTTAACAAAGAAAATATCAACATAAATTAACTTACTTTAGTAATTCAAGGATGGCAAGTACAATATCATTAACGTAACAGAATCCTGATGCTTCTGATTTCTTAGCATGATGTAATCCCCCAGCCCAGTTAACAGCCATATCCGTTTGTTGTCGATTTAACTTCACAGCCCCAGCTAAAAGACAAGACAGGGTAGACTTTGAAAGTGTTTAAAATAAAAAAAATTAATATAACTAGACAAAAACCCTATAGGAAAGAGAATGCCATGTACAAGTAAAAAAAAGAGTTTAAAATTACAAAAAGATAAGGATCATTGTCTGGGACATCGACAACAGTTTTTTTCCTTAAATGTTATTCTACAGCTATGTTCTGATTTAAATAAGCATATATACAGAAAGTGGTAGTAGAAGAGAGGAATCTCTATGTGAAAATACAACAGAAATAAGAAACAAATGTTCAAGTCATTATGATCATAAAGCATGAGGTTTATTTATTTTTAAAGAAAGAAGGTAACTACTTTTATTTTTTTTAAAAAGTGAGCTCTACGCCCAACATGGGGCCTTGACCTCACGACTCCCAGCTTGAGTCACTTGCTCTACCAACTGAGCCAGTCAGGTGCCCCAAACATGGATTTTTTTAGACCATTGTACTACTAAAAAACATACAGACTACTTTTTGTTATCAAAATCAACTACCACTAAAAACTTCTGCTTTAAACAAATAACCCAAAAGTTACATACCAAATTTAAATCAATTTTTAGAACTGAATCTGGACACTTACCAACTGAGCCACCAGTTGAGAGCTGACAAAACTCGAAGAGTCCATCAAACACTGGACAATCCTCTCCAACATTAACTGTGAAAGATGGATTTCAGTTAGAACCCACCCTATGAATTAAAGGTTTTCTTCCAAAAACTATTTCTTACAAATACTTTATTTGATGCAATCATAGAACACACATCATAGAAGCAATCTAAACTTTGATACTTAAAAATATAATTTATCATTTTACCCAAGGTAATTAAAGTGGTATGTATGAAACACCACCACAAAATCTTATCAGGATTATTTGTAAAACATCTTTTCTACTAAAAAAATTAATAGCTATCAAAATATAAAAGGAATTTGATTTATTTAATTAAAACATGCACTTAAATTTTAGGCATTTCTCCTTAAACATACAATAAACTAAACAGGATTCTAAAAAATTTAAGCAACTTTAATCCCTTTATGATTTACTTTCTCTAAAAATCCCAAGATGCACAGAACATCCATTAACTTTGAAATGTATTTTAATGAGTACTAAAAAAATAAAGCAGCTGGTTGCCTACCCAATCTTAAAGGATAGTAAGAATTAGTTAGGTTCATAACAACCAAGACATAGAATGAAGGGGTATATATATAGCACAAGGAAAGGACACAATCAGATACATGACACATCCCAATATATTTAGTTCTTTAATACTGACAGGATAAAAGGGACATATTATGTACACGACCCATTCTCAGCCTCTTCCCACCCCCCAAATTATAACCTCTTAAAAAATAAGGGTAATTATTTTACATAGCTTTGTATACCCATAATTTATTAGCACCATAATGAATACATCTGAGTTTCCTACTTCTTAGATATAATCATAATCTTTTTTTTTTTTAAAGATCTTATTTATTTGACAGAGAGAGAGATCACAAGTAGGCAGAGAGGCAGACAGAGAGAAAGGGGAAAGCAGGCTCCCCGCTGAGCAGAGAGCCTGATGCGGAGCCCTATCCTAGGACCCTGGGATCATGACCTGAGCCAAAGGCAGAGGCCTTAACCCACTGAGCCACCCAGGTACCCCAATATAATCATAATCTTAATTTAATTCAGTATTATATATTAAATCAATCCTGTTAATTAATTTGCCTAATCTACCCATAACTTTTAATCTAAGCCTGATTCTCCATCAAAAAAAACAGGGATAAATATGTTCTATTTACATTATAGCATTCAAAGTTCTATAACTATATACAATGTCTAACAATTACACTTTAGTATTATTAAAATTGTTTTTAAAAATATTATCACTGAAGACTACAGAAGTTTACTCTACAGAACAGAAACACTGATGAGAATGAACTTCAGTGCCAAGCTTTAAAAAAAAACTCTTGTTCTAAACATTTTAAGATGACACTTTGCATTCTACTTTGAAGCAAACCAACTGCTAATAATACTTTCTATCTATATAAAAGATAGTACTACACAGAAGAAAATAAAAAACTTCACTAACAAAGAGAAGGAACAGATTATATATTACAATCCACATTAACTAAAGCACACAAATAGAAGATGAGAAATACATATACCAGACTAAGGTCAACTGAAATATAATTACCTTTTTTTTTTTTTTTTTTAAAACAGGGGAGTAAGGTCTCCCCACCAATATCCATTATCCCAAAGTTAAAAAGGGACAAAAACGAAGAATAGAGGAACATCCAAATAGCTTTTTGGCAGTTTGGCAGACCAATAGGCTTCAGGTAGGTTTTGTTTTTTTAAAGATTTTATTTCTTTATTTGAGAGAGAGAGTGACGGAGAGAAAATCTCAAGTTGACTCTGTGCTGAGTGCAGAGCCTGATGCAGGTCTTGATCTCAAAAGACTCTGAGATCATGACCTGGGCTGAACTCAAGGGTCAGACATTTAACCAACTGAGCCCCCAAGCACCCTTTTTTTTTTGTTTTTTGTTTTTTAATTTAAAATAGCTCTGATGGGCACATGTACGTGGCTCAGCTGGTTAAGCATCTGCCTTCATTCAGCTCAGGTCATGATCGCAGGGTCCCGGGATCGAGCCCTGCATCAGGTTTCCTGCTCAGCAGGGACTGCCTGCTGTTCCCTCTGTTTGTACTCTCTCTCATCTGTCAGATAAATAAAATCTTTAAAAAAAAAATTTTTTTTTTTAAATAAAGTAGCTTTAGTATTTTTACATTGACTTTTCAAACCAACAATTAATTTTAAAAAGTATGTTAGATCAGGCAGAATACCTAGATTTGGATAACTCTAATTATAAGCTTCTAAAAATACTCATTTATACTTATCAATACTAATATATACTTTTAACACAGAAACGTACATCTCTGCATCTGCTTACTATACTCAGACATATTATCTGGTCTTATTGAACGTAGAAATTTGATGTACTCATCACTGTGGTATTTTGTCATTTCTTCAGCAGTGGCTTTATGGGGCCTCTGTGAAGAAAAACATATGTCAGAATTGTGGAACTACAACTGGTTATAAAAGATTGTTACCAAACACAAAGTATACAATTTCCCCAATTTCCTCAGGAACTAGGTCTGCCAGAACAAAATAAATTCCAAAGCTAATCCAAATTTATACATGTGTTTTAGAAAATAGTAATCAATTCCAAAGCTAATTCCTACTCCTTTAAAAGCATCAGACAAGTCTGACTCCCAACTATATATTACTTCTTTTATCTTAGTGGAAATCTAATGGAATCTTAGTGGAATACAATTCCTTAGTGGAATACAAATCTTAGTGGAATACAAAGTTGAATCTGTGTTCAGAAACTTTCACTTTTTCCATCATAAACCTTCTGTTCTATATCCAGCGAGAATGAGACTCATTCTCAATTTTAAGTCTTTGTTCACAATCTCTCTTCCATTCCTTTGCCTGTCCTAATTACCCTTGTTTCCAAGAGCTCAATTTCATTTATGACACACTTCTCCCAGAAGGCTTCCAGGAAAATCCATCCAACTCCTCTTCTGTAAATGTTTATATTTGAAAGAAAGTAACTCATAGACACCCAGTATTGCTAACTGCTTCAAGTCTTTCTTTTCCTTTCTCTTGTGCTAAAAAAAACAAACACAACAAGCAGCAGGGGAATAAGGTCTCTCCACCAATATCCATCCCAAAGTTAATATATAATTCCATCAGTGCAAAACATTTAAGGTTGTATCCTAAATGTTAGCTGTACTGTGCATGACCACTAACACATTGTTCCATATGCCAATAAGTATTTGTAGAATTGTCTACATAGTTCTTTCTCATAATAGTCCCAGGTCAAGTCTTCAGCAGCAAGTCAGGTCAACCACTACTTTAACAAAGATATTCAGTATGCTTAACTGAGCTGTTCTAGGAATGTGAAAAGGTAGGGCATGAGAAACTTTTAAAAAATGGTTGAGGAAAAGGGACAAGAGGTCATAGCTTTCACACTCTTGTTTTCTCTGAAGAGTAAAACAAAAAAAGGATTTTCTGTTTTCTTCCAGATCCCTTCATGTTGCACAACATGCACTTCAAAGGGAATAATAAAGTTTCAAAGGAGATTAAGAAAAAAAACCACTACTGAGAATTTATCAAAAGGTATACTCACATATATTTCCATTTTTCTATATAAGCCATAATTTAGCAGCAAGTTATGGGTCATGCGGATTCTATGAGGTTTCATGGGATGACCTTGTCCATAATAATAATTTCCAATATCACCTAAAATAGAAAAAAAAGACACTGAACAATACAGACAAGAGAATCTTCACAAACGATTTAAATTTATGTATATTCATCTTTAGAAGGCACTTACCACGTAAACGAGACTTAAAACCTTAAATAACGATTTTAGATTTTTCAACTTTCAGACTGTATTTCAGAAAACCAAGATACTATGTACACATTTACATGTGATAACTCCATTAATATATATGATGTTTGCTTATAAATTAAAGCAAGCAAGATTTTCTGATTTTCAGTTCACCAAAATTTCAGATTAGCCGTAATAAAAAATATTCTACACTCACAAAAGTAGTTTCAGTTACTTAAATTGATAATTTTTTTTTCATATTTATGGGTAAATTCAGATGCCCAAAGTAAATTCTGAGTTTCACTGTTATTAAAAATTTTACAGCAAATATTGTTTCTTGAATATTTACTGGCATCCCAGAAATTCCTTATAGTTAGAATTATGAGGGTTAGAACGTTCTACACATCCATCACAGTGTTTAAGAAAAAACTTTTGGTAAATAGATCCTAAAAAGTTTTGCTCTGGTAAGACATATTCATGACATTTAAGACAGTAAACATATTTTGTCTCATTCTTTATGATTAAAAGTTTTATTAACTGCCAGCCTGTCTTTCTATGACATCTTATATACCAAGTGTTTTAAATCAAATTTTCATCTATCGAATTTCAATTAAATCAGTACTTTTAGGTAAAGATCCAGTGTTTTTATAAATACTAAAGAAACCCTTAAAAATACACTACTTTTTAAATGTAACAAGCACTTTTTGCAACAACCTGTATTAAATTAGAAATTACTTTTAGTATTAATTCTAGTCTTCAAATAAGTAATTCCAAAATTTTATTAAATCAAGCTGATTTTAATGCTTGAAATTAATCATTTCAACACAAGTTTATATAAAAACAAGGGATAAAAAATGTCATCTCCCCACCATCAGGATAAAGAAAAAATCTTTCAAAATCGTGCCTAAATACAACCTTTTTTTTGTTTAATAGAAACTGAGAACTCAAAAACTGTATTTCCCGGGGCACCTGGGTGGCTCAGAGGGTTAAAGCCTCTGCCTTCGGCTCAGGTCATGATCTCAGGGTCCTGGGATTGAGCCCCACATCGGGCTCTCTGCTTAGCGGGGAGCCTGCTTCCTCCTTTCTCTACCTGCCTCTGCCTACTTGTGATCTCTCTCTCTCTCTCTGTCAAATAAAGAAATAAAATCTAAAAAAAAAAAAACACCAAAAAACCTGTATTTCCCTTTCTTCCATATATTTGGTAATAGTCTAGGAAGAACATTCCTATTTCATAACCTGTTTTATAACCTTTACAGCCTACTTTATAACCTACCTATTTCTAATTACCACTACTGCTTAAGTTTGTTGGTATACTACTAATTTACTTAATTTTTCACTTCCAACACAAACTCTCTTCTGAAAACAATTAATATATACACAGTGACTTTAAGGGAGAGCCATCTTTCTTTCTTTTTTTTTTTTTTTTAAAGATATTTTATTTATTTGACAGAGAGAAACACAGCGAGAGAGGGAAGCAGAGGGAATGGTAGTGGGAGAAGCAGGCTTCCTGCAGAGCAGAGAGCCCGATGCGGGGCTCGATCCCAGGACGCTGGGATCATGACCTGAGCTGAAGGCAGAGGCTTTAACCCACTGAGCCACCCAGGCGCCCCGAGCCATCTTTCTTAAAACAGAGCCAACAACTAGACTAAGTAAGACAATATAGACAAGTAGCTAATAATCAGGGCTAAGGGGAGGTACAACATTCCTCTGCATTTACCCCAATTCAGGTTAGGGTTAGGTGCAAAGCTGCAAAGCTCCTCTGGATAGTTGGCATTACACCTAGTGCCTTGAAAGCAGCTGGGTTTCAATTCTTAAGGTATGGAAAGCCCACCTGAATTACAAGGCAACATGTACCCAAGTTAATGAAAGGGAGGTATTTCTTTTCTTTTTTAAAGATTTTTATTTATTTATCTGTCAGAGAGAGACAGAGAGGACAAGCAGGGGGAGCGGCAGGCAGAGCAGGCAGAGGGAGAAGCAGGCTCCCCGCTGAGCATGGAGCCTGATATGGGACTTGATGCCAGGACCCTGAGATCATGACCCAAACTGAAGGCAGTGGCTTAACCGACTGAGCCACCCAAGCATCCCGAAAGGGAGGTATTTCTAAGTTATCATCACTACCAGAAGAAATCACAAGAGTTGGCATAAAGAAACTAGTCTTTACAGAACTTCCAAATGCCTCTGTGTTTAGATTCACTAACATGGAATGTCTCTGACATCTACCACATTTTAAGATCAAATATTCTAGTTATAGACATACTGAGAATCCAGTGGAAAGCCACAAATAATATGAAAGATGTCAACCTACAGAAAGATGTCAACCTACAGAAATGTGTCAATTTCTGTTGGTATTTCTCAGCAAGCCTGTTTAAAAAAAGAGAGAGAATGACAATAGCAGTAATTAACATTTATTGAATGTTCACTAGAAGGTTCTATTCTAAGCACTTCACATATATTATCTGTTTACCTTCTCAACCCTATGAGATAGGTATTATTACTATTGTTCCTATAGTGAAGAAAGGTGAGATGCAACTGAGTCAGGTAACATTGCCAAAGTAACCTAACTAGCAAGACAGAGGCGCTAGATTCAAACACACGCAGAGCAATGCAGACAATCTTAAGCAGTAGCTACCAGGAAAGTAATGGCATTTTCAATCACTAGAAAGAAATAGTAGGGGAAAGCCTGGCAAGAAAAGGATGTAATGTGTAATACAAATATTTTCATAAATGTTTAGGATCTTTGTTAATTTAGAAAAAATGAAATAAGAAACTATTCAATTCATGAAAGTAACTCATTTTTTTAATTAAACCAACTGGGTCTTCAAATTTTTTATGAATATATATAGCTTTCATCAAGTTTCTCTGCTACAATTAAGGATCCCAGGCTCGTCAAAAATATGTGCACTTCCTAAATGACACATGTCCCCAAGGGGAGCCAAGCCAAAGATAAGTGCTATTTCATTTACCAAGAATTCCTTCAAAAGGTAAGGGGTTATAAAAGAAACCCCTCCCAATACTTTATGATTTAATCCTTATCTCAAAATTCTCTATAGGTTGCTTTATAGCCATCCACTTTTCAATAAATATAAAATTCCTTAGTTTAAGAACCTACACATTCGATTCATGATTTAAATGGCTAGTAACATAACTTGGGCATTTTAAATGTGATCTTGATTTTTATCAAAATACACAAAAATGCATTACGAATGAAGAAAACATCCAGAACAATTAGTGCAAGGTGGTTCCTTGAATACAACAAATTTTAATTGTCATTGTGAATAAGTTATGATAAAGAATTAAGTACCTGAAAAATTTTAGAAATTGCTCACTCTTCAAAAGAAGCTATCAGAATGAAATGGCTACTGAGGTCTTAAACTCTCTCATCCAAAGTACTTGGAACTAGATGTATTTTAGATTTTTTTTTTCAGGTTTTATAAATGTAGTATGTTACATCCGCTGTATATTATGTGATACCCTGGAGTCTGCACAGGATTCTATAATCAAGTAGTAATATTTTTGCAGCAAAAATGTGTAAATACTCACAGTGAGCAGAATAAAGATTATAAATATTAATCCAGATTAAGCTTTTGACTCCAAATGAGTTACAGCTTTTTCTTCCCATTTTCAGATAATTTTGAATTTTAAGACTGTAAAATGTACCTTTACCCTTCCTTAAAGATAAGCAGGCTACAAAAATTATCCAGAAAACAAAAAAAACAAAGGAAGCAAGAAAAAGCGATAGTATTATTTTCACCTTCCACACACTACTTAACTTAGTCCACTACTAGCTTAAACACTCCGACCACTGACTTCCATAACACCACTGTCCTGGACCGTATTCATATTGCATAGCCACTCTGCATCAACCTTTAAATATCAGGAGTTTTTCATGTTTATTTATTCATTTAACAAATTAAGAGACTACTGTGCGCCACGCACTATCTAGGTGCTTGGATAAGTCAGTGAACAAGAGTGATGCCCTAAAAATCCTCTGCTCTCAGCAATAAGTCACCTAACTGTTCAATCCAGAAACTTAGAGTTATCTATCCTTTATTCTGTACCACCATCAACCACCTCCAGCTCCATTTCTAATCCATCAACAAGTTCTATTTGTTGTACTCCCAAAAGCTCTCTTAAGTGTGTCAATTTCTGTTAGCCACAACCCTTGTATTTTATGTGGACCAACATGTATTCAATTCTGGCTTTTAGTCTTCCATTCATCACTCTTCACCATCCTTTCTCCACCAGAGTTCTATTTAAAAATCCTTTAGTGGTTTTTCGACTCCCTGAACCAAGTTCAAATCTCTTACTACAAAGTTTTTGTGGTCTGGCCCTTTACTACTTAGCCTGGCATCCCATTGTTCCCCCATGTCTTCCTTTCTTGTTTAGTGTGCCAAATCCTAATTTAGTGGTCATTGCAGTTTGCAGTATCTTACAGGACAATTATTTTAAGGCTGGCCCATTCTCTTCCTTCAGGCCTTCTTTGTCTTGAATACACTACAAAGATCCCTACTCTTACTCTCTAGCATACAGTTTATTTCCTTCTGAGGACTTAATCTTATGTCTACCTGGCACACGGTAGGGACTTTAAGCCCATTTGATATTTCTAAACCCAAAGCTGATTTCATGAACAAGTATAAACCAACTGTTATTAGGGAGAAATAAATCTTATTCGCCAGTATAAACATCCTTAGACTTTAAAAAAAAAAAAATTTTATTTATTTGAGATAGCAAGAGAAAGCAAGAGCAGGGGCGGGGGGGGGGGGAAGGGGGGAGGGAGAAGCAGGCTCTCCGCTGAGCAGGGAGCCTGATGTGGGACTCGATCCCAGGACCCTGAGCCCCAAGGCAGACACTTGAAGGCAGACACAACCAAATGAGCCAACCAGGCACCCCTTTATACTTTAACTTCCAAATCTGATTTCATCTATGTTTCAATGCTATTATCATTCCCTAAGAGAATACCAGTTCCAACTATTTCCTTAAGGATTTGTCAACTGAAGCATTTAGAAATTTTTGTTAGGAAAAAGAAATAATAATACTTCTTTTTTGTTATCAGTGGAAAGAGTTCCACCCTTGTGTCAACAAAAGAAAGAAGAAAAATCTTTAGGTGCAAAGTATTGACCTCTTTTTGGACATTAAAACCAGTCAGTGCGGTAAAGGATAAGGAGTGGACTAAGGTCAAACAGGGATACTAATCTATTTTCATCTGTAAAATAGACAAAATGCCACTGATCCTACTTGTCTGTAACTCAGAGTGGTTGTAAGCAGCAGAGTGTTATATAAAAGTGCTCGATCCACCAAGATAAGGTACAAATCATTTATTTACCAATAATTCAAAAAACCTTTAAATTTTTAGTTAGATGGTAGAGATACAGACTTAAGCAAAACAGACTCTGTCCTCATGAAGCTTATATGCTAGTGAGGACAAAATTTAGGTGTTAGAAATAGGATAATAGTACAAATCGTAAGGAGAAAAGCAGTAATGAGGATTAAAGTAATAGGAAAAAAGTCTGATTAGGTGAAATCTGAAGGAAATGAATAGTAAAGAAGAGCTGGGGAAGAGGACCCAACTATAAGAAAAGCTGTTTTATTTGAGCACTACACCCTACTATGTTTAAACAATGATGTGCAATTAAAACTATTGATATTTAGGTGGCACTTGGGTGATTCAGTTGGTTAAGGGTCCACTCTTGATTTTGGCTGAGGTCATGATCTCAGTGTTGTGGGATCAACCCCCTTATCAGACTCTGTACTCAGTGTGGAGTCTGCCTGTCCCTCTCCCTCTGCTCCTTCTGACCCACTTGTTAGCTCTCTCACTCTCAAATAAATAAATAAAATCTTAAAAAACAAACAAACAAAAAAACAACAAAAAAACCCCCCACTAGTGGTATTTATGAACTGGTATAATTCATTCAGCACTCTTATTTGCTGATTACCTATTTTGGAAGAAATGATTACCTATTTTATGGATAATATTTATACTACAGCTAAGAACACATGCAATTTTATTAAAGGCTATCTACCAAAAAACTTTGGCACTACTGTTACAAATAAAGGTCTAAGAAAATCTATCAGTTAGTTGGCTGCCAAATAAATTCTTATAATCTCCTAAACTATACGTATACTGGGAGGCATGAACTTGGTAACATATTTTATATTCTTTGAATAGTGTTGAGTATTTTTCACTGCACCACTGGTCTCCAAACATTTTGATGCACCCTTTCAAAAGAGAAAAAAACAAGAGCACAGAGCAGTATCTGTACAATTATGTAAATTATGTTTATATACAACCCTATATATTGTATACATTATAAAACAGGCACTAAATGTGATTGGCCTACAGCTTAATTCAAAATAAAGTACACTTAATATTTCTAAATAAAGTATTATAAATTTTTTTTTTTTTTTAAAGATTTTATTTATTTGACAGCGAGAAACACAGCGAGAGAGGGGACACAAGCAGAGGGAATGGTAGCGGGAGAAGCAGGCTTCCCGCGGAGCAGGGAGCCCGATGCGGGGCTCGATCCCAGCACGCTGGGATCTGACCTGGGCCGAAGGCAGACGCTTAACGACTGAGCCACCCAGGCGCCCCTATAAATTATTTTTAATAAAGATTTTATTTATTTATATGTGTGAGAGAGAGAAAGCAGGAGCAAGGGAAGGAGCAGAGGGAGAGGGAAAATCTCCAGGAGACTCTGTGCTAAGGACAGAGCCAGATGCAGGGCTCCATCTCAAGACCCTAACTAAGATCCCTGATCTGACCTGAGCTGAATTCAAGAGTCTGACACTTAACAAACTGCTCCACCCAGGAGCCCCTAGATAAAATATTAAAATTGTGAGTATTGTAATATGGGACTAAGACAGTTGGTTTGCTAATTACATGTAAGTACAGAATTCACATCATTTCATAGTCAGAACAGATCTCAGCCACTAGGTATATCATTTTACAGAGTACGGTTAATCGTGCAATACATACAAGATGACCAAGATTAAGAATTAAGTTTCTGAAAACTTTGGTGGTATGGGTCAGTATCTACAGTAAGAAAAGTGAACTTCTCTTACTTTCCTCCAAGATTTAAGGATACCTTCTCATCCATTAATGCCTGAAGGTTTAGCTGGAACCAGCATTCCAGTCATCTAAAGGGTGTAATACTGAACACCGTAGAGCATATAGAGAAAAATACACTGTCGTTAGGCGTTCCTTTCATTTGCTAAATATTCTGTGTTTTCAAAAGCGTGCCTAATGGTCCCGCTAAGTCTAAAGGTAGGACTCCTATGGTTATAGAATCCACTACCTCATTCCTGTATTCATCTTTCTTTCTTCTACTTTCTTTACCAAGTTAAAATGAAATAATTTAGGCTAGCAGGTTTTTATTTTACTTTTTAAAAAGATTTTATTTATTTGACAGAGAATACAAGCAGGGGGAGTGGCAGGCAGAGGGAAAAGCAGATTCCCGCTGAGCAGGGAGTCCCCTATGGGACTCGATCCCATGGATCCCATGGTCGTGGGATCCTATACTTAGCTGAAGGCAGCTGCTTAACCGACTGGGCCAACCAGGTGCCCTAGGCTAGCAGATTTTTAGTGCTAACCCAATCCACATTGTATACCTTCAAATCTCCCAATTCTTTGGTGCAGAAACTGCTTTACTTGCATCTTCCCCCCCCCCCCCCACCAAATACCGCTACCTTTTTAAGCTGACAAAATAGGATTTTTTAAAGTAATGAAAATGTAAGCTTTTGGAATTGTTCAAAGTTCAGTATATATACTATCACATACTAATAATTAGCATAACGATAACCAATCCATTTAATAATTTCTACAAAACAATTTTATTAGCCCCCCTAAAACCCAAAGAATATTCCAAATGAAGGCAACTAAAAATTCCATTCTGAAAAGAGGCACGAACCTCAGACAAAAGGCATATAACCTAATGAAAGATTTCCAAATATTCAGTTGTACATGGTGTTGGCCATCAGTAAAGCAGCTGAATGGTCTATAGTAAAGAATTAAGTGACAATCATTGGACTTGAATATTTCCACTCTACCTATCAAGTCCGTTTCCTGCCATGGGCACCCCATTCCCTCAGCAAAAGTTCATCACAAAGGGGCCCAGAAACAAACAGTTGTTCATAAAACTGCCACTTAAGTGTACCTCTGGGTTCTACAATTCAAGTCTGGTGACAAGAAGTTACAAGCAGCTTACTTCACCAGAGCCTATCACTGTCAATAGCAACTAACAGCTGTAGGAAAAGCCTTATCACCACCTTCCTCAACTTTTTAAATCTTTCTCTTTTACCCCAACACCTCACAAGAACAATCTCTAAACCTTAGGAATATCCTAAAAACCTTAATCTTTTTAAAAATTAACTCAAACACAAGGTTACTTACTTTCCAATTTGATCAGGGAATACAGGGCTTGGATTTTACCACTGTCTCAAAATATGCATGAAAACTTAAAAGAATGATTTTACCAACTATAATTCATATTAAATTAAAATGTACTCTTTAGTCCTCAGAATGAAATAATTTCGATTTGTATTACACATATATGTAGTGTTCTCAAAAAATATTTTAAAAATACAGCTGTTAACTAATTTAGTACTAGCCATTAAATATCAATTTAATTTCTTCTGTATGATTTTAAGTTCTTACACAAATGACACGGTGGTCCGTTTTATAGTCAGGCATTAAAAGATTCATCTTTGTTAACTGAAGTAATATGGTATGGCCATTTTCAAATTAAAATCGGATTTATTCTGACCTAGACCTCTAATGTCTTTCCATCTAAGATTTTATAATATACAGATAATATACCATATGTAGGAAACAACTTCCAGGATGTGTCTTGCTTCAAAGAGATCAAAAAGGACTTGCAGGTCATTGAGCCTAGATTCTTTATAAAATTTTCAAAATCTTTCTCTCGAGAATAACCCAGTAGAAACTATTTACCAAATTAACGTCTTTGTGAAATCTGCAAAAATAGGTTACTACTCCATCTCCACTGGAAACAGGATTCAAGAGATTTGATGTTACTGCTCAAATTTTAAATCAGAGAACCCCTAAAATTACATTATCTGACTTTCACAATTTACTGCACCGCAAGCTCAAGCTTACCTGATTTAGTACTTCTGCATTACTCTTCCAAGTTTTCCTACACCAAAACTCCCAACACCTAGAAACAGCTTTCACAAACAAGATGCCAATGCTCTCCTAAACCTCCAAAGCAGGGTCTATTTCCTGATCGAACAAAGAGAGCAACAAAGAAGTGGGTGGTAACCGCCTTTCACAGAGGCAAGCCAGAACCCATCGAGTCTGATCTACAACACAAGCAGTAACAACTCCACGTTTCCCTAACACCATCACATTTCCCGCGAAGACTAACTACCTCAAATTCGAAAACCCCAATTTTTATCGAGGAAGTGAAGCCTTTTCATTTGAATCCTGAGAAAGTGGCGCTCAAAAAACCTGGCGAACAAAGGAAAGGGCTTGGAGCCCGGGCGAAACGTTAGAGTCGGTGTGTCCCAAGGCGGACGTAGGCCCCCACCGTTGGTTACTACTCGCCAGCCCCGACCCGGTAGAGGGGTCGGGGTTCAAGGCGGAGAAAGAAGCAGAGGCAGCCGGCCAGGCCGAGACTGAGCGGAAGGGAAGGGCGGGGCGGGAGCGAGCGGTGACGGGGGAGGGGGGGAAACGGGGGCTGGGGGCGGGGCTCTCGCGGCCTCGGGGCTTTGTGTTAAGTCCGGGTCGGGGTAGATATTTTGATTGGGGGGGGGGAGGGTCAGGGCCAAAGCAGAGCCCTCCTACACGTCCGCCCCCGCAAGTGGCAAGAAGAAGAGAGGGGGCAGGCCATCCCTTTGGTCACCTCCACGAAGACAGGTTAGGCCGGCACCGTCCCACAGGCGGCCGCCTTCGGGACGGCGGGCCGTACTGCGGGAGGCAGAGCGACAGGACGGAAAAGGGGGCGTCCACCTGGCTCCCGCCGCAGAACCTGCCGGGGCCACTCGCCGCGGGGGGGCTCCCCTTGACGGCGTCGGGTTGAGAATGGGTTAAGATGCGGCCAGACGTCGGTCCCTCCTCCTTCCCACCCCTCAGCACCCGCGCCCACTCGTGTCGGCGGCCGCGAAACCTGGCGCAGCTCCGGGCCTGGCTCCCCAGTCGTGCCCACCCACCCTCCTGCTGGCCGGGCCTCTCACCATCGTAGTAGTAGCAGACTTTCTTCTTGCCGCCTCCCTGACTGTACGCCATGGGCTCCCCGGCCACCGCCGCCTCCCGGCTCCGGCTCCTCCTCCTGCTGCTGCTGCTGCTTCTGCTGCCGCCGCGGCCCGGCGGGGAGAGAAGAGGGCTGGGGCGAGGGTGGGGGTGGCAGTCCCGCAGGGAAGGGCTGGCCGGAGGGCGGAGAGGAGGGAACGCCGGGAGGACTCGGTACCGCCCGGCCGAGAGGCCGAGAGCTCGGAGCCGGGGGTGGCAGCGGCGCCAACTCGCGACACTGGGGAGGGGGAGGGGGCAGCCAAACCACCTCCGGAGGCCGAGGGGAGGTGGGACGTGTCCACCGTGGCCTTCACGGGGGAGAAAGGGCTCCGACTAGAGAAAGAGGTCTCTTTTCTTGAGATAAGAGACCTTCTCTTGATGAACAACTTGCAGAGGGCGATGCCAAATGCAGTAATGAGACGAAAAAAAAGGTTAGGCTATTGCTCCGCAAGTAGATAGAAGGAGCGCAGAGCCGAGTGAACGCTCCCCCCCTCTGGATCTTCGCGCGGTGGTTGCGCCTATCCGGAGCCTGCGCAGTCGCGTCTTCCCAACCGTAGCCTTGGCCGCCTAGACCCCCTCCGAGTCGTCCCACGCCGCTCCCCTCCCCCTCTGTCGCGAAGCTCCCGCCCGAGCGGACCACGTGCCGCAAACCGGGCGGGGAGAGACCACTATTGCACCCCTTCCGGCCTCCTCGAACACACCAGGGTGCACCCCACAGTCCCTGTGCCGGGTCGCTTCAGGTTTCTCGTTTGTTCATTTGTTCTTTCATTTTTTTGGTGGAAATTGCTCCGAGATTCTGACCTATTAAGGGGACTTATTACAGATAAGAGTTGTAGAGTGTGCTGCCTGGGTTTGAATGAGTATTTATAGAACGTATTTGCATTGGGGCGTAAAGCACCGTTCTGAGCATTTGCATTTATAGTATTTTCATTGATACCTATATATAATAGATACCTGTTAACTCATTTAAGACTCCAAAACTCTGGGATGTATTAGTTCTATTCCTTCTTTATAAATGGGGTCAGATTAAGGAACTTGGGCCTCTCAACTGTTGAGGATCTGGGGTTAGAATTCATTCAGTCTTTCCCCCAAATCCACACACTCTTACTCCATTACACTACTGCTGCTGGCTGAACTCTGGAAGATTGGAACAGAAAGCTTTTAAAAAAAAAAAAAAAGCGCTTTCAAAACTCATGGAAGTTAAAAATACCTATGTCTGATCAAGTTAACAAACATTAATCAAGCACATATTCTAAGCCAACCACATTGCACGTGAAGAGTGGGGGTACTGACAGCTTGCAATTTAGTACTCTTTTTTTTTTTTTTTTTTTTTAAAGATTTTATTTATTTGACAGCGAGAAACACAGCGAGAGAGGGGACACAAGCAGAGGGAATGGCAGCGGGAGAAGCAGGCTTCCCGCGGAGCAGGGAGCCCGATGCGGGGCTCGATCCCAGGACGCTGGGATCTGACCTGGGCCGAAGGCAGACGCTTAACGACTGAGCCACCCA
>CM053608.1:40791866-40828843 GCA_028646535.1 Procyon lotor | reverse complement strand
TTTATGTCTAATGAATGTGGTCATTTGTAAACTATCACTGTCTGCTGAGAGTGTACCTTTTGAGAAAGTGCTTGCACCAGAAACTGGGGTAAGAGTGGAGGACAGAGCCTTGTTGCATAGGATGGCCGCAAAAATCCCACTGCAGAAAAAGAGTAACTCCGTGGAAAAGATGCTTCTTAAGATGAGTTGCAAAAATAAAAAAAGTCTTTGTCCCACGTGCAAGTTGCGAGGGTGACTTCTGGGCAAGGAAGCCAGAGCAGCGAAAGTTAAAGAGGCCTGTGTCAGCCTGACTTATGACTAGAGGACAACCCGGTAAGTTCTGCAGAGGGGGCAGCTCCGTCTGAGGGGCAGGAATGAAGAGCTCGGGCGTGTAGGCTGGAGGCGATTTGTAGAGCTAATGAAGGGGAGTGGGGAGTGAAGTTTCAAGCATGGAAATACCTTGATTAGATATGCATTTAAAAAATGCAATGTAGCAGCTGTTTGGAGGGTAGGCTTCAGGGGGAAAAGAGGCTAGCAAAGAGTTGGGAGGATGCTCTTAAAGCCATTTCTTTCAGCAGTGGTTTCCAAAATGGGAAGGATGTACCCTGGGAAGGCTGCAGACTGATCCACTATGGTAGGGGAAGGGACTATCGGAACTTGTTGGTAATATCCGTTATATTGTCTTCTACAACAATCAAGGTTTATTAGCATTTAATACATGAATTAATGGGAAGGCCTTCACTTACTTTTTCTGTGTGCCAGAGCGCAACCGTTACTTACTCTGATAGAAGAGTAGAGAGAGTTCCATGATGATCTGGGGGGCCCTCCTCATCTCACACACTTTAGACCGTATATCACACCTCACAAGGGCCCGGTCAAGTGGATTTATGGCTTATGTTATCTAATTTCACCAAAACTAGACCTGTGAAGAGAACACATGGTTGAACACATGGTTTTTAAAAGATTCCTGCAGGACTGCCTGGGTGGTTCAGTGGGTTAAAGCCTCTGCCTTCGGCTCAGGTCATGATCTCAGGGTCCCGGGATTGAGCCCCGCATCGGTCTCTCTGCTCAGCAGGGAGCCTGCTTCTCCCCCCACCCCGCCTCTCTGCCTACTTGTGATCTCTCTCTCTCTCTCTGTCAAATAAAAAAAAATTTAAAAAAACCTTAAAAAAAAAAAAAGATTCCTGCAAAGAGACATCAGATTGTAGAGGATATGAATAATTCAAGCACGAGGAAATGGCAGTTAAACTTCTCCCAGCTCAAACTCTCCTTCAACTACATTGGAGGCATAGATCTGATGAGACATTGGCCACAATAGTTTAAATTATCCATAATACTTGAACTATTACTTTATATCAATAAAGAAAGCCTTACCTGAATTGTATGTTGTGCTTTGAGATGTTAGCCATTGGTAGGATGAAGTCCTTAAAACCGGTAAGACATCTCAGGGATGAGATTGAAAAAAATACATTGTTACTTACAGCATGATCAATCTCAGAAATTTTACATTGAGCAAAAGAGGTCAGATGCAGGGAGGACACGCTATTTGACAACTACACAAAGTTCAAAACAAGTAAACATTGTCTGTGGTGGCAGAGGTCCGAGAGGTGGGCTAGTGGTTATCCTTGGCGGCGGGGGGAGGGGTGCTGTATGGATTAGGGGAGGGCACAGGGGAGCCTCTGGCTTCTGGTAATGTTCTATTTCCTGACCTAATATAAATTACACAGTCACACACCTATATTCACTTTGAAAAACTTCACTGAGCTAGACACTTAATGATTTGTCCTCTTTTCTCCATGTACGTTAAATAAAACTAAATAAGTTTACATGCAAATTTTTTAATGTAAGATGTTTAATGAAAGTAAACACATTTCTATAATTTGTGAGAAAACTGCTTTAGTGCTATTAATAGATTCAACTTTTAAAAATTGTTGCATCATTCATCCATATCTAAAATTTATCTTTACAAATGCACAGAATGTTAGACAAATAGTGCATGGATTTCATTTCATCAAGTCTAAAAAATAATACACTGGGGAGATGGAATGGCTCCATTTACCGATGGGGATATGTCAGAAAGAACCTGCCCAGAGCACTCAGGCAAAGGTTGGTAAGAGTGAACTCTCAGTGCATTGGGGATGAGGGGAGGGAATGGAGAGGAGAAACGACAAGGAGACAGGATCTGCAGGACAAATAACTGGCAGGATTGTGGGACGTGTAAAGGGAAGAAGAATCCCGAAGGGCTCCCAGGTTGAGTGTGGGCCCACAGAGGCTGATAAGCCCAGCTCCAAGAGAGGAAATCCAGGATGACAGCAGGTTTGGAGAAGGTACATTTAGAATATGAAAGGTGCACTATTTTTTATTTCAGTCCACAATCATAACCCCTGTGTTATACTGTCAGCACCAAAAAGTAATCTATTATTTTCAGAAGGCACACAAAGAAATGTCACTCCTAAAAGGAAATCTTGACTAATTAATGCTATATACTACAGTTACACGGTAAGTATCATTTGCTTTTGGGAGAAAGTCTAGGAAAAATTATTCTAAAATCAAGTGCTGAAATTCTTTCTGAAAGTGTGGGAAACAGTGCACAGTATTTTATGATGAGGCCTATGGAAAAGGGCAGTGTAATTAATCCTCAATTATAGTCTTAAAATTAGGCTTCTTTTAAAAGTCAAAGAAATGCATTTGCATTTGTTTTTAATTGAGTCTTTAAGAATTGTTATAAATTAGCATCATGAAAATGGTATTAGAACAAAAGTCATTTGCACTGTTCACAAAAGACCCCATTCTCCGTAACACGCAACAAGTATATGTCTCTAATAAGACTTCACCTTTACTTGGCTCGTGTTTTAATCCAAAAGCTTTAATTTCTTTACAGATATTTATCCAGTTCCTAGATACCTCATTCTCTGAAAGATTAAATGGCAAAAGGATGCCCTCCTTCCCCTCCAGTCACGCTGTGATAGACAGACTAGGTGGCGCAGTTGGGAAAGGACATGTCGGCGACACTTCTTGGTAGCCCATGTTGCTCCTTTCACTACAGAAAAATTTATTCTATGAAGCTATGAGAAGCAGATGGAACCCCCTAAAATGTGTTGGAGAACAAGAAAAATAACCCCACAAAAGAAAAAACATACTGGTGGAAGAAAAGGCAAAGTAGCTCTCACCTTTGACCCATCAGTCTCTGCCATGGTCTCTCACTCTTGTTGGAAGGGCTTCCTTGCTGCTACATTCATCTTCTGTACCTGTCTGAAGTCTCGCTCCCTTTCCTCTCCCTGCCTCCACTTCCCTCCTTTCATTTGCTTTCTTTTCTCTTCCTTTCCTTCCTGTCCTTTGCTGATAGCTGACTGGAGGTCATACCAAGCCAGCACGAGAGACACCAAGAAGTTCACGGTGCCCGCCCTTGAGGAGCTCACAGTTTAGTAAGGCATTTACATTTTAATCAAGGAAAAGACATGTCTTTTATAATTTTTTGCCCACAAAGCATGTGGACTCTTTCGTTTGACCAGGAAACTATCAATATTTTTAGAAGCCTTAAAACACTGATAGATTGGCATCTTAAAAAACGAATGTTTTTTTGGATTGGTCTACTAGAACATAAATCCCCTTTCACAAAGGATTGAAAGGCAAAGAAAGTCCGCTTTACTTTAGGATGATGTTTTCCCAAGGCTGGAAGTGATTTTTCAATATAGTTATTTTTAGTGATACTAAAGCATGCAGGAAACATTTCAGCATGCCATCCTAAAACCCCAGGCTCATAGGTATATAGGTTTAAAAATCCTAGTCATTTAACCTCCTCTCTCCTCAATTTTTTTTTGTCATTCTAAGACTTTCAGATAACAAATCACAGACACTACCAAGAATGCTTTCCTTTTTTTTTTTTTATGATTTTATTAAATTATTTGAGAGAGAGAGAATGAGCGAGCAAGAGAGAAGGAGCAGGGAAGGTGCAAAGGGAGAGGTGAGAGGGATAGGCAGACTCTCCACTGAGCAGGGAGCTCAACTTGGGGCTCGATCCCAGGACTCCGGGATCATGACCTGAGCCAAAAGCAGATGCTTAACTGACTAAGCCACCCAGGTGCACAGCATGCTTTCCTTCCAATGGGCACCGCAACATTCCTGGACAATGGTTTCCCTTCTTATTCCTCAATTAGGTATGAAAGTTGAAAGACGTGGCTTTCCCGGCATAAGCCAGGGATTTTGGAGGGAGGTCACCCCACTTTGGGATCTGGGGTCTATACGTGCTTCTTTCTTTTTTTTTTTTTAAAGATTTTATTTATTTGACAGAGAGAAACACAGCGAGAGAGGGAACACAAGCAGAGGGAATGGTAGTGGGAGAAGCAGGCTTCCTGCCGAGCAAGGAGCCCGATGTGGGGCTCGATCCCAGGACCCTGGGATCATGACCTGAGCCGAAGGCAGACGCTTAACGACTGAGCCACCCAGGTGCCCCCTTTCTTTTTTTTTTTTTATAAAGATTTTATTTATTTATTTGACAGAGAGAGAGAGATCACAAATAGGCAGAGAGGCAGGCAGAGAGAAAGGGGGAAGCAGGCTCCCTTCGGAGGAGAGAGCCCGATGTGGGGCTCGATCCCAGGACCCTGAGATCCTGACCTGAGCCGAAGGCAGAGGCTTTAACCCACTGAGCCACCCAGGCGCCCCTACGTGCTTCTTTCTTAATGCAGAGACCACCCTGGTGTTTGCAAGCTCCAAAGGCTGATGTTGAAGGTATTGAAATGGCTAATCAAACATCAGACGGTGCACCTGAGTGTCCCTCCTCAGGGTTCCATAGGGCAGCAAGTGCTCTGAGGCAGGGAAGATGGGGCACCCCAGAGGACGCATCCGCTCCCTAGCACACAGTGTCTCTCAATGGCACAAGCGAATGAAATGGAAACCACAGTCATTGTGCAGATAAAGCAGATTTTTGCCTAGTGGCCTGCCGTAAAATGTAATCAGAGCTTTCCTTTAATGGACTGAAAATCTAAACCAATTAGAAAATTGTCTGACCCAAACTGTAGTTCAATTCAGACTATGAGAGAGGCTATTGTCTTTAATGTACTTCACCTCTCCCCTGAAACTGGCTCTGCTCCTTTCGAAAAGGTTAGTTATGCCCATGCAGCAAAACTGTGCACGGGGGCGCCTGGGTGGCTCAGTCGTTAAGCATCTGCCTTCGGCTCAGGTCATGATCCCAGAGTCCTAGGATCGAGCCCCGCATCGGGCTCCCTGCTCTGCGGGAAGCCTGCTTCTCCTGCTACCACTCCCTCTGCTTGTGTCCCTCTCTTGCTGTGTTTTTCTCTGTCAAATAAATAAAATCTTTAAAAAAAAAAAACAACAAAAAAAAAACTGTGCATGGCCTGCCTGAACGGGGCAGACATCAGAATGATACCCTGATTCCTCCCCTGTAGCAAGATGACACCACAGACAGGGAAGAAGCATGGCATTGCATTTTCAGGTGAAAGATCTGAAGACGTGAGGAAAGAGAAACTTTAATAAATTGGTATTTATTAAAATAAAAACGAGGAGGTTCAGGTCTGTTTTATAGCCCTCCTCGGGAGGAAAGCACAGACCCCTGTATGGACACCCGCAGAGAGGAAATCAGTCTCTATTTCCCGATAGGAGATGCGTGGATATCCTGGGATGGCCATGCATCTCAGGGCCTAGAAAATCAAACTGAGGGCACAGTGTGTGTGAGCAGCACAGACAGGAGCTCTACGATCCTTCCTTCAAGGACGTGATGAGAAATGAATTGTGGAAAAAATAGGGGCAGACTATATTAACCCAAATATTGCTTTCCTCAGCTGAATCATCTGCCGCCCCATCTGGTTACATGGAAATCCTGAGCAGACCGACAAAAAGACTAAAGCAACTGTTCTCCAATTATATGTGGGAAGAAAATGTACAAGAACAGCTAAGGCAGGTTCTAAGACAGTGAACTTCCCAATGCTGTGGAGAGGAGACACAGGCGCAGTCACCATGACCTGCCTCCGTACGGCCTCACGGGCCATCCTTATGTTGGTGGGCCAGGGGTTGATAGGTTGTCTCGTGGTTCCAAATCCACCCTTCTTTGCCCAGCTTTGTGATGCCGAAGCAGGTCCCTGTAAACACATCTCCTTTGCTGGCTAGATCATATAGGCTTGGCCAACAGAGGGTACTAGAAAGACTATGCAAGGGCCAGAATAGGAGGCCGGGATTTTCTTTTTTTTTTCGCCTGGTGTGGGGTTTCCACTAGGCCATCAGCGGATTGGCATGTGTGGTGAATACTTCTTAGTGTCCTTGCTGTGCATCTCAGCCGAGGGATAGGAGCTGCTCTCTGTACTTACTACTTTACCTCTTGGAGTCCTTTTTAACCCCTTTTAGTTGTTAACTACTTTTACAAGCTAACAATTCTTCAAATTAAATTTTCCCCCTTTAAGTTGCTGCTGTAGGGACGCCTGGGTGGCTCAGCTGATTAAGCATCTGCCTTTGGCTCAGGTCATCATCTCAGGGTCCAGGGATCAAGTCCTGCATCAGGCTCCCTGCTCAGCAGGGAGCCTGCTTCCCCCTCTCTCTCCGCCTGCCTCTCTGCCTACTTGTGATCTCTCTCTGTCAAATAAATAAATAAAATATTTTAAAAAAAATTGCTGGTGTAATTTCTACCTCCATGAGGTCTCCATGGAAATAGGGTCCCTAAGAGTTACCAAGATCTGGGGTCTGGTACTTGTCTTAGCAGACTTATAAACTCAAAAGATTATGGGGAATTTCGGGTATGCTTTATCACTGGAAAGACTTGGATTCCAATATAGTTCCACCACTTCCTTTGTAATCAAGAGCAACTCATATAGTATCAATTCTACTTAGAGGAGATAATTCATTTATTCAAAAAATGTGTTTATTGAAATCCTACCATGTGTCAGGAACTATTGTAGACATTACGGATACAGACAAAAAGCCCTGCCCTCAAGGAGCTTATATTCTGGTAGGGGAAGGCTGGCAATAAATAAAAGCAATGTACAAAATACACAACATGCTCTATGGTCCGAAATGCTATGGCAAAAGGCAGGGAAGGGCAATGGGAAGTGTGGGGAAGCTTTAAGCTTCAATAGAATGACAGAAAAAAGGCCTCTTTGTGACTATAACATGGGAGCCAATCTTGAAAGGGGGTGAGAGCATTCGCCATTAGGATCCCTGCAGGAAAGGCATTCCAGGTTAGGAATTATTTCTGAAAGTGTGGCCTCAGGAGTTCGTGGACCAAAGTCAGGGGCAGAACGAGTGAGGGAAAGAATCCTAGGGAATAGGACCAGGAGGTAATAAGTGAGCGCAACCATGCAACCTGGAAAGCACTGAACCCAGTGCTTGGCAGGCGCTTCCTCTAAGGTCACCGGAGCGGCCACCTCTGGGATGGTGAACTCCCAGCAGAGAGAGCTCATGCTAGTCACTTCTGAATGGCTTGTGCCTCCCGTAGTGTCCAGCACACAGGAAGTGCCGAAAGAATGCTGGACAAATTATTTACTGTATGACACACCTGGGACTGTGACGTGAGGTCAGAACATGAAGTTATTAATGGATAACATGGGATCCACCTCTCCAATGTACTACTTATGTCAGTCGTCTCTCCGGGACTCTTCCTACCAGGTATCAAGGTAGTTAGGTAGCCAAATTAATCAAGAGAAAACTGCTGAATCAGCGTGAAATAAGGTCAAAGAAAGCTAGGGAATCTTAGGGGATCTTACTGTCTTCCCTGCCCTGGCGATTTTACACATCAGAAGACCTGTCAGGCGAGTTCTTTATGATCAAAGCAGGAAATGAAATAAGCTCACAGCACGGCTTGTTGGTTGCCTCTTCAAGACTCATCCCCTCTCCTCACCCCAGAGTTCCTAGCTAGCAGATACGGAGGGGCTACCTGCTTCTGGGGAGGCTGAGCCCCCTGGGAGTGAATCACAATTGATCTAAAGCAATCACAGTAATCCCTATTCTCCCTGAAGGGATTACTTAAGCAAAAGCACATGACACAATTCTGACTAAGAGGACATGACCAAAGGACTATGGGAGGGGGTCTTGGGGGTTGGGGGGGGGGGGCTTCTGGAGGAGCTTTTTCACTCAAACAGATTTGCAAGAGGAGAAGCCGGCTTTTCTGCTTCTTAATAGCTGTGAGTGGAAGTAACACTTGGACTGATCCAGCCGTCCTGCATTCATGCATGGACGAGCCTAAGGGTCAAAAGTCAGTATGCGGAGCATGACAGAACTGGAAGATGGCAAGAGCTTGGGTTCTTATTCGCATTATTGAGCTGTTAAGTAGTCAGCCTTGGAAATGTCCTAACTCTAGACTGCTCTTATTTGGGATGATAAATTTGCTTATATTCAAAGCAATTTTGTTTGGATCTCATATTAGTTTGCTAGGGCTCTCATAATGAAATACTGCAGACTGGGTGGCTTAATCAACTGAAATTTATTTTTTCACAGTTCTGGAGACTAGAAAGTGCAACACCAAGGTGTTGGCAGGTTTAAGGAAGCCTCTCGCCTTGGCTTGCAGACAGCCACCTTCTGTGTCCTCACATGGGCGTTCCTCTGCGTCTGCATCCCTGGTTTCTCTTTCTTTTCTTATAAGGACATCAGTCATATCGGATTAAGGCACCATCTTTATGACCATATTTAACTGTAATTGCCTCTTTAGAAGTCCTGTCTCCAAATGTAATCACATTTGGGGTTAGAGCTTCAACATATAAATGCGGCAGGGGGTGGGGAATGGGACACAATTCAGCTCATAACAGGTCTCCTCTTACAGATAATAATATACCACCTCTTAGGTCTCTGTGACAATTTCAGGGTGTCAGGACAAGCCTACTGTCACAACATCTAATGGCAATTGTAAGTTGCCTATCAAACTTTTAATTTGTATAATTGGATAAATTACTTTTCAAGTCCCTCCCAACTCTGAGAGTCCACGAGTACATTTGTTTATTGTTAATATTTTAAAAGTTATAATCACAGTTATATATCAGCTGAAGTACTTTTAGCTTCAAGAAACAGAAATATCTAGAAAAATACAGCCAGAGGAACTTAAGCCATGTCACATAAAAAGAAATCCAGAGGCAGAGAAGTTCCAGAATTAGTTAATGAAGTTGCCTAACAAATTATCAAACGGGGCCAAGATTCCTTCCATCCTTCCAGCCTACCAGCTGTCTATGTGTCAGTAGTCCCCCAGGGTCACAAAATGACTGCAGCAGCTCCAGGTATCACATCACTATATAGCATCTCCACAAGAAAGGCAAAGGGAAAGGAAAAGTTCTTCCCTTCCTCCCATTTTTAAAAAAATATTTTATTTATTTGTCAGAGAGAGAGAACACAAGCAGGGGGAAGGCAGGCAGAGGGAGAAGCAGGCTCCCCACTGAGCAGGGAGCTTGATACGTGGCTCAATCCCAGACCCCTGGGATCATGACCTGAACCAAAGACAGATGCTTAACTGAGCCGCCCAGGCATACCCCTTCCATTTTATTTTAAGAATGAAGAAAGAATTACATAAAGTTTCCCCATTTGGCTTCTTCCTAGGCAGACTTCTGTCACATACCTACCATCATGAGTTTAAATTAGCAGACTTCCCCTCAACAGTTTTCAATAAACTAATGACTAAAACATATTTGAAAAATAGACACTTTTAAAACAAGGAATCCATGAAGAAAAAATAATTTTAAAAGGTTATTTTTTGTTTTGTTTTGTTTTTTAATATATTTTTATTTATTTATTTGACAGAGAGAGATGACAGGTAGGCAGAGAGAGAGGGGAAAGCAGGCTCCCCGCTGAGCAGAGAGCCCGATGTGGGGCTCAATCCCAGGGCGCTGAGATCATGACCCGAGCCGAAGGCAGAGGCTTTAACCCACTGAACCACCCAGGCGCCCCTAAAAGGTTATTGTTGAGGGGCGCCTGGATGGCTCAGTCGTTAAGCGTCTGCCTTCAGCTCAAGTCATGATCCCAGGGTCCTGGGATCGAGCCCCACATCGGGCTCCCTGCTTGGTGGGAAACCTGCTTCTCCCTCTCTCCTTCCCCCTGCTTATGTTCCCTCTCTTGCTGTGTCTCTGTCAAATAAATAAAATCTTAAAAAAAAAAAAAGTTTAAAAGGTTATTGTTGAGAAAAAGATGAGAGGTCATTGATGTCCAAACGTTTCCTTTCCTCAGGGAAATGTAAAGAATTTCAGCTAGTTATGACTCAAGAGTGCTATCCTCTCTAAAAAGACAAGAAGTAATGGTTCACAGAGATTAAGCCATTCAATCTTAGCCTGTTCTGTGTCTGGGCAGTTATCCTTCCCACTGACCATGTGCTCAAAAACCACTATCTTTCAATATCATTAACTCATGACGCCACCAGAATTTCCTGAATAAATGCACTCATTAACCTAAGTAGAATGTAATAGGCATCCTCATTATCTTTTTTTTTTTTAAAGATTTTATTTATTTGACAGAGAGAAACATAGCGAGAGAGGGAACACAAGCAGAGGGAATGGTAGCGGGAGAAGCAGGCTTCCTGCTGAGCAGGTTTCCCGATGCGGGGCTCGATCCCAGGACTCTGGGATCATGACCTGAGCCGAAGGCAGACGCTTAACGACTGAGCCACCCAGGTGCCCCTCATTATCTTTTTTTTTAAGAGAAAAGGACCAATCAACAATAAGCATTTAAACTCAATCAGCAAAATATACTTGTTTGATATCATAGACACATTATATACCCTGCAATTTCCATTTGCTGATAATAATTTGTTTAATAAATAATACCAAGGTGAATAAACATTAATGAAATGGTGAACACTTTATGTGATTCCTTCTAGTTTTATTTCTCAAAGGTGACAATTATACTCAGCAATTTACAAAAGAGCATTAATCAAAGCCAGAGAATGATAATGAGACATAGTCGCATGGCTCTTAAAGATTATATGGCCAAAGAAAAGAGCTAGTTCTGGAAGTGGTGTTTGGGGAAAAGACCAAAGTGCAACACTTGTCAAGTGTTTTGAGTATGAGTTCCGATGTTAACGTCATTGGGCAGGACAAAAAAATTGGTTAGGAAGAGAATGCACAGAGATTGCACACACACCCCCCCATACCTTTAAGCTAGCACCTAAGCTTGGTGGCAGCTTGCAAGTAGTCTCTTTAGGACTTATTTATAGAGCAGGCATCGATCTCAAAGATAGTTGAATGATATCCTGGAAAGAAGGGTTTGGGTTTTCCTTTTTCTTTTTTCTAAGTGAATGACTATGGCTTGTATTCACACACTGGTGAAGTAGACATAGCAATGAACATACCTGATTCTCCATCTCAGACTGGAAAGGTCACCATCCTAAGAAACTTTCTGGTCCAGGTATTAGGGACATACAAATGGGATAAAGGAAAAGAAAAGCCACAGGTATACAGAAACAGGAGTCAGCAGTAGGGTTCAATTTCAAGCCGTGGAGAATAAACTGAAGGGTGGGTCTTAACTCAAGATTTCTCTGGAGTCCTCAGCAGTGATATGTCTTTGCCACAGTGCTCCACAGTCTACAGAGCACCAACTCTTCTCCACTTGCCTTCTGTTTTCTCTTTGCATGAATTCACTTCTCTATCTAATCTCCGATTCTTTTCTCTGTCTTGAGGCATCTGCTCATTCATAATTGTAACTCATGTATAGTTTTACGACACTCGTGACCTAGCTCTATCTCAGCCCCTTGCACTTTCCTGCCCAATTGCTAACCCACTTATTCTCTTGGCACATCCCACATGAAATGCCCAAGAAAGACCATCTAATTGTCTCAGATTACCTTTCTGCACCCAGGTCACTAAGTAACACATACACTGACTGCCTTTGGGTCCAGTGCCCATCCTACTATGTAACATTTATGTCCAGGAGAGAGAAGGACGCATAGTATCGACTATGACTGCTCAGGGCTCTTTCCTCACTAGGTCCTGAGGATGACCAGTTTTCCTTGGGAATATCTTAAAAGTGGCCAGGAAGTGTGAATGGCATCTCTAACATTTAAAAAACAAAAACAAAAACACTAAATCAGGAGAACTCAGTTGGAAGACATGTCTGTAGGTAGCTCTTATCTCTTTGGCAGATCCTCAGTGAGTCAGTAAATTGGATAACCATCCCATATTTACTTTATGTAATATAATCATAGTCTATACTTCTTTCAATCTGCAAGTAAATGCCAGTAATTATGAGAGAGACTTTTCAAGTGCACTGGAGTCGTTCTGACGCAACCAGCTCTTTGAATCAAAACAACTCGAACAGTGAGAGGCCCATGGAAATCTACTATCTTCTCTAACTCCCAGGAAATAAACTCCCTTTAGAATCCACGAATCATGACTAAACATTCCACTGTTAATAAATTCTGTAGGAGACATTTCAAAATAGAGGGCCGTTATTATTTATTGTTTGTAATGAAGCCTCCTCAGCCCAGAGGGACATTGTGAGGATCACTGTCAGATTTTGTAAAATGCCTTTTGGCTTTTCAATGGGAAGGTACTATATATGGTAATAAAAGAAATAGCAATAATATTCTTGCACAACCTTGACACGGAGTTCATCTTTGTCTTAAAAAATAAGATAGTTCATCTTTGGGCCTTATGGGGATTATCGAATTCAATTTGTTCTGAGGATGCTAAGGCTGATGAAAAAGAATGCTAATTATAAAAGCACTTTCTCCAGTTCCTATTGTGTTCAATACGTGTTGTTCTTAACTTCTGTTGATAGTGAAGAGTTGACCATCATTGGTAAATGCACAATGGTACTAATTGGAATCTGAACCCTATAAGACTTTCATGGTGACACAGAAAGAACTGTTTAAAAAATAAGACATCAGGGGCACCTGGCTGGCTCAGTGGGTTAAAGCCTCTGCCTTCGGCTCAGGTCATGTTCTCAGGGTCCTGGGATCGAGCCCCACATTGGGCTCTCTGCTCAGTAGGGAGCCTGCTTCCCCCTCTCCCTCTGCCTGCCTCTCTGCATACTTGTGATGAATCATTCTCTCTGTCAAATAAATAAATAAAATCTTAAAAAAAAAAAAAAAAAGAGGCATCAGAAACTGCAGGGGCGCCTGGGTGTCTCAGTCGTTAAGTGTCTGCCTTCGGCCCAGGTCATGATCCCAGGGTCCTGGGATCGAGCCCCACATCGGGCTCTCTGCTCAGCAGGGGGCCTGCTTCTCCCACTACCATTCCCTCTGCTTGTGTTCCCTCTCTCGCTGTGTTTCTGTCAAATAAATAAAATCTTTAAAAAAAAAAAAAAGAAACTGCAAATATGCCTGGCCAGATGCACTCCTGGCCTGATGTGGTTAAATATACACGCATGAGATAGAGCCATGCAAAAGCAAGAAAAGGGGCTCTGTAGTGAGACTTTTTTAAGAACAGTACTATATGTGGGTTGTGCTTGTATTGCCTTACCGAGCATTTTGGATCCAGGATTTCATTTGGTTCTCACTGGAAGCCTTGCGGCTAGGTGGAGAGATGAGGTGCATCCAGCTCTCTTGCTCAGAGCCCTGTAAGACTCAAAGGCACTCAGACTCTATCCAGAGGACAACAGGGCTGGGGGTGAGGAAGGAGGTGCACGGATAGTTTCCTGCTGGAGGCAACAGGAGAGACGCCATGGAAGCCCAGAGAGCCTGTGCACCTGGACACCAGTGTTCTCCTTTAGGTCCCAGTGGGGATTTCCAACTGATTTTCCTTTAACCCCACGTGGGCTGGGGTGAAGGGAAGGAGGTACTCAGGAGGCAGTGAGATTTGAAGGGGGTGGATCATTTGGATCTTTCCTTTCCAAGCAATCCAGCGGATTGGTGCAAAGGAAGGGATCTTTCCTTTCCAAGCAGCCAGCGGAGATTGAGATAATACAAGCCACAGAGCTAGAAGGAAGGCACCCTGAGGAAGACAAGCATGAGGGGTCTTTAGAAATCCCAGATTCATGCCAGGGCTCCTGCGGTCAGCTCTCTACAACTAAGTATTACTCACATAACTGATGTGCAATTAATCCTCTCCAAACACACATGCTATTTTGATCAAATCACAACACGGAATCCAGTAAACGTCTCCAGAGGAGCCGGCCCAGCCTTGTCTCTTCAAGTACTCTGATCAATGCTTGCCTCTTACGAAATAATCACCCTTCTCTGGCTTTTTTGAATTCTCACTTTTCAGAATTTCCAGGCTGTCTCAAATGTGGCAGCCTAGCAACTTTCTCCCTATAGAAAACTTCACTTTGTCATTCTGCCATTTCTAAATCCAATTTAGAACTGCTTTTCTAGTTTTTACAACTCTTGCTAGGTTTGCTCCTCCCTCCCTTTCCAAATGCATTTCTCCTTATCTTCATCAATCTGTCACCTTCAGCTCCACCCCCTCACTCCACTTCTTGGCTTTTCAAGCAGTTACCGTTTGAATGAGAAGATTGAAAATCTCATTTATCACTTCTGAGAAGTCTCACAGAAACATATTGCAAAGCTTCCCTCACACCCGACAGAGATGGAGAGAGAGAGAAAGCGTGACACCTAAAAATGAATCTCTAGAGAGGGAGGATCCCTAAAATAGAGCAAAATAATAAATCAATGCTGTTCTGCTTTCTTACAAAATGAGACAACTCACAATGGAACTTTCCCTTTGCAGATGAGCTATTATCAAGGTGCTCGATACCAGAGAAATTCCACAAATTGCTAAATTCCCTTTAAAAAAAATAAAATCCTAGGGCACCCAGGTGGCTCAGTGGGTTAAAGCCTCTGCCTCTGGCTCAGGTCATGATCTCAGGGTCCTGGGATAGAGCCCCGCATTGGGCTCTCTGCTCAGCAGGGAGCCTGCTTCCCCCTCTCTGCCTACTTGTGATCTCTGTGTCAAATAAATAAAATCTTAAAAATAAATAAAAATTAAAAAAAAAAAGAAAAAAAGATTAAGAATGAAACTAAAATCTTTTCAAAAATAAAAATAAAATAAAATCCATGCTCTTCAGACCACTGCAATGAACCACAACAGAAAAGGCTGCAAAGACAAAGCCCCCCTCTGTCACTCATTCTCTCACTCAATACCAACACTGCCCAGCTCTATGTCACACTGCAAGAAGACTGGACAATTCAAACATCTGTTCTAAGGCACCCCCCATCAGAGCTGCTGCCTCGACTGCCTCCTGTTCCTTCCTCCTACAGGCTTGACAGATGATGTGTCCCTAATGGCCCCAGGTTACATCCAAATGGTTACCACAGCCACTTCCTGCATAGCAAACACTGCTTTCCCCTCAGGCAGCAAAACTGAGAAAACAGAAGAGGGGTGTACAGGGCTATAAACTGGGGAACTAGGCTCAACACCCAATATCCCTGTGGGCACCGGGCACCGACAGCAGACGGTGGTGTCTTCATCCCACCACACTGCTTCCACGAGTGACAACAGGCAATGAAATGCAAAGGAAAACAGAAAGATATGCCCCCCTAGAGTCTCTCCAAAATGCTGGCCAAGTGTTTTATTGGAACTGCCCCGTGGGTGACTGGAGATGGAACTGCAAATTCCAAAGAAGACTGCCTGCCACCATGTTAGGATCTTGACTGATTATCCCTGAGGCTCTTTTGTCTCCAGAATGCAATGAAAAATACCTCTCCTCAAGGACGGTGCTGTAAAATGGGAAATGCAGACTCCTGTGTCAGAGTCCTGTGGAAAGATATGTTCTGCCAGCGGGCTTCCATTTTCCCTCTATAACTAGGAAGGAAAGAAAGGAAATTTCTAGCAAAGCAAAGCAAAGCAAAGCTGCTGCCACAGAAAAGAACTATCACCACATCAACCACCCTGGGGTCTCCCCTTACAGACGGTGGTTAATTAACACAGACTATGGATTAAACTGTGCTTCCTTATATGCACCAGGAGGCTTTCCTTCTGTGGGCTGTCTTCAGTCTTCTTTCCTCATGGTCTCCTCTTACTCTACAATTCTCCAGTTTGGCTAAAAGCTCGAGGTTGGCGTAAGATTCAGACTTCTAAAGGTGTCAGGTTGTGAAACAAATTTCAATTTATTTTTGTGTTTGAAATTTAATACAGAGTGAAGTGTGTGTGTGTCATCTTGAAAGAGGCTGCGAAGAATCTCCTTCTAGTGAAGGATCTGCTTCCTGGAGTTCTGTGGCCCCTGATGTGGTAATAGAAGGTAATCCATTTCTATTTTCATTAAAATTTATTCAGCAGCTTGGCATGTCCCCCTCTGTAATGTGTCAATATTCTTGTCTTAGCCACTATCGAAACAGACTTAAAACATTTCTTAAGAGGCTGTGTGCTGCTCAGTTTCCATGTTCCCCAGTGACACACTTGTCCTCTACACCACCTTTTCCCTCTTGCCAACTGCTATTCCCATTCACATTTGGCTTTTCATTACATTTTCCCCAATTCGAATATTTCCATTTGCTTTCTTCCGTCTCTCATTTCCCCACTAATTCTCTGGAGGGGATGAGATTCTATCATCGTTACTGTTATTTTCTTTTTTTTCTAAAGACTGGAAGAGCAGAGCTGAAATATCTGGGAAATGACTAGTTCTGTAAATATCAAGACAAAGGTAATCAGTGGAAGCTGGTCCAGAAATCCTAACTCCTAGATTGTGGTCTATTTTTAGTGACTCACAGTAGATATGGGCGGAAAGATCCAAAATCCAAGTGCCCTTATTAATTATTTTTTTGGAGCTGAAATCATATCAGGTTTCTCAACTATATACTTATTACACAATAAATTGTTCCACAATGATAACCAATTGATAAATCTTATAATTCATTAAGGTCTCAGCAGATTTCTATAAATGCCATAAGAATGAAACTCCAAGAATGAAAGTAGTTTAGTTTTGTTAGTAAGATAGAGCTCTCATTTTTTTTTCAAATAAGTAAAGAAACATTGGCATGTTAGCTCAATGGTGTTTCTCTTTAAGCATGAAAGCACAAGAAAGCCCCACTGGCAAGCATCCAGCTGCTGCTGACCTTCTTGTTGTCTGACTCAGTGGCTAAAAAAGCTAGTTATAAGCTTCTTTGGTATAGTTCAGTGGAGGTAATTTTTTGTTTTAGTGTGAGATTTGAAATGGTTGCCCTCTCTAAGAAAAAGAGGGTATGCTTGCAAAAATGTAAATGCAGAACCAAAGCCCAGCCTCATGGAGTAGAGGAGCTGGAGCCCTCAGGTGCCCCCGGGCTAACCTCCACTGTGTGAGCAGAGAGCAGAGCTGCGGACAGACAGCAGGCTGGGAGCCAGTAGTTAAACGCAGCAGGTGGAGGGTGACCTCGGCTGGGAGAAATGAGAAGTCTCTCCAGTGGAGAGCTGTGTTTTAGTGCTCTTCAAAGGACTGTTGCCTTTCCAGAAAGAGCAGAGGGCGGGTGTTCTCAGACATGAGTGAGCAGAAGAATCAGATCAACTGCTTAAAAATTCAGATCCCCCGCCCCACACCTCCAGACTCTTGGGGCCTGGGAATCTTTATTTTATATCAATACAAGTGATTCTGATGCAGCTATGCCAGGAGCCACACTCTAAACGTCCCCAGCTGGGGCACAGCATCTAGGACTGTAGGACACAAAGACAGTGACAACTGTGCAAGCGACAGGACTGTGGATTTCTACATAGGGATATGGTTTCCTCTGAATCCTTTAAAAAATACTGCTTACCCATGAGATTAAATTATTTAGGGGCTATTTAATTAAGACACTTCCATTTTCTGGTATTCTGACCTTTTGTCAGACCATCTGTCGTGATTTGAGATGTTCTAAATATGATCTTCATTTTCTATTTTTTTTTAAGATTTTATTTATTGGGGCACCTGGATGGTTCAGTAGGTTAAAGCCTCTGCCTTCGGCTCAGGTCATGATCGCAGGGTCCGGGGATTGAACCCCACATCAGGCTTTCTGCTCAGCAGGGAGCCTGCTTCCTCCTCTCTCTGCCTGCCTCTCTGCCTACTTGTGATCTCTCTCTCTTTCTGTGTCAAATAAATAAATAAAATCTTTTTAAAAAATAAATATTTTATTTATTTGAGAGGAGAGAGTATGAGAGAGAGTATGAGAGGGGTGCCACCCAGGCACCCCTATGACCCTCATTTTAGAAGAAACCATGCTCTCTGCTGTTACAGTAGTTATTTATCATTGTTGCTGTTCCATTCTGAAAAAGTAAAATTCACATGAAGAGAGATACCAGGGGCACCTGGGTGGCTCAGTTGGTTAAGCATCTGCCTTTGGCTCAAGTCATGATCCCAGCATCCTGGGATCCAGCCCCACATCAGGCTCCCTGCTGCCTTCTCCCTCTGCCACCCTCCACCCCACCTGTGCTCTCTCTGTCTGAAATAAATAACATCTTTAAAAAGGAGATATCCAATTCCTGTTTCTCTCAGTTACTCAGAAATAAAAATAACCTGAGCTATCATTGAGCCTCAACTATGATGAGCCTGCCTGATAGCCACTGTTTGAAATGCCTGTACAGGACCTTGAAGGAATAATTATTCTCCAAAGGATTCACTATATATAATGACTGCCATTTTCCACCTGGTTTCTGCCACTCAGGAATGCTTATCTTTATTGGTGTCCACTCTATCCGTTGCATCACTGTGGACTCCAGAGTGTCTGTCTAAAGATGGGTTTTACCACAGCACAAGAACACCATCTTACGATACACATTTTTTGGTGATCAGATGGAGGATATGAGTGGCGCAAGATTTAATAACTGCTAGAGACAAGAGAAACAAATCAAAAGAAAGGGAAAAAAAAAAGGTTGTATGGGAGTTACTTTAACCATATGCACCAGATTTGCAACATTTCTTAGGTTGTTCCTGGTAGAAAAGCTAGACTTTGTCCAGGAAAGACAGTGCTACTGCCTTCCAAAAATTTCATATTCTGCTATTGTCTGCAGGTCAAGGTGAAAGTCAGCTCTGAAAGAATCAGCTATAAATCTAACAAATGGCAAAGAAACTTAGACGGTTTTATAGAAAAGTAAGTTTCTTTAGACAGCCTGCAAAAAATATGCTGACCTAAAATCAGCAATTACAGGGTAATAGTTGAGATATGCAAGACTACTGAATTTTAGGACTTTTCAGAGCCACAGATACAAAAATATGAAAGTATCTTTTTCAAAGCTCTATAGTGGATTATCAGTAAATTATCACATAATTGGGAGATTTAAACACAACCATTAAACCTTGGAGATATGTAAACATTATAGAGATTTCTGCTATGTTGGGGCTTTGGTCTTTTTGGGGAAGGCTTTTCAGCCTTGATGTCTTATGCTGCGTCTCCCTTGGCTACCCTCTATAGCAATGGTATAGCTGAGGCAATTGGTGAGTGAAGAAAAAAGCAGAGACTAATAAGAGATTAATCTGGGAGAGAATTAGTGCTTTTCCTCTTAGTAATCAGAGATTTTGATGTACTTCATACACTTCATACATTTCTAATGGTTGCCATAGACACTGACCCAGTGCTGATATTCCCTTTCAACCTCACATTCTCTCTCCCTGAGCACACACAGACTACGTAACAAGGTCAATGCCGAACCTGTGTGCTAATCACTACGAAAAGTTGGATGGCATTAATTTCAAAGGTGAAGTTGTCTGAAAGATACAATGATGAGTTAAGAAAATGCCAATGCCATCTCTCAGCCCCTTGATCTCTGGATAGCAGGCCAATGAGCAGCCTCTTCCAGAGGCTACAGAATTGGACTCTTAAGGGAAGAGCAGGAGAGGGAATTTAAGGCAAGGAGGTTGAGGATGTAAGGAAGTTAATTAGGTATCCATTAGAGGGACGCTAGACAAATGCTGTAACAAATCAGCTCGAAAATGCTAGTGGCTAGTTTTCCCACATCCAGTTCATTGCAGATTATCGGCATCGGCTGTAACTTTACATTGTGCGGTAGTTCACAGATCCAAGCTCCCTGTATCTTGTGGCTCTGCCTAATCCCTAAAACTACAGAGCCCTCCTCTTCAGGTGGGAGTTAAGAGAGCATGGAAGGTACAGATTGCTTTTTGAATACCACCTGTGAGGTGACATAAGTCTCCTATTCCATTGGTGAGAACTAGTTACATGGCCACATGTGGATGCAGGAAGGGCTGGGGGATACAGTTCCTGGCCGGACAGCCACCTCCCAGTGACATCTCTGCCCGATGAAAGAGAGAGAGCTGAGTGCTGGGGAGTAGTTGGCCATCTCTACCACACAAAGGTTTGAGAGGGCACAACAGACAGGACGGAGTGGGAAACTAGCAACCAAAGAAGCAGAGAACATTGTGGGAACTGGGCAAGTAACTGAATGGAATGCCATTTCCCTGGTGGTTTTTTATTTTTATTTATTTTTTTTTTAAAAGATTTTTATTTATTGGACACAGAGAGAGAGATCACAAGTAGGCAGAGAGCAGGCAGAGGGAGAGGGAGAAGCAGGCTCCCCGCCGAGCAGAGAGCCCGACATGGGGCTTGATCCCAGGACCCCGAGATCATGACCCGAGCTGAAGGCAGAGGCTTTAACCCACTGAGCCAACCAGGTGCCCCTCCCTGGTGGCTTTTTAAACAAAGATATGATGCAGGATTAAATTAATTACCATTGACATTTTGGGCCAAGATTGATTATGAATTCAGGTATGATGAGGTTTAGGAGATGTTGCTGGATGTTCAAGTGGAATGTAATCAAGAAATCAAGAACTAGTTCTGGGGTCCCCAAAGAACTTCTTTCCAGATTATAAGAGAGAAATAGTTCTTGAATTGTTCATTGGCTGTTTGCAGTGGCTGGAGTGCTTAAGGCTTTTGCTGCTAGAACAGGAAATGGCCACATTCTAGAGAGAGGTGTCCAACAGAGTGCTCGAAATGAGGCCAATGTGACTGCGGACCTGAATTTTTAATTTTAATTCTGGGAAGTGTACATTCACAGTGAGCCACATGTGGCCAGCGCCCATGTCCTGCACAGCCTGGCTCGGGGGGTGGGGGGTGTGATGGGCAACTCCCATGTTGTCTTCACTGGCCTCGCCTTTCTCCCACCATCAGCTTGCTCAGGTGGCTCTGCACAGCCAGGTTCAAAGGATTTTTCCTCTTTGTTGGTCATGGTTGATTAAATCTGGCATGAGCCCTGTACCAAAATGAGCCAGTCAGTGTCCTCTCCTAGATGCTGGGCAAGTGACAGAGAATCAGTCTCTCTGTGGGTGGATTCAGGAGCTGTGGCTGGCCGTGCTTCCCGCAAGGGGATGGGAGAGGCAGAAGCGGCCAGTCTTCAGAGGGAGATGACTGAGGCAGACTTGAAGAAAACAGTGAGATGAGGAAGCCCTAATTCTTGCTCCTGTCCCCGCCATCCCTGATCCCGAAGTACTCCTAAAACAGGACTGCAGCTGGCCCTTGGGTTTGTGACACACCCCTGAATTCTTTTAATAAATTCTTCTTTAGTAGAAGCCCCTGTTACTTAGAATAAAGAAGCCCTAACCACTAAGAAATGTTTGGGAAAAGCACTCCTTGCCTGGAGCTGACCACTAGGTAGAAAAGGAGGGGGTTGGCTCTCTCGCTAGATGCTCTGTTCGATGGACTCACAGCGGACCCTTCCCTGGGAGGACACCCGAGGCAGGCTCACAGCACACGCGAGGTCGCCACAACTCCTGATCTGACTCTCCGCCTCACGCATGGGAATGTTGATCCTTTCAGCTCATCCAGACCTGAACAGGCTCTGAGGGCTGAGACAATCTTCCAAACTCAAAAATGACTGATTGCTAAGCAAGAAAATCCAGAATGCCAACTTCGTAATTGCCTAACCCAGTAAATAACAGTGGTTTTAAAAGTCTTTAATGACCTGACCTCATTTTTTTTTATTAAGTCTTGATTTCCTCCCGTGTATCCCACTTTCCATTGCACCCAGAGGCCATGAATTTTTCCTCTATTTCTTTGCTCCCACCATTAACTTAGCCTGGAACGTCTGACTTCCATCTCCACCTATCAGTTCTACCAATATTTTAGGGCCCATTTCAAAGATCAACTCCTCCCAGACTTTTGGAGTCAGCAGTCTCTCATTTTTACTTTGTGACTCCTTGAGCACAGTCTACACTGTTTCAGAATTATTTATGAATGGCTCAGAAGTTCAATACTCCAAAACCTTCACCAGACACAATTTTTTATTAATGCAGTATATAATTGCATTCACTTTTCTGGTAGCTACTTCACATCTTCATCTCACATTGAGTTTTGTGGTCAATTTAGACCTTAAATGTCATACTCCTTGAGGATTTTAGCCCAGAATATGCTGGATGTCTTCAGTGACGGAGAAAGTAGAAAAGGGGTGGGTGACCAAATGGCAGAGGGCACAGGAGCGGAGCTCAGGAAACTTGGAGTCAGTGTAGGGGTGTGAATGTTGAATGGATCTATCGAGAGGAAAACTGAAGCAGGTAATTCCGGATAGCTCAAAGAGCGGGAGTCACTTAGTAGCCACTCCGTAGTCCAGGGGCCCATTAAAGTCGAAGAAAAACCTAGCCAGCAGCCCACAGGGTTTGGGGAAGGAGTTCCAGGCCTGACCAGCTGAGAGGGGCTATTAAAGGCATGATGGGCTTTGGGGGCTCAGCAAGCAGATGAGTAAAGTAGAAGCACTAGTTTTGGAGCCAGAAAGACTGGGGTTCCTCTCTTGGCCCCACCACTCACCTCTGGTGACACTTGGCACAAGTGATTTTGCCTCTGGGAGCCTCAGTTTTCTTACCTGTAAAAGAAGGGAAAATATTCTTGCTTTCACAGAACTGGGGTTGAGATTACCTGAAGGGATGAATGTATGCCTGGACCATGGCCGACGCTGAGTGTATCTTCATCTCCAGCACAGGCCAGGGCTTGGTGGCATGCAGGTGTCAATCCAGCCTGGATTCCTGGCAGAACCTACTTTGTAGAAAGATCAGAAATCAAGGAAAGACTCAAGGCTGCTAGCCAGCTATGTGGTCTAAAACAGCAGGGGTTAGAAACTCAGATAGAACACTTGGATCAGAAGCAGCAGGGCGGTTCCCACCAGCTATTGAATCCTAACTACAGATCCACCGGATACTCCCCCGGGTCCTTCACATGTGATTGCTACGTCCCACAGCATCGACCTCGCTAGCACCTCTTGGCTTCCTCAGCTCCTCCAAGGCCACACTGTCCTGTGGCTTCCTGCTTGTCCAAATACTCTTGCAAACCTCTCTTCGATCCTTTTATAAATATTGGTGCTCCTTACCATTCTGTCCTGGGCCTCTTGTCTTCTCACTTTGCATGTTCTTTCTCCGTGACTTCATCCTTTTGGATTTGACTGGCTTTCAACTAGAATCCCAGATCTGCATCTCCAGCTATTGTCACAACACAAAACTTTCAAGGTTCCAGTAGAACCTTGAGATTAATTTCGATTGAACTACAGTTATCCTGTTACCCTTCTGCCTGTGTCCACCTGGTTCTCCTGAAGAACTGGAGCCCTGGCTCAGAAATGATTACTGAACATCTAAAGTCATCACTGTAATCAATCCCATCATATTACCAGAGTATTAAAAACTGTGGATCACGACCTATTATTAGGACTAGAATTAACTTTGAGAGTCACAACTTGCTTCTTCAAGCATAGAAGAACACAGGGGTGCCTGAGTGGCTCAGCTGGTTAAGCATCCAACTCTTGATTTCAGCTCAGGTCGTGATCTCACATTTGTGAGACAGAGCCCTATATTGGGCTCCACGCTGGGTGTGGCGCCTGCTTGATATTCTCTCTCCCCCTCTCTCTATCCTTCTTCTCCCTCTCTTAAAAAAACAAACAAAAAGAATGGAGGAGCATAGGATGGAGTAGAAATAACATAAGATATAAATAACCTAATAAGAATGCTTGCCTCCCTAGTAAGAGCAAGTTTTAAGATTTTTTTGTTCAGTGTTTGTGCATTGGGTTATAATTAACATTTTATATTTTTTATATGAGGCGATAGATACATCATAGACAAAAGTTGAGTACTGACTGGATTAGGCCACTATCTTTTCCAGAGAAGCCCAAATCAAACTTTAATAGGAAAGATTTAGGAATTACCTGGGTTCAACCACAAGCTCCCATGCTGACTAGTGTGTTTTCTTGGACAAATTACTGCTCTCCTTCTCAATTTTTTTCATCTGTAAAATGGGTATAAAGATAATAACTCCTGGGCACCTGGATGGCTGGGTTGGTTAAGCATCTGCTTTTGGCTCAGGTCATGATCCCAGGGTCCTGGGATCGAGCCCCACGGGATGGGGCTCCCTGTTCAGCTGGGGAGTCCGCTTCTCCCTCTACCCCTCTCCTCTGCTTGTGCTCTCTCTCTTACACTCTCTTTCTAATAAACAAATAAAATCTAAAATAATAATGATAACTCCTCATGGGCCCACTGTAAAGATTAAATGAATATAGTTATTGCCTGACATGGATGAGTGGTTTTTAAGTATTAACTACTCCTAAACAATGAAAATCTAAATACTTTATCAAAGATATTAAAATGGAAGTAGGCGAGAGCTAACCACATAAAGGCTTGTTTTTTTATATAATGTGGAAATGGACAAACTCATCAGATTATTGCATTTTTTTAATGACCTGACAAATATGGAAAAGGATAGTGTTTGCCACTGCGGGATAAAGGAACAGTCCACTCTGGCTGGAGATGAGTGGCCAGATGTGACAGTGGCTTCTGGGCAGGAATAAATGGCAGCCTCAGGGCCTGAAGGCATCAAGAGCTCTATACTTGACCCATTCTCAGCACAAAGTGAGAAGCTCTGGACTCTAAACCAAGAGGCATCGGTCTTTTCTATGGCTACATTAGCAGTTCAGGGTAGGCCTCTGATCAGGTCTGGCCTAGAAAGCTAATGAGAAAGATTTACACTGCATTGTGTCTCTCTCCCACCGGATGAGAGAAAGGAAGCCCACTGCCCAAGTTGATGCCAGCTTTAGGATGGGGCCGGCTCAGTGGATGGCAGAGAAAGTGATGGAAGGAACCTGGTCTTTCACCAAATGGCTAAGCTGCTGAATCAACAAACCCTAAAGTGTGCCCTTTTCGGAATTCCCTGCTTAGGGAGGGATAATAAATGCGTTTATTGTTTAAACTGTTTTTTGGGTTAGGGTTTCAGTTATATCCAACACAAAGCATCCTAAAAGATTCAGTGTCTTGTTCTATTTTATAGATTTTCAAACACTGTAATTCATGAATTCTGGACTGGGAAATGCGAAAGGGATTACCTAAGTAATCCATGTTATGGCCATAGAACTCAGATAGTTGCAAGGGTTTACATTTGGCTTTTTAGGTTCTTCTCAGATCCTCCCCCAGCAAAGATTTCTAACTAAAGACTGCTTCATCTTTACCTCATTTAGATTCTGGTGGACTCAATGTCCTTCCATAGGTCTGGATCACTTCAGGGCATGAACCGCTGGGAGCCACAGATCCAATGTCTGTAAACTGCTTTGTGGGTAGGCTGCGGGAGCGCCCTTCTGGAAATGCTGTACCTGCATAAAAAGATTTTTAAGTTCATGGCACTCAGTAACTTTGAGGACATAAGAGTCCCTGCCATCTAGATGGCCCATGACCGACTGTGCTTCCTCTGATGACATGACCTCCTCGAAGGTGTCACAAGCACACGGTGGCAGTAGGTAGGAAGAAGCCAGCAGGGTAGGCCCAGGGGAGCATCTTCGTAAGCTGCCCAGGGCCCTCCCGGCTCTTCTTCAGCTTGCTGCTGGCATCATCCTCTAAATATCTGGGCAGGAATGGAAGTTGAATCCATGGAACAGGCAGCCGGGGGATTCCTGAGCACTCCCTTTATTACCACCATTTGGAAGCCTCTCCTAAATGACAGAAGACAGGTGACAGGTTCAGGACTCCAGCAGGTGAATGTGTGCCAGAAAAGAGCAGTGCACCAAGTTCACACATGACACTGAAGAGTGGCTGGAACCCTAACAATGCAGTTTTGAAGCAGAATTCACACTGGCTCTTTATTTGGAGGCAACTCTGGGTGATGAAGGGCAGCACACACACATTTCCAGCCCCGCAATCACTTAAGAGGAACTCCTTCCTCTTCTCTGCCAACTGAATTTATCTGGAAGCAGCCCATTAAGGCATGAGAAGGACTCCCCTCAGCGGCTAGTTCATTCTTACAAACTCTCCCTACCCGTTGTTTTTATTTTTACTATTACTAACATTTAAGAGCTTCGGGCTCTGCAGACCACTGGGCTCCCCTTAGCCCATTAACTAGGTTCTTCTCTACTCCTGACTCAGCACCTGGAATTTAGCATCCACACAGCACCTGCCACTGGGGAAGGGCGACCAGGATGGGACAGGTTCTGGGAAACTTCACGAGGACCTCTGAATTCCATCACTCGAAGGTAGACAGCATGATCCTCCGCCAATCCCAAGGCCAGTTCCAAATTTCTGACCCTATAGTGTATGACGTTTCGGTAAGGAAAACTTGTTAAAATATTTACTTTTCAGCCAGGGAATGGCCTTTTGTGCAGCTAATGGCAGTTTTTGTTCCTAGAGATGAGGACACCATTACATTTGGGTTTGCTGCCATTCATTTTGGGAAACTTCAGGGAATTATTTACACAAAGATAAAGTTGGCTAGTAACCATCCATTGTCCTCAGAGATTAGTTTGAGGTCACCTTAAATCTGTGACAGATGCTACAGCTTAGGATTTTAAGGATTATAGAGAACAATGAACATCAATTGAGTGTAGAGTTAGAATCTTCCCTTAGAAAAAAAAAGAAAAAAGAAGAAAAAGCCTTCAATAAAAGGAAATTTAGATGGTGGCCCTCTTTTAGGGTTATTTAATATTGAATTATGTTATCAATTAACAGCAATGCTTTTCCAGGCCATGTTCATCACCTAACCAGTGAATTAAAACCTACTCAAATTATAAACATGTGTAATAGATTTATAGAGTACATGGTACTCTTCATTTTCCACTTAACAGAGATATTAATCGACGCACAACAAACTGTATATATTCAAAGTATACAATTTGATAAGTTTTGACCTATGTTCTATGCCTTGAATGGGATGAAACTTTTCCAATTTCCTCAAAAGTTTCCATTGCTTTAGGAATCTCACAGCATATAACTCAGAAGGGCCTGGGACAGGAAGGTGGAAGAAGTCAACTGTTGGATATGCACAGAGCCCAGCACCAGCGCAGAAATGTGACATATAACAGGAACTGAGACAAGGAGATTATAAATACCAACCATTCTTTGTATGTGGCTCTGTGATAGAAGGCAAGGGGGGGTTCCTTTTTTGTCCATGTTCTCTTCTTTGCCAACATGGCTCCCAGGAGTGTGCCACTTCCCATCTGGATGGCTGCACTGGGTGGCAGCAAAGGGCACACAAGAGGACTGGGTCCCCAACAAATCCACTAGAGGTTAAGGCCAGGGTTCTCAGAGGCCTAACCCGACTGACCACGCAGTGGGAGGGCTGGTGCTGCTCAGTGAAAGGGGCTACGTGTCCGGAGGCATGGTGCTGCCCAGTGTGCCGAACAGCATTTTTCAAAAAGAGCTGCCAACACTTGCAATCCATTTTTGTCTTAAAGGTGACCTTGACATTCTACCCATTGTGTAGGGGGCTCTGCATCCCCTAACCTTGAATAGAGGTGCACTTTTGTGACTGTCTCATGCAAGTTGCTGTAAAATCATAAAAATGTCATTTTTTTTTACTTTGTTCTCTTGCTATGTTCATCCATAGAACTCAGCCACTCTGCTATGAGCAACACCAAGCAGCCATAGGGAGAATCTCAAACTATCTCCTCACAAATAACTTACTTACAAGGGGGAAAAATTAAAACTGTATAGTGAAAAAATCTGGTGGACATTACCTTAGCCGAGTTAACAAACCAGTTACTATGACCAGTGATGAGGAAAATAAATATTATGTGTCTCCAGATATAATGCACTTGACAAAGACACAACATCCCTTCAGTGGTATTTCTGTAAAAAAAAAAAAAATGAAATTTAGTAACAAGAAACATCAGATAAACATAAAGAGAAAGACATTCTATAAAATAACTGGTCTGTACTCAAAAATGGCAAGATGAAGAAAGATAAAACAAGGCTGAAAAACTGTTTCCAATTAAAGGAGATGAAATAGGCATTTCAACTAAATGCTATATATGATCCTGGACTGCATCTTAAACTGGGACAGGGAGGAATGGGGGAATAACTATAAAAATATTATGGGTATAGTTGTAGAAATTTTAACATAGGTGCTGGATAAGATAACACATTACATAACTATTGTTAGCTCCTAATTTTGATAATTCTACTTTAGTTGTGTAGGGGAATTCTTAGTCCTTAGGAAATACAGACAGGAATATTTCCAATCTACTTTTAAATCGTTCAGAAAAAGAAAAGTGTATGTGAGAATAATTGGCAAATTTGGAAGAAGGGTACACAGAAATTTCTCATTAAATCCTTGCAACTATTCTGAAAGTTTGAAATTATGTCAAAATACAAAGCTCTTCCTGGAAAACCCTCTCCGAAGAAGAGAAGGACATAATGTTTAGGGGATGGGGCTGGTCTGGGCACAAGCAAGACTGGCTTCTAAAAGCTTCTCTAAATCCCAACACTTACAGGCTGGTTGTGCTTTAGGAAACAATAGGTGATCGTCAGGGAATGGGGATAAACTACAGAGAATATCATGGATTCTGGACCAGGGTTTGGACCAGCACGAGACTGCCAGGGCAAAGTGATCAGTGTGTGCAAGCTCTTCCTTTTGTGACACCGTGTGGCAATAAAGAGCTACTGCAGACTTCAGTGCCATCTCTATTTGCCAGGATTAACCTTTGAACTCAGTCATCTCCCACAGTTCAGGAACAATTTGGGAGAAAAGACCTTAAGGAGACATTATGTTTTCTATTAAATATGGCTGGTGAGTTTTCAAACTAGAAAGTGGGAGAAAGAGAGATGTAACAGCGTTTGTATCCTGAGATACCAATCCTTAGCTTTATATGCTCCTGCACAACAACTGCGTCGCAAACTAAGCAAGTGCCAAAAAAAGATGATGAGAATACAATTGGATAAGTTCTCATGAATGGGAAAAACACAACTGCAAAACAAAGTTATGTAATAGTCCCTCAGCATAATGTTGTGGTCTTGAAAAGTTATGAGTAAACTGAATTTTTATAATTGAAATCATATTTTCACTACACTGAGAAGCATTTAAAAGAATATAATATTTTGAAGTGTAAAAACATAACAAACTTTCTAGTTTTGTAAGCCAAATTTCCAGTCTCTGAAAAAATCACTTTTGTAAAGGGCAGTATTCCTGCAAAGTCGGCTATTTAAATAGATAGAGACTGGTGATAAGACTGGTGATAAGCCTGAAAGCAGAAATTCTTTGTTTTAAAATAGTGGAGCGCATAATAGAAAATAAATGTGTGTATAGCTATTAAGATAACTTATTGAGAAGACTGATAAATTTTTAAAACTTTTATTTTTTATAATGCTTCAGGTATTGTCAAGACTGTTTTGGTTATAAAGTGAAAAAGATCCAAATCAACTAGTTTAAGCAAAAAACAAAACAAAAAAGGAATTTATTGTCTTTTACAGTTGGAGAGTCCAAGATAGTTACAACTCTCAGGCATGGCTAGATACAGAGGCTCAAATATTTCCTTCCTTCCCCCCTCCTTCCTTTCCTCCCTCCCTTGCTTTCTTCCTTCTCTCCTTCCTCCATTCCTCCCTTTCTATCATCTATCACTTTTCTGTTTCCCTCTTTATTTCTCTCAGTCACTCTTTGTACAAACAGCCTTCTCCTTAATGCCAGGGAAGACAGCCAAGAGCAAATAGAGTAAGTGTCTCAATTTGCTCTATCAGCAATGTCTGGGGTAATAGTCTCATCCAATTTGGATCACAAGCACATGCCTGGGAAGGGAGGAGGGAAGCCATGTGACTTACAACCAGTCCAGGATCATGGCCCAAGATGGGGGACAGAGTAGGATGTTACAAGGTGTAGTTCACTTAAAGAACCAGAAGAAAAAAAGGAAGAATGTGGTACATACAAAAACCAAAGGGATGCCTGGGTGGCTCAGTCGTTAAGCGTCTGCCTTCGGCTCAGGTCATGAGCCCAGGGTCCTGGGATTGAGCCCCACATTGGGCTCCCTGCTCAGCAGGAAGCCTGCTTCTCCCACTACGGTTTCCTCTGCTTGTGTTCCCTCTCCCGCTGTGTTTCTGTCAAATAAATAAAATCTTTAAAAAAAAAAAAACAAAAACCATAGCTAAAAAGCTCCGTTTGATAAAGGCAGAGTTTTATAATGTAATTCTAATGGACCTAAACATAGATAACCATATATCAAAAGTTCTTTAAGGTAAATGCTGAACAAATACACAAAGATCCATTATAACAGATTTAAATAAGGCACAGTTTTATAAGAGCCAAAGATTTTTAAAAATCTAATAGAGGTTTGGTTAACAAATCTTACTTTATTCATGAAGTAGCTTTGCATTTATTTGTATATAAATGTATTACTGATAGGGAAAGGTAAGTCTAAAACAATATATATGTATAAAACAGTATATCAACAGTCTTATTTGATGAAACTATTTTTGTTTTATAATGTATTTTCTTAGCTGTTTACATAGCTTTACATGCATTTATAAAGTAGGACAGTATATGCAACATTTGCATATACTAGAAAGAGATGAATGACAGATGATTTTTGGGGGCCTGTTTATATTTTCTTATTTTTCTATAGAATTACATGTAAAATAAAGCTTAAATTCTATATAATTCAGAGTTTTATGCATCAACTTTAGTTGCAAGTTCTAATCCATTTCAAACCAGCATGGGGCCTGGAGGCAGTCAGTCTCAAAACAATGGCAACAGGTAGGTGTCAGGCCTCATTAGTTCACCTGGTTCATTTGGACTAAGTGATTTGGTCAATAAAAAACTGTAGTTGTGCTGGGGCACCTGGGTGGCTCACTTGGTGAAGCATCTGCCTTTGGCTCAGGTCATGATCTGCAGGTCCTGCAATAGAGTCCTGTGTCAGGCTCCCAGTTCCGCGGGGAGCCTGCTTCTCCCTCTCCCTCTGCCTCTTCCCCTGCTTGTGCTCTCTCTGTCTGTCTCTCTCTCTCTAATAAATAAAACCTTAAAAAAAAAGAAAAAAGAAATTGTAATTATACTGACAAAAGAGGATTGTCATACATCCCAGGGCCATTATGATTATTATCAATAGCACAGTTCTTTTTTCTAACATGAACACTAATCAGAAAATTATAAAGTTGTCATTAAACATCTTTGATTTGAAAAATAGAATAATCACATTACATAATGGGCTTCAACATTTTTTTCCCAGTAGAATACATTCCAAATTTTTAGGGATCAAAATTCATAAAATGCACAAAAATTCATATTATAGAAATCATTCCAGGATCATAACTATGATGTTAGCAAAACAGCCTTGAAAGAATAGATAATTCAGAAAGAAAGAGAAAAAGAATGAAAGGAGGAAGGAACAAAGAGGGAAGGAAAAATTCACTAGAATTTTGCTAGGCGCCAACTAAGTTCCTCGGGCAAGCACTTTTATAGCCAGAAAATGCCACCAAGGTTACTTTTTAAATTATTTAATATACAACTTTAATATACAAAAGTTCAATTTGTAAGTTAACTTTTGGAGAATCTACATTTTAGGTTATTTCCTATTATCTTAAAATTTTAGTAGAATAATAATTAAATGAGGAAATAAAAGCAAGTTAAATAATTAACCCTGCTTCCATTCTACCTAGCCAATGAGTATTTGCAAGTAATGTAATGGAAAGCAGTGAGTAATTAAGGAAATAACTTAATGGGAAAAATGTGCTTAATAGAACAAAATGAGCTAAGCTAATTTCTGATAAATCTTTATTATAAAGATACTAAATAATTTTTCCATTGGGAGTAGCAAAAATCTTTATTGCCTGTTATAAGTACTTTTAAAGTACTTGGAAATAGAGGGGAACTCAGCAAAATACAAAAACTGAATTATCTGTTCAGTTATTTTCTTCTTTAGTTTCTATTAGTGTCCTAATAGCTTAAAGAAAGCATCAACATAAGAGAGTTGTGGTTGGCCAGATTTCAGTCATGCAACACACAGCTTATTCTTCAGTGACATAGGACTCGTTCTATCTTTATGATTTTATTAGTCAGGGTTCTCCAGAGAAAGAGAATAAATAAGATGTGTGGATCTATAAAAAGAGACTTATTTTAAGAAATTAGCTCCTGCAATTGTGGAGGCTGGCATGCCAAAATCTGCATTTCTTTTTGTTTATTGTAACCAGAACTGGCAACCAAGACCTCGACCAACTTAATTCGCTTTTCTAGGAAGTTTCAAAGGAAATTGTTTTGATATATTTTATAGAGTAGTTATAGCATAAAGTGGGGCTATTCTGATGCACTACAAAGCCTGGATTAATTTTAGAACATAACGATGTGTACATTTACATCAGTTACCCAAAATATGCAGACATATAAGACAAGACTCCCTCCTGTTATGAACTGACTTGTGTTTCCTTAAAATTCTGAAGCCCAAACTCCTAGAAATTCTAAATGCGACTATATTTGGAGCTAGGGCCTATAGAGAGGTGACTGAGTTAAAATGTGGCTGTTAGGATTGGTCCTTACCCAATATGGCTGGTGTCCTTACAAAAGAAGAGGATATTAGGGTATGGACAAACAAAGGGATGACCATGTTGAGGACACAGCAAGAAGAAAGCGATCTGCAAGCCAAAGAGAGAGGCTTCAGAAGAAACCAGACCTACCAACACCTTAATCTTGGACTTCTAGCCTCCAAAACTGTGAGAAAATAAATTTCTATTGTTTAAGCCATCTAGTCCATGGTATTTGTTATAGCAGCTCTAGTAAACTAATATACATGCCCTGAAGGATCTTACAATTTTGTAAAGAGAGATAAATATGAATAAGAAAAAATACAGGTGCTAAGATATAAATTGCACATAGGATGGTGGAGGATAAAAGTGGAGAGTTAGGGATGAAGGGTTAGGAAAATGCTATATGAATTTAGATATTATTTGCCTTATTTTTAAGCAAGATCTTTTCTTGAGCCAAACCTCATATAAATACTGGTTGCTTAAGCTTAAGAAAAATGAAAATGTGTTAGGCTAATTAACATGCCATCACACATGAAATGCAATAAAAGCAAATTATAAAGCAACCGATGGACGGAAAAGAAGGAAAAAAAAAAGCCTTAACATCTTGTTTTTAAAGTTTTGCCTGATGAATTTTTTAACACACTAATATACCAATAAATGTAAATATGTATTATATCAACATAAACTATAAAACTAGTATCAACTTTCTCCTGTAAAGGTGGCAAAATTTGATACCAGGCCATCCACTGTGAACATCTTTCTTTTTTTTTTAAAGATTTTATTTATGTATTTGACAGAGAGGAGAGAGATCACAAGTAGGCAGAGAGGCAGGCAGAGAGAGAAGGGGAAGCAGGCTCCCTGCTGAGCAGAGAGCCGGATGCGGGGCTCAATCCCAGGCCCCTGAGATCATGACCTGAGCCGAAGGCAGAGGCTTTAACTCACTGAGCCACCCAGGCGCCCCAACTGTGAACATGTGAACATCTTATGAAGCAAGTTTACCACTAGCTCAACGAAGACCAGAGTCTGTAGGGATAGTTTAATGCTTTAGAAAGTGAGACTTCATAGAGAAAAGAACAGCACTAAACAATGCAGTCTCTGCCATTATGCACACTCAGGTGGAGGTCACTGTGATGGTAAGGGAAGGGTGGTAATCTCTTGGGGCATGGCAATTAAAAATTTGGACGAGAAAGGTCATAGGTCCATTATAGCTCAATGAAATTAGAAAAAAGATAAAAAAGGTCAGTTAGAAAAGAGCAAGAGAAGGTGAAGAAAAAGTCAGTTGGCATAATCTAACCTTCACTGCTCCTACATAATATCTGTTCTAGATTGTTAGGATTCCCTGTCCAGGTTCATAGGAAAAAGATACTGAATCTTCAATAATTTGTGGTTCTATTTAAGTGCTTTTGTTTAATACTTCAACCTCTTTGTATTCACATTAGCACAAATGGGATAAAAGCATATCAATTTTCCTCTGCTAACCACCAATCTGATGTAGTTTCCCAATTAAACCCATCTGAAGCAAATGTGCAGTTTTTCAGGAATTTTTACATTTCTCCCTCAAGATAGGAAAGAAGAATCTAGAATTCACCCTGAGCAGGATATATCTGTGGGTTCACAGTATAAGGAAACATTTCTCATTTCTAACAACACTTTATATTGGTCACAAACTGTTGTGCCATGGAGATTTTATCCCCTCTTGCAAGCTGATTAACTTGTTAGTTTCATGGACTCTGGCTAAAGTCAGGAGATTCTTGGATTGAACACAAAGTACTTTACTGCTCAGCACAGCAAGCTGCATGAGCATTGAGTTGCATGACCTGCAACAGACATCAATTTTTGTCTGTTGCTTTTGCCCCCACTAAGTCCCAGAAAGAATATATCATGGACCCAGAGGACATTGTGCACACACAGTGGGTTGTACTGCAAAAGAGAAACCCAGGACCAAGGGCCCAGATTTCTTAGCAAGCAACCAGAAGCAAGTCTTTCCTACCCTTAGTGAATAGTTAGTAGTTACACATTAGGTAGGATATGATTACCATTCTAGTTAGGCGTCTATCGTGACTAGCTTTAGAAACTGCTCAGTCTCAGGAGACAGAGAAGCCTTGCAATCTAGCATATTCAGCAAGAATGTGCAGGGACCAGCCTCTTCTAACAATCCACCCTACATGTTCTTGACAGAACTGAAATTTTCACACAGGTATATAACCCTGTTGACCACTCTGATTAATCTGACTGGCAGAGGCTTCATTCAGTTTGTCTCATACAGCATTTGATTAAGGCCCTGTCACCAACAGCCAAGTGGCAGGATGAGTCTAATCTGTTGTATTGACCTCAATCATCCCCCTAGGCTCTTGGAATCTCATATACCATCAGGGTATACCTTAGAAGGCCAGTAGCTTTCTCCTTATGACTTCTAATTTTACATTAATCCAGGTTCAGCTGATATATTAAGGACGGTTCAAAATCGGCCACGTAGGGCAATTCTAGTACCTAGAACAACTCTGACCAGTGAGTTGAGGCAGATCAGATCTGCCTTCTAACACTCAGATGCATTACTCTAGCTCAACTCAAGGACAAATCTCTTACATCTTTTCTAACTGAAAGATGACTCACATCATCAGGATAACCAACCACAGAGTGCACACAAATGAGTCAGTTATCCCTCTGGGGAGTTTCTCCAAGTAACTAAGGATGGCTCTATTTCAGAGAGATCTCCACTGTTATCTGGAGCCTATGCCATCTATTGGTGGGTCCCTAAACACTTGAAAATCTCTTATGACTACAGCTAGGGTGCAAGTTACTGAGATCTTAGAAGCAGTAAAATTAATGCCTGGCTTCATACCATTAGTACAGTCCTGGGAGTGAACAGGTTATCCCCAGAAAGAAAGTGCTAATTACAATTGCTGGGGATCCCTCATGGGACCACCCTAAGTCTCAAAGCACAGGTCAAGTTGACAGTGTCCCCGACATGGTGAAGAAGTACCCCCACTGGGAGGAAAGTTCCACAAGCAGGACACTGTCCAGCCATCTGTCTTTAAATCTACTTCCTGGTTGGTGCAGTAAGTTAAGTATCCAACTCTTGGTTTTGTCTCAGGTCATGATTTCAGTGTTGTAAGATCAAGCTCCACATCTCCCGGAGTCTGCTTGAGATTTTCCGTCCCTCTCCCACTGCCCCGCTCCCCCCTTAAAATAAATAAATCTTTAAACAACAACAACAGACCTATTTCCTGGTATTCAGCCTGAAACCCCTCATTTCCTCCTCATTAACATGCAATACAGTATAGGGCCATTTAATTCCCAGTTGATTATACAACTTGGTCAGATCTTTGCCACCAATTCCCATGGACTTCCCTCAACTTCCCTGGTTGACAAGGCTCTTACCTTTCCATTTTTAGAAAGCTATGTCTTCCTCAGCATCCTAAGGTCATCACCAAAAATGAAGAAATAGGGTCTTAGATTTTACCCTATTTGCAAGCTAGCCAACCACAGTTTCATAGATACTAGCATAAGACACAATACTCCTGTGCTAAAGACAAAGATAATTTATTATTTACAGCCATAGCAGTGACCAGAGTATAAGTATTATTTTTTGTGCTGCCAAGCCTCAGTTCCTACACTTGTAGTACATTGCATTATAAGAAATGAACCCTGAATTTAGAGAAATTGAATCTTTTACAATGTGTATGCCCTACCTTTGCTCCAGAAGAAGCCATTTTCTCTATCTTCCAAAGCTGTCCACTACACAAACATCTTTATTAATAGACTGTTTGGAAATAAAGGGCATTCAGTATCTCCACCCTCGAGATATTCAAAAACTCTTAAGAGTGCCATCTCTCAACAGAAATCTGTAATTTCTTAGAGGAAATTACAAAGAGCCACGAACCTCTAATTCCTATTTCACATGAGGTAGCATTGTACTCAACTGCATTTAACAAAATCCTGACTATAGTGGTTTAACCAAATGTTTGTTTTGAATTGTTCTTACCCCTCTGCAGGGAACCAGAAGTCCAAAGGAGGACAGTACAGGTCTGTACTGTCTATCTGTACTAGATATTTCTATCTGTACTAGATAGAAATGAAGTCTGCAAGGACCCAGGTCCCTATCCTCCTGCTTCACCATCTTCATCACTTAGCTTTTCACCTGATGGTCCCAACATGCGTACTCCCCCTCCATTTATAGAGAGCTGGTGCTCAGTTGAGAGAAGTAATTATCATATTTGAAGGAAAGTTAAAAAATTTGAGATAGGAAAAATAAGGAATTAAGATACATATGTAGGGTGACTGGGAGACACTAGCATGTAGATTTTTCCCAGACACAGAATGGTGTAGAATTTTACTAGAAAAGTTGTTTAGTTAGATGGTCTGGATCAAAGTAATATTTTGTTTTAAGGGACAGGAACAAACCATTCATCAGTTAACAAGCTAACAGGGGGAACTTGAAAAGTTCAAAGTAACTGAATAATTCAGTAAATAAACTGTGATTTAAAAATGTATTTTTGGGGCTCTGGGTGGCTCTG
>CM053608.1:40770500-40782650 GCA_028646535.1 Procyon lotor | reverse complement strand
CACTTTAATTAGGCAAGCTGTATTCTTTTATCAAAGTATTTGTTTCCAGGGGCGCCTGGGTAGCTCAGTCGTTAAGCGTCTGCCTTCAGCCCAGGTCAGATCCCAGGGGCCTGGGATCGAGCCCCGCATCGGGCTCTCTGCTCTGCGGGAAGCCTGCTTCTCCCGCTACCATGCCCTCTGCTTGTGTTCCCTCTCTCGCTGTGTTTCTCTCTGTCAAATAAATAAAATCTTTAAAAAAAAAAAAAAAAGTATTTGTTTCCAGATCAGTTGATGTGAAATATTAATTGATTGAGTTTCTCTTTTCTTTATGCATATTCACTTTGTCTGGCTGGACTATGACACCTTTGGAATGGAATTTTTAAAAGGCAGCTGTGCAAATTTGATAGGTAATCACTAACAAAAGAATGGTTTTGATTATTCCCATAATGAACCATTATCATTAGCTTCTTTCAAGAAGCTTACAAATACAAATATACCCATACATTTTACATGTGTACTAATGTGTGTACATTTTCATTTTAATGCTAATTCATATTTTTATACAGACTCAATACACGTTACTATTCAAGGTTGATTAAGTACAAGAGGGATGAATGCAGCCAATAAAACAAGATTAGAAAGAGATTAGAAACAAATTTTAATTAGAAAATCACCACCTCAAATCCTTTTAGGAAGTAGGCAGACATAAATAATGAGAACCACTCAGAGACTTCTTGACAAGCAGCCCTGGGCTGAAATTCCGGAGGGCTGGATTCTGGTCACTCCTCTAATGCTGGCTTTTTCCAGTGACCTTTAGTAATTGTTTGGTAGATCTTTCTGAAGCTGGGAACATATTAGGTGATCAATAAGTGCCTCTGAATTTCATTAATCTCAGGAGAAAGAATCTCAGGTCTTTGTTTTCTTTACAAGATAATTTTTGAGGCCATCTGGAGGAGATCCTGGGACCAATTTGAAAAGACCAAGTCTCCTGCCTCTGATCTTTGGAGACTTTGAATATTTTGGATCAAGGCTGGATTCTATGGACTTGTAAAAAGACTGGAAATATTTTCTCTTTTTAGTGTATAAACCTTAATGTTAAAGATATTGTTACATAATCTATACCTTCTCATAAACTTCTCTGCAAGTTACCATGAAACTGTTTTTGGACCCTTTGAGTTTTTGAGGGAAGTGTCCCAGAAGGAATTAGATTTGCTCTGGCTTTCTTCACTGGGGAATTGTCCCCTCGAGGGCCACTCTGCCGGCATTCGCCTTTGGGAACTTGCAAGGGTACCCCCTGTCCTTCAGGACTCTGCTTACTTTGGGAATGCCCTTTGGGACTGATGCCTGCTGCCCCATCATCCTGTGAAGATGAAGGAGCATCAACTGTATAAATACGCCAGCACTTCGGCAAGCTCTCTGTTTCTCTTAATTCTTGTGATTGTTTTCTATGGCCCCTGTACCAAATTACTGCAAGTCAGTCATTTAAAAAGACAACAAAATTGTTCTGACATTTCTGTAGGTTTAGCAATCCAACACAAGCCCTGTTATGCTAAAATTAGGGTGTTGGCAGGTGTTCCCTTCTGGAGGATCTAGGGGCAATCCATTTCCTGGCCTTTTTGAGCTTCTAAAGGCTGCCCACGTTCCTTGGCTCACAGTTCCCTCTCTGCATTGCCCAAACCAGCAATGCTGCATCTGTCTGAAAAGGACAGAAGCAGCAGAATTCTGTGCATTCAGAAACGTTGGAGGTGAGCCAGCTCTTTGTAAAGTTACCAATCAACGGGAGAAACCCTCATCCTTGTGGTGGATTGCTTTTTAAGTGTGGGTGGCATGTGTGTTTAGAAACAATAGCCCTTTCATAGACAGCTGCCCAAGATCTGGTAGACTGACATGGTTCATGGACTCAGAAGGGATAAAAGGAGGCCTATCGGGTACCAAGCCTGCTGCCACCTACGTGTTGTACCTGAAAGTATTTCTTCCCAACTGAGCTGCCTTTAAATAACAGACGCTAGTTCTTGGGATACCAGTCAGGGGCTTTCAGTGGGAACACATGTTGTCAGTTCAGTTCTGCCTCTTCAAATCCCCACCGTATTTTGAATCATTATGAAATGGCACTTATTCCTAAAAGGTACGATAAAATGTAACTGGAAAGAAACCTTTGAAAGTGCATTTGCATTTGTATTTGTAACATGTCTAGCAAGGCACCCTTTAGTAGAACCTTACCAAATGATCCTATTTGGGCCTAAATTTCATCCATGGCCTCACTCTAAAGGAAAGGCTTCCTAGGAAAATTGATAAACAGATGTTAGGGGGCCTGAGGAACCTGCTTAAGAGAACAGACTGTTTTTGAAATACTTGAGGAACACCAATTTGGAAAAAAAAATATGCCAATTAAGAGGCTTTTATTTCATAAAGCAGATGCAATTAGATATTTTTTCAATATATTGTTAGGGTAGTTTTGCAGCTTAGCCACTCGGGAATAATTGCAATGAGTTTGCTTGTAGATATTCTATATTTTCACCTTGTTAGCTCGAGTTGCTAAGATTTTGCCGTATTTAGTCATTTTTAGGGGGAATGTTTTCGGCGAAGTTTTCTTTTTTGCTTACACTGTGGACTCTTCTCCTGAGCAGAGAATGGCTGCTGAGTGTGCCGAAAGAGTACAAGAGACCTCAGCAGGAAGATACTATTTATGATCATTTGAAATTCTCCATCCCTGGGAAATTCTTAAATCAGGCTTATGAAGGCAATCCAATTTAGCTAACTGCTAATTGGAGAAAGCAAAACTTATTTGCGGGGCTGGCATGTGGACTTCCCTTGTCCTTGGTTCCCACCTTCCCTTAGCAGCAACACACCTCCCGGGTCCCCAGTAACATGCCTCACAGGGCTCTTCTACCAAGTGCAGAGCCCAAACGGTGCTCTCGTGAGGCCCTGTCAGCCTTCCGTGGCAATTAGTGAGGGTTCTTGCTGATTTCTCCACATAAAAGGTGCCAAATCTGGGGCACCTGGGTGGTTCAGAGGTTAAGGCCTCTGCCTTCGGCTCAGGTCATGATCTCAGGGTCCTGGGATCAAGCCCTGCATCGGGCTCTCTGCTCAGCGGGGAGCCTGCTTCCCCCTCTTTCTCTGACTGCCTCTCTGCCCAGTGATCTGGTAAAAACTTGTCATCTCTCTCTCTCTCTCTGTCGGATAAAGAAATAAAATATTAAAAAAAAAAAAAGGTGCCAAATCTAAGATCAGATGTGATTATGACGGTTCACATGGCTTTGCTTTCTCATACACGAGTAAGGATCCTAGTGTCTTAGATGTTTCCTATACGGCAGTGACGTTAGTAGGAAAAGCTAGTGCTTTTATCAACTGAGGGATTCTGTGAGGTGATTTCAGGGTGAGTAAAGGATGGACTTGGAACTGGGGATGTGTGTCTCTGGGTTTGTGTGTCTCTGGGATCTCTCTGATCCCTTGGGACTTGCGTTCCTGTTCCGATATTTGTAATCAGAATTCCTTGCCCTCCAAAAGGGTGTCCTTTCAGCTTTTTTTGGTCCAGCAGGAACTTCACCATTGCTTAAAGTTTTTGTTTTTTTCTCTTTGCATTTAGAACTATTTCACAAAGCTGTATGGTGCCACCAAGCCTCCAGGAAGAACGCAGAGATTTCGTGATGTAAAAGGAATGACTTATTCAAGAGAGCCCTGGTAGAGCTAAGGTAATGAGCTGAGCATTTCTCTAGAGGTCTGCTGCCTGTTTGATGACAACAGGAAACATTTTTCTAAACAAGGAGGTTTAAAGCCTCCAGTGGAAGTAAGCTATTAAGTTATAGGATTTTTACTTCTATGTTGCTCAGTCAGCAGTGGCTGTGGCTGTTGTTTTTTTGTTTTGTTTTGTTTTTGTTTTTGTTTTTTTTTCAGTGCAGTGAAACCTGTCTCCAAAACATCCTCCTAGGCCAGGCCTTCTGCTTTAGGTCCCTGTGGGGAGGCTCCAAGGTTTAAAGCAATTCTCAAATTTATTCAGGAAGCAGAACTACTGGAAATCACAGAGATTTTTTTTCACAGTGTGATGAAGAAATGTTGGCTTACAGAGCCAAAAGTGACAAATTAGAAAAGTCAGTATAAGTCAAATAGAATCTTTGAATAAACTTGGAGATACGTATTGTTGGTAACAGCAGCAAAATTTAAGAAAAATTTAGAACATAAAAGATGATACATTTCTATTCATTGTTTTAGAAAAATTTCTCTAGTTGCCTAGGAAAAGACTGTCATTTTTCAGTTTTATTGGTGGAACACTCAGGCTGACTTTTGGAAACATCCATGTTCCAGAGGGGTGTAATTTCCCAGTTACTGTTATAAAACGGTATCAGCTACATCACGCTCTAGAAAGAGTTCAATAGAATTGATGGCATGTGATTACGACCTTCAATGTAGTGTTCAGAGTTTACCAGCTAGCTGATAGTTGAGGCACAAGGAGGTCTAATGCTACTTTCATTATGTTTGCTTTCATTCATGGCTTGAGGGCATCAGGACCCGAGACCCTCTCTCCAGAGTCACTGCACGGTGACTGAGAAGCTGGCCTGTCAGCATGTGCCGGTGTCATGCGTATTCCACACTGAGAAAACGGCATCATTGCTAATCGAAACGGGAGAGATGATCACTAAGCCTGAGAAGCAATATATACCGACACCAGAGGGGAAAGGGCTATTTATTTAGAAAAGTTCACCATCAAATCACTGGACAGGTGAAACAACTCATGGAAAAAAATCAACACTTATTACAATCAAAAGGGAACCCATTGGAATTTGCTCATTTCTCTAGGCACTCTAAATGTGACGTTGAGCAAAACTCCCTCACACATCTTCTACCAGATAAGCAGCCATGGTGGCGAAAAATCCACTTTGTGTTGCTGTCGACACACTTCTTTCCAGGGTTTTCTGAATTATATATTTAAGCATGATACAGGGTATCTGACGGTAGCACACACCCAAATTAGCATTAATTTCTCTGGATGGAAATGGCAGCCATATGTTTACATCAGTAATAGCAGCACTATGCATTTGATCACTTCTGAGCAGACTGACTTTTTTTTTTTTTTTTCATCTCAAAGAGGGAGTTCTGAGAGTTTGTATTCATTTGTGAAGCATCAATAGCTTTCAGGACAGAGGCCACACAAGTTTCCTAATCTTATTTTATTTAATTTCTCCACTGGTTTGACTCTGATTAGAGGTTTGAATAAAACTGTGATTCTTCTATGCTTTGATTATATTCAAGTATTTCTGTCTCTTTCCTGACCCAGCAGCAATTGCATGTAAATTAATTGTTAAAAGTTGTAGCAGAAGAGCTAGTATTCTTTGAGGTGGCTCTATGACTAGATTTCCAGATGGCTGGCTGAGTTGTTTTTTTTTTTTCTTTTTAATATACTCAACCTCACTTCATAAAAACATTTTCACAAGGGTACAGAAATCCAACGGAGCAGCGCATCTTTCCAAGTACGCTCATACGCACATGAACGGCTTCGATATGGGGAGCCAGCAGGGGGCGTGTAAAACAAAACGAGTTAAAAAAAAAAGGTTGCACATAGAGTAAGTTTAATCCATTCCATTTTTAAATACCACAATAAATTTAATTCTCACAATAAATTAAATAGCCATATTCAGTTTACAAAATAGAATTACTTAGTGTGAAACCAGTATTTACAACAATATACATTATGTACATGACATTTCTCTTTGCTGACATAGAACACGGAAGTAAAAGGACTTTAACTTTCCAAAGTGTGATTGACATGCTACAAGTGACACCATGGCCTATACGAGAAAACGATAGTGCAAAATCACCACAGGAACTTTGGGACAATGTCAATTTTATGAGATACGACATTCTTCCAAATAATAAGAAAATAGTATTTTCTGTTTTCACGGCACGGATTCAGCAGCTGAATTAAAGAGCCAGTTTTCCCTTAGAAAAGAATGTATAACTGAATCCTCTACTTCCTGAAGCTTCACAGCCATTGGTACATTTTCACACATAATCTTTTGGCTTAACTCTATGAAAATGGCGGATGACAAATTCTGACTCAAAGGAAGACTGAACTCTTTGAGAATAGCTCAAGTCATTTTCCCCCAATACCACCACCTTTTCTTTTTGTAGATAGCTAAAAAGATGCAACTACTCAGACAGCAAATTATTTTTTTTTGTAACTTTTCAATAGAAAAAGAATTGATCTTATATTTGGTCACACACAGTGTATGTACAAGTATACATGGAAAAATGACTTGGATAGTTGTGTCTAAGAAAAGTGCATATTTTAATCTAGAGGAGACATTGGGTGCCTCCAGCCACAACACATAGTGTTATATGACTTATTATTTTAGGGCCAGTTCAATGTCCTCCCAGTGATCTGGTAAAATTTTTGATTGAAAGGGTGAAAAAATTTGCGCAATTTGGTAATGACAGAGGGGTCCACCTCTGGATGAATGCGCCCCTTGCTGCCCGCCAGGCACTTATTAAAGATAATGTTAAATCGCAAACAGTAAAACCCTCTGGTGGCATTGAAATATAAATTGTATTGACTTATCCTCGGGGGAAGATTTAGGAACTTCTCCACGAGCTGAAGTTCTGGCAGAGGTTCCGTGATGAGGCGATCTCCATCGACTATGTGAAATTGCTCAATCGGAAAGTATTTCAGCCACCTTTCCAGATGTTTGGTGTAGATGCTGGTTCTCACGGCCTTGTACTTTGTGTTCACTTCGCAGGTATTGGGGTCTATCGCCAGCTTCTCAAACTTGTAGTAAGTTTTATTCTTCCTCTCCTTGCCCTCTAGCACCTGAGTGTAATCAGAAATAGCTCTTGTGGTTGGCTCCCTGACAATGATCAACAACTTGATGGATGAGTTCATTTTGTAAATCCTTTCCGGAACCTCCTCTGTGATAAAATATGCTGGGCTCTTTTCAATTGTGATTTGCTGTGGGTAGGAAAAAGGCATCTTTTTCCTGTACCACTCAATGCCCTTGGCATAATTCTCATCGTTGTCAAAAAAGTGGATTTCTTGAGAGGCTTTGACCACAGCTGGATGGAGGTTCAGCATCTCAAGCAGGGCCCTGGTGCCTCCTTTCCTCACCCCAATGATGATGGCCTTGGGGAGCTGCTGGACCAGGTCATGAAGGCGAGCCTGATCCTTGGAAGCGTTGCCCTTCCGGAACTCGTGCAGCAGGCCACGCTTAAACTGCAGGGCGCGCAGAGGGAATTCGGCCTGGTTGCGGGCTCCGAATCGGCCTTCGATGGGGCAAATGGGCTGTAGCCTGAAAGCAACAGACAGAGGCTTTTAGAAGCTCATGGTGACTAACTTGTCATTTTTCTGCTCCCCTAGCCAGAGTAAGACTTTAAATGCATAAATAAAACCACTAGTTCCCAGCCCGCTGCAATCCAGAATGAACATATGTTTGGGAAATTTCATTTTAAGCAACCCTGTATTAAATGGAGCACACATAATTGATGGGATTATTTTTATTAGTGCTCCTTAAAATTTTTATTCACCAAGCACTTAATTGACTAGAGCGCGTACTTATGTTCGCGGTACAGGACACGCACGTGACCCCAGCCATACTAATAGCCTTTTAACAGCTCACCAGTCGACGTCATTTAGGAAACGTGAAAGGCAGAAGATGAGCATCTTCAGCCGGGAGGGTGAAGGCTGGCTAGGAGGCCACAGCTTTTGGGCTTCCTGAGGTATTACTTCCTTGCAGCTCAGCAACACTCGTGTAGTTCTAAGAAATCTCTGGGATCTAATCTGAATAGAGGTCCCAGTCTCTGCCCGTGGCTAGTTGTATCCTCAACCTGCAAAAATCCAGTCTTGGCACTTGCTGAGTTTTTCGTTCTATGAGAATTTCTGCCGTTGGCCTTGGGGACTGCTAGGTAGATGCTGTATTTCTTTGGCCTCTCTCTCTTTCTGTCTAAAGGGGTCGAGATTATGTTTTTCCTTTGTTGAATGTAGGAATGAACCCAATGCCATCAGTAAGTGCTGGCTCTCACCTCCCACGCCTGGAACTAGAAATCAACCAGACCTTGGCAGAGCCAGAAGCTTTGGGTCCTCACTGCCAAGGGAGGATATTGGGGACTCAGGCGTAGGAAGGAAGGAATGCAGTGGACAGAGCCAGAAAGGAGGATTTCCACGTCAGCATTGCCCTAAATTATGAACAACCACCACGGCTTTTTTCAGAAAGAAAGGCATGGTAACAATCATAATGATATTAGACTAGAGTTACTGCTTGATTTGGCATGGCCAATGTCTAGGGGTGGCATATGGCATTTCCTTTTGGGTAACAGTCTGGAGCCTAACTGAAATTCATTATAACTTCCCTAAGTTTATCTGAAAAGGCATTTCAGCCTTCTTGCTAAAGGGTATAAGATTAGTCAAAATGGCTGCCAAGCCAATCCTCCAACTGAAGCTTCTAGCTAATGAGGCTGTTTCTTGCTTTACCCAAGAGACCTATTGTACCATTCTCATCTTCTGTAATGTTTATAATTAAAGGGAGAAGAGGAAAATTCCGTCGTGCCACAGCATTCTACAGAACTGAGGGAAAAGAGTTTGCCCATCTGTTTAAACGTCTATCTATCATAATGCTTATGGAAAACTATACTTATATATTATTTGTTTGTGGTATTTGGTTTTTATGATTTTAGAAACAATTCATGCTTGTGGAAAACATGAAAATGTGGAATAATACAAAAATGGGAATCACCACATTTAATATTTTAGGTCAACATAAATTTTGTTTTTATAAATTTGTTAACAAGATGAATATGCTAGAGCTCTACATGGAAGATATAAAAGAAGCAACACATACATAGTCAAAAATATTTTTAAAATTGTGACATGGGGATATGACAAATTCATCTTTTAGCTCTTCTTGGGTTCTGGTTGAGAATTAAGCCCTAATTCCCTACAGCATCCATTGAAGGACGGACTTCTCTCCAATGCATCTAGAATGATGCTAGTACCATCCTTGGGGGGATTGAGGAAGTAGTCAAATATTTTTCTTTAAGGATTTAATTCTCTTGAGAACTCCAGCCAAGAGAGTCTGAAATAGACCATCTATGTCCTGTTAGAGCAGGAAAGAATTTCTCTACTTCTAGAAAGGGGCGTTCCTTCTTTTCTACCTTCTTCTTTCTACCTTCCACCTTGGGAGCTCATACCCTGCAGAACAACTGCTTTTTTGACTCCCTAACTCACAATAGGAGAAAATATATTATTTCCATTTCCTGAAGAGTAGGTTCTGAGCTTGGGCCTCAGACATGGAAAAAAAACATGGAATCTGAGGACCGGAAGGAACAGCTCACCCTCTAACCCAGAGAGCAGGATCTTCAGTTACTAAGGGATAGGCCTAAGCAAGTGTGCATCAATTTCACACATAATTTTGTTCAAACTCTCAAAGGAGAGGTTCTGGAAAAGTCCCAAAGCCATCCCATCAGAGACCAGAAACCAAGTTAAAAATGAAAAGAATCATCAGCTAAATAACTACTGTGTTGATTGTTGGATCAATTATTCAGTAAAAAGAAAATGACTGGAAGCTAACTAAAGGTAGGGGAAGAACTTGACATAAAAGTTCCATTAGGGACATAGGACAGGGTGCCCTCCTCAAAGCTCTTCACTGATAACTAAGTACCACTTTAGGGAACCACTTAAAATCAGTGACAAGCTCTGGATTAAACCATTTCCCATACTTAGCAACCACTGAGTGGGAAGTTCACTCAGGAATTTTGAGTTGAAAAGTTTCAGAGGGGTTTGCTCTACCAATCAGAACTGACATTGGCTGAAGGAAAATAAAAACAATTGCAATATTATTTGTTAAATGACCTAGTGATAAGATCTATAGATTAGGAAAGGAAAACTGTAAGGAAGATAGTTTCATTTTAAGTGTGGCTGCATTTTCATGGAAAATGGGAAGTAAATTCATAGAGAACATACTTCTGTCTTTCCAGTGCAAGAATTCATTTTAAAGGGCAAAGAAGGGAGCTCTGCATTTCAGAAATTAACTTTTCTGTCTTTTCCAATCATACCAAATATGAGACAGTCCAGAGGTACTCAACGTGCATGAAGCTAGATATTTGCTGGGAATTCTGCAAGTCCAGTACCTCTCAACGGTTTGCTCATTCAGAGCCAAGTGCTAGTTTTGTAAATTCCCTCTCCCTGGATTTTCCATTGTTCTCTGGGCAATTATTCCGAGTGACAGCCTCCTCATCTGGTACTTTCGGCTCCTGGAAACCAAACCTAATTAACATGGTTAAAACTCCCCAAGCCTGCAGCCATCTTTCCAAGGCAATGGATTCCAAACTTGATGAGCTCCTTTCCAGGCTCATACATAATCTTAACTCTCATGGTAGCACATTAATTGCTCACTCATCAACTGCAAAGGGAAGATAAATAGATAAAACATCACTATTTTGCGATGGCTACAGGTCAACAACCAGATGCACACAGACCACACTGAGCTCTAGTAAATGACATTTTTACTGTATGTGGCTTTATCCCTCCTCTGAAAACAAAGTCAACACACACAGAATACAAATGGATCTTGACGAACACCTTGGTTTGAGCAACTTGGAGCCCTTTCTCTTAAAGGCTCAATAAATCAAAATCGATACTGCAGAAAAGCCTGTTTCTTGGGAATTTTGAGGGAGGAAAATAAATGGATAAATTTAAGATTATGTCCTAAGGAAGTTTAAATGGAGAGACACTTGAGTCACACAGGCATAAGTGTGTGTTGAATTACCTACCTATCCAAGCTCCCAACTCTGGCGACTAGATACAGCAGACTCCCAACGGCAAGGCTTCCTAGCACGAAGAGCTTCTGTCTGAGCCACACCTGCTGTTTGAATAGCATGGCCCTCCATCAACCTTCAGGACTTCTGCAGCCTGAGAGACAGGGATAGAAGGGGACTCATCAGCAGTCATTTCTAACAGGCTCTGTGGTTTGTCAGAAAGCCATGGGCGGGGGGGGGGGGGGGGGGGGGGGGGGGGGGGGGGGGGGGGGGGGGGGGGGGGGGGTGGTGGTGGTAGGAGTACAGGCGATTAAGTGATGCGTCATAGAGAAAAGATCCCATTCTGACCTTGACCATGTTCAAGGTGTAACAAGTATTTACTCAAACTTGCCTTCCTTTTCGTGGCCCATGGTATAAGATAAAATACTAAACCAGGGGAAACTACTAACTAGACAGAACCTCCTGGGCAATTGTCAAAGTGAACTAATGCATATATTATACTATATAGTTACTTGAGTGATTTTTTTGTTTTGTTTTGTTCTAACTGTGAAGGAGGTGAGATCAAAAGCGAGTTCTTTACCCTTCGAGGTCATCAGTGGTAACTATCAGGACCTCAGATGTTGGAAGACAGTGGCTCCAAGTAACCTGATGTTGCCCTTCACCCCTCTGCCCTGTCCAGGGTTGGATTGATTAGACTAGATTCCCCTGCTGTGTGACCCCCTCCTGGCTCTCAATGAATTCACACAGATTTGGTGATATGGGTCTCACTTTTCTATCATGACAGAAGCTTATTGGGAAGCTTTGTACTCTTATTCCTGAAATAAGGCTGGCTGAGGAGTGTAAGGCTTTACTAGTTCTATTAATAAATTTTGGGGGGAAATGCATGCTTCCAATTCAGCCTTTCTTATTAAAAGTAAATCCAATCCCCCTTTCAAGATAAGACTGTTTCTTATTGAAACTCAAAATAGTAACCTGAGAAGAGGGACTCCAGCAGTGGGCTATGGGTAGAAATTGTTTTCTTGCAATGGTATTTCCATGTTTGCTATGTGGAATGGGATATACTAGGATTGATTGGTCTATTCATTCACTCATCAGGAGATCACCAGCCATCAGGAACATTTCCAGCTATTCTACTAGGTTTATGGAGGATTCCAAAAGAGATCCTGAAAGAGTTTTAGCCCTTGAAAAATTAATAATGGGAGCAGAAATTGCAAAACAACCAGAGAACGCAACCTAGTCCATGATAATATATAAATACATGTTGAGGAAAGAAAATGAAGAAATGGTCAGGGAGGTGAGCTCCATGGGAATGCTTTTTCTACCGAATGTAGTGCATGATCTGGTGAGGAGGGAAAGTTTAGGAAGGAATCCCAAAGGAGAGAGGTCAGAGCAGTATTTATTCAACACATGGTCAACAAATATTTATGGAACATG
>CM053608.1:40742762-40770000 GCA_028646535.1 Procyon lotor | reverse complement strand
CTCTCACTCTCTCTCTCTCCCAGATAACCAAGTCTCTGTTTTACTTTTTTTTTTTTTAAAGATTTTATTTATTTGACAGAGAGAAAACACAGCGAGAGAGGGAACACAAGCAGAGGGAATGGTAGCAGGAGAAGCAGGCCCCCTGCCGAGCAGAGAGCCGGATGCGGGGCTCGATCCCAGGACCCTGGGATCATGACCTGGGCCGAAGGCAGACGCTTAACGACTGAGCCACCCAGGCGCCCCTCTGTTTTACTTTTAACTTCTGCTTTTCCTTTAAAGCTTTTTGTCATCCCCTTAATAATATTTATGACTTCTTTTATATATTATTCTATACATATAGAATAATATATAAAATATATATAGAATATATATTTCTTCAAGAAAAAGAAAAATCAAAACATGAATTTGTGCCAATCAGAGAAATACATGCATAATGACAAAATGGACTTATAACCTGCACATAGTCAGATTTAAAGTATTTAAAGTTTTCTAAGTGGGAAAATATGTGATTTTCTATAATGCCAAATGACGTAATGAAGTCTTGCAGCATTCCTGTTTTTGCATCCCATTCTGTGGGAAATCACTTTGATGTGGAGTCCCATTGGACCTTCAGCCACTAAGCCTTTGTTGAAAAGCTCTTAAGAGTTTATATCATTATCATCAAATAAACTTTAGTAACGTTCTTTTCTGTAAATCACAAATGGGAATGATTATGCCCAGGCTCATGGCTAACACTTAAAAATAACAGTATGATGAATAAGGTAGGATGTGGATATGTTGTTAGATGCGGAAGAAAGGATAGCTCCAATAAGGCAAGCACAATTCCTGACTCCCTTGAAAATCCACCAGTGAATCAGACTATTCACATAGAACCTGATACATACTTGGTAGAGTGATTTAAAGAACCATAAACTGATTCCACCTTCAAGATTATTATATTCTAATCTGAGAAGCCAAATCAATGCATGAGCAACAAACACAGAGATAGCCCAGCACTCATCACTGCAATGGCAGAACAAAAATTAAAATACAGATGCTCTCTGTTAGGTAAAAGCTGTTCATTTGAGATGCTTATTACTGTCAATAATCCTGTCACAGAATCAACATAGAAACAAGACAATGATGGGGGCTGCAGCTGCCCAGCCTGACTTCTAATGATGTCAACTTTGACCAGAACTGATGGGAGTTACAGGAACAATAGGAAGCTATTGTTCATACTTCTTCTATGGACAAGAAAATGATTACATTAAAAAATTTTGACCTGCCCAAATTTTGCTTCAACCAAGTTAACTCTGGATTAGAATTTAGTACATAAGAGTCATAAAGATTCATTAAAAGAATATATGCCATGCATGCATTCTGAGGGGGGCACACAGACAATGAATGCATTAATGGGAATTCGAGTACTGATACATGCTATGAAGAGTTTCCTTATGCATAATGTAGAACAACTTCAAGTTTACTTGGGTAGCGTCAATGAAGCCTTCCTAAAAAAGGTAACATTTGAAGGCAGACGTCAATAAGGAGAAGGCAGCCCTCCAGTGAAGGGAGGAAGATTATTCCAAGCAGAAGGAACAGCAAATGCAAGAGCCCTGCGGTGGGAATAAGCTTGTCTTGGTTGAGGAACAGAAGAAAAAAGAAAGAAGATCAGCATGACTGGAGCAAATGAAAAGAAGAATTACAAAAGATGAGATGGGAAAGTCAACAGGTGTCCAGTTACATAGATTTTTGTAGCCCAAGGATTTTTGGGCTTCTGGATTTTTTTTTATTGGGTGCAGTGGAGAGAGTTTTGAGGATTCTAAGTAGAGAAATGGTTCAATTTAGTCTTAAGAAAAAGTCATTAAGATGAAGCACCTGGGTGGCTCAGTTAGTTAAACACCTGCCTTTGGCTCAGGTCATGATCTCAGGCTCCTGAGATTGAGCCCCACATCAGGCTCTCTGCTCAGTAGGGAATCTGCTTCTCCTTTTCCCTCTGTTCTTGCCCCAGCTCATGCTCTCTCTCTCTCTCCCTCAAATAAAATCTTTAAAAAAAATAATTAAGGCTATAGTGCCATGGAAAATGAAGAAAGGAAGGTTATTGCATCTGTCCAGGTGAGTGGTAGAGGGGAACTAGAGTAGACTCCAGTGGTGGGGATGTGAGAAGCCACTGGGTTCAGGGCACACAGATGTTACTTACACACCTGGATGTGGTCTGTGAGGGGGAAAGTGGAATTAAAACTTCTGCATGTTTTGCCTGGGCTACTGAGTGTTACTGCCATTAAGGAGGCCCCTGAGAAGTTACGAGGGTTGGGATCTAAGACTTAGTGGAAGAGATTGATTTTCGATTGGCTCATGGACATCCACCACAACATGTGGAAGACAAAATGCATATGTAGCAATAGAAGCAGATTAGGGAGAGGCACCTGGGTGGCTCAGTGGGTTAAAGCCTCTGCCTTCGGCTCAGGTCATGATCTCAGTGTCCTGGAATCGAGCCCCACATCGGGCTCTCTGCTCAGCAGGGAGCCTGCTTCCCCCTCTCTCTCTGCCTGCCTCTCTGCCTACTTGTTATCTCTCTCTGTCAAATAAACAAATAAAAATCTTTAAAAGAAAAAGAAGCAGATTAAGGAAATGGTAGGAAGAAGCTCTATTTCCCAACTATTTATAATTTTTTTTTTTTTTCTGGAGGAAATAAGCAGACGTGGAGAGTAAATTGAGGAAAGACAGAGTTAGAGATGTGGGGAAAGAAAAGATACGAAATAATCATCTTGGAGAAAAAGTTAATTTATAGAAAAGTGTCTCAGATTGTCTGGAAATGTCAAGTGGTCACTTTCGACATATAGTCATATTTTTTTACGGTTTATTTATTTTAGAGGCCATGTGAGCTGGAGAAGGAGGAGAGGGGGAGAGAATTCCAAGCAGACTCTGCATTGAGCATGGAGCATGACGTAGGGCTGCATCTCATTCCCCTAAGGTCATAACCTGAGCTGAAATCAAGAGTCACATGCTTAATTGACTGAGCTACTCAAGTGCCCACATAGTCATATTTGAAGTGAGGCCAGTTAGCATGGTTGTGTAATTTTTCCAGTGATCAGCTCTGTGGGTCCTGGCATAGACTAAGTAGATAGTTGTTGGATTTCACCATGGGTATTAGTTTGCTACTGCTGCTATAACATACCACAAACTTATATAACAAACCATAAACCAGTGGCTTTAAACAACACAAAGTTACTCCATTGCCAGAGGTCAGAATTCAAAAATGAGTCTCACCAGGCTAAATTCAAAATGTCAGTAGGGCTACCTTTCTTCTAGAGACCCTCAGGGAAAAATCCGTGGCTTTGCCTTTTCCAGCTTCCTGAGCACATTTCTTGTCTTACTGCTCCCTTCAGTCTTCGAAGCCAGCAACGTGCTGCCAGCCCTCTGCTTCCCCCTCTTTTGCCTCCAGTGTGATTCCCTGGGGCAAGACAATCTTTCCATCCCAAGGTCCACTAATTAGCAACATCAATTACATCTGCAATTTTAATCCCCCTTTGCCATATGACCTAACAGATTCACACTTTCAGGGATTAGGCTGTGGACCTCTTTGTGGAGCCATTATTATAGAATAATGGCTGTATCTGGCTGTATAATGGCTAACACTGTATCTGTCTGCTCTGGCTGCCATTACAAAGTACCTATAACGTAGGTGTCTTCAACAACAGAAAGTTATTTTCTCAGAGTTCTGGAAGCTGGACGTCTGAGATCAAGGTGCCAGCATGGTCAGTTTCTGGTGAGGACTCTCTAGTTTGTAGACAACTGCCCTCCTGCTGCATCTTCACATGGTGATAATGGGGAGTAGTGCTCTTTGATGTCTCTTCTTATAAGGACACTAATTGTATGGGATCAGGGCCCCACCCTTGTGACCTCATTTGACCTTAGTTACCCCTTATAGGCCCCATCTCCAAATACAGTTGCATTGGAGGTTAGGAATTCAACATATGAATTAGGAGGGACACGATTCAATCCATTGCATACACCTTGGTTGGAGTTCTGCCAGGTGAAGAATGACAAAAAGAAGGTAGGAGAGAGAGAAACTTAAGAGTGTTTTCAAGGAATGGTTATAGGGCTGAACCATTGAATCCAAGCTGTAAGTAGAGAGTGGGGGTTTCAAAAGGATGGTTTAGAAGGGGACAAACTGGTAATATCTAGGATTGATGGATCTCAGTGAGATCAAGAAATTTATGAAGAAAAGAACTGGAATCAGTAAGCTGGAAAGATAGGAAGTGATGGTCATAGAGCAGCAGATTTAAAAATGGGGCTTTAGAGACTTAGAATTGTTGGAAATGGCAAAGTTGATGAGTTTTGAAACTGAAGGACCCAAACAAATTCATCGCAAGTCATTTCCCCCTGAATAAGTCAGATACCTAGTATTGACCCAAGGAGACAGTTTTCCAGGGTGCTTTTTATTTAAAAAAAATAAGTGCCATTTACCCATTTTGAAAAGTAAACCCAGTTTCACATTCTGTCCCTGGCCCTTGGACCTGTGAGCAGGAAGCCCTTCTGCCAGCTGCAGGTGGGTGGGGGTAGGAGAGAGACCTGTCACCCAGGGAAGTAGAGACCAGAACAGCGATGCAGAAGGCCGGTGCTCTGTGTGAGGAGGGTAGCCATTCTATTCAGGGACTAGTCAATGGCTTAGAAAATTAGGGGTACCTGCTTCCACTAAAGTGTGGCAGAGTTATTTCGGATGCCTTCTATGGTACCCAGGGAACATGCTGTATCTAAATTGCTAAGGATGTTTCTATTTTGAACTTAAAACTGTTTCATGGTTTATTTTGCAATACAAATGTGGGTCATCTCTTTGCAGTCTTCATTGAAAGAGTCCTCTCTAGTGTACTCTGCCCAGAAAGCACTGAATTAGTTCTGCTCTATTGAAACCAGTACAAAATTGTCGGTGAAGTGCATGGTTTCCATGTCACATTATTAAAATATCATTAATTTCCTCCAGGTCTCTGCATATACTTTTTTCCAAGGTAGTACAAAATGATAGCTTACTGAATGCAAGAGCCCAGGTCTGTATGTTCCCTATAATTTGGAGATGAATCTGAGTTGGATGAAAAGCCACTGAACAAAATTAAAGAATGAGTGGAATGGCTCATTGGAACGGGTACGTGTTCCAAGGTCAATAATTAATTAAGTGTAATGATTACAATAATATTATTAGATAGTCAGGATTTGCCTTGTGCCTTTTGAAGGGAATTTAGAAACAAATTGCTGTTTGAACTAGAAACTACATCTTTTAAATATGTTGCTAAAATAATAAATGCCACTACATTATGGAATATGCAAATACAAGTTGCAGTGTTAAAAAATTCATCTGATTATTTCTGTGACACTTCTAATAGCCTCCCTGTCTCAGCCCACATCACACATTTGTCTCCATTCTCACATCCAACCTCCCATCTTTCCAACTCTTAATTTCCTGACCATCTTGGGAAGCCCAGCTTCTCCACAGAGACTTCTTTGACCATAAGCCCCACACACTGCTCCTCTCGGACTCGCTTTTGGCCTGGGGTTAGTACCACTATTCTCAAGTTAAATGGTCTCTGCTGACTGGTTTTAACATCTAACAATTTAACGTGTATAAGGACAAATTAGAGCACATCCCTGCAGAACCAGCACAGCCGGAGGCACGGGGTCATGGTCATGGTCAAAAGCATGTTTTATTTTTTGATTTAGGGAAGAACCGCAGCATGCCTCAACTCCAGGTGGCATCCTCGCCCACCCCAGCCACTAGCTTGAGATTCATTTAGTGATGGTGGCAGGTAAAGTGTCAGGGGAAATAAAACAATATATAGACCCTAGGCCATAGTTATATATTTCATAAACAATTTTAATTCCTTTGGACAGATTAATTTAGAGTAGACTAAGGGGAAAACAACCCAACTCCTCAGTAAGCACTCATCCAGAAAAAGGTCGTCCAAAAAGAAAAATGTTCTATAGGTAGATGAAGTTTACGGAAATGCCATCACTATAGTGCACCATTTCTGAGTCCTTGCCCTTAAGAAGCTGACGATAGGGGCGCATGGGTGGTTTAAGCCTCTGCCTTCAGCTCAGGTCATAATCTCAGGGTCCTGGGATCGAGCCCCGCATCGGGCTCTCTGCTCAGCAGGGAGGCTGCTTCCCCCTCTCCTCTGCCTGCCTCTCTGCCTACTTGTGATCTCTCTCTGTCAAATAAATAAAATTTTTTTAAAAAGCTGATGATAATTCCAGTTTGAGGAATGATATGACATGTCGAGAGAGAGTTCTGCTCATACTCTCTGCGGTTTCTACTAAATGTAAGCTCCATCAGGGCAAAGACTATGTCTGTACTGTGCATTCCTTAATAACAAACCCAATACCTGCATGTAGTAGTCACTTAATAAAGTTAAATTAATGCAGAATTGCTCTTTAACATAGAGGAAACAGGCAACGAGGGGAAGGGCAGTCAGTAATTTCTAAGACTGCAAAGGTAGCAAACACTGCCAAAACTCAGCCTCTGCTGTAAACCTTTGAACAAGCAGCAGCCATTGACACCACCCCCCCAGAAAGGGGAGGCTTCAAGGGTCTGGGGATATTCGGTCACACCAGCAAGCTGGCTGGGGAGGGATGGGGACAGGGTCGTGCTGTAGCTAGACCGTAGGTGCTAAGGAGAACCAAGTTCAAGTTGAGGCTGGCCCGGAATGTTTGCAAAGGAGAGCTGCTTAATCCCTGGCCCCACTGGACAGGCAAGTGGGGGTGAGTTTTCTTAGTCAAAATTGGCTCCCGAGCTCAAGTCACAGTGGATCTAGAGGATTTCACTCCGAGTGAGGCAAGGGGCCCTTGATAGTCAGCAATTTTCTCTCTTGGTGTGAAAAAATAATAAATACATACAAACACACACCTTCCACTTAAGCTTCTAATAGATGCAGGGGTTACTTCTATTGGGAGAGAAGTAGAGAAATGTCGTATATATTTTTTGATAGTTTTATTGATTTATAATTAACATATAATAAACTGCTCATAGTGTAATGTACAATGTGATTAGTTTTGACATATGTGTGTACCTGTGAAGCCATCACCACAATCAAGATAATGAACATATCTATCACCCCCTGCAAAAAAAAAAAAAAAATTCTCGTGCTTCTTTGTAATCTCTCTGTGCCGCTATTGATTTATTGCCTCACAGCTCCAAATGCATCTTCTCTGCCTGCTCCATGAAAATGGACCTGGGCCATTTTTGCAGCTGGCACCTTGTTTAGCTTCGTCAGTAGAGGGTGCTGGAGAACTATCACAGGAAGAAAGGGTTTTACTTCTGGAATCTGTTTGCACTCGGGGCCAGGCTTGGGCAGTGCCCAGCAGCCAGCAGCATCAGGCGGTCAGAAGCTCCCCCTTTCGGCCCCGCTTCCTTGGGCACATTCTTATTTGAGTGCCTCCTGTAAGAAACCTCCCATGAACAGCTCCCCGGGCACCCCAGAGGATGGATCTTGGTCAGGTTGCACCAGATCTGACTACAGCAGCTTTCTTTGTTATCCAGTGAGCCAAAGCTGCACCCTCTCCAGCAAGGTCTATACTTCAATCTTGGGAGGAGGGGGGTGGCACTGGAGCTTCCCCCCACACACACACACACACTCAGTCTCAGCATATAGGTTGATAGCTGCTCCTTATATCTGGTATTCCTGTAGAGCTCTCTTCACCTCTTACCAGCCAGCCCCGGTTACTCCAATCTCCTGGTATACTTAATGATTCTGTGTATTAAACTTTCTGTTTGACTTACTGTCTTATTCCCTTCTCCTGATTGGACCTGGACTGTCTACCCAACTATCTGTCTGTCTGTCTGCCTGCCTGTCTGTCTATTATCTGTCTACCCTCCTTTGTATCTATATACCTATTATAGCTATATAACCTCCTAACCATCCCTTTTTGCTACTTCCGTTTCTGGATGAAACCCAAAGATTTTCTCCTATGTTTTTGTCTATAAGCTTCATAATTTGAAGTCCTACACTAGGTCTAGGTTGTTGTGAGCTGATATTTGTATATGGTGCAGCATATGGATCCAGTTTCTTCTTTGCATAGAGATATCCAGTTGTTCCAGCACCACTTACTGCAAACATGATCTTTTCTCCACCAAATTGCCTTGTGCCTTTGTCGAGAAGTAGTTATCCAGATATATGTGTGTTTATTCTGGACTCTCTGTTCTATTGATCTCTATACCTAGCTTTAGACCAGTGCCATACGGTATAGTTGTATAGATATATATAGTTAGTTAACAGAGCTTTGTAATAAGTTTTGAGATCAGGTAGTATTAGTCCTCTAACTTTGTTCCAATTTTTCAAATTTGCTTTTGATTATTGTGAGCCAATGAGTTTCCATACGATTTTTAGAAGCCTCTTGGCAATTTCTTCCCCCTTAAAATAGCATTCTGAGATTTTGACTGAGATTGTGTTGAATTTATAAATTAATTTAAGGAGAACTGGTAGCTTGACAACATTAGGTTTTCCAACCCATGAATATATATCCCCGTTCATTACTGGGTTTTTAATTTCCCTCAGCAATGCTTTTTAATTTTTAGTTTACAGGTTTGCATATCTTTTATTAGATTTATTTCCTAAATACTCCACATGTGTATACTATTGCCATGTCATTGAATTACATGTTGATCACTGCTGGTGTATAGAAATATAATGGATATTTATATATTGAACTTATATTCTGCAACCTCAGTAGATTCACTTATTCTGGTAGCATTTTTATAGGTTCCTTCAGTCTCCATAATCATGTTTACAAGTAGAGACAATTTAACTTTGCCTTTTCAATCTGTCTTTTCTTTTTCTTGCTTTATTATCATGGCTAGAACTCCCCAAATAATGATGAACAGGAAGGGTGAGAACAGACATCCTTGTCTTGTTCTTGATTTTAGGGGAAAAACACTAAATCTTTCATCATCAAGTATAATGTTAGCTATTGGTTTTTCATAGATGAGCTTTATCAAGTTGAGAAAATTCCCTTCGCTTCCTCATTTGCTGGGAGCTTTCATCAGGAATGGATGTTGGATTTTGTCACATGCTTTTATAGTATCTATTGAGGTGAACATACAGTTTTTCTTTTTTAGTCTATTACTATGGTGAATCACACTACTTGATTTTCAAATGTTAAAAGTTTTTCATTCTTAGGATAAACCCCACTTGGTCATGATGTATTTTTTGTAATGTTTTGCTCGTTTTCTTCCCAAAAAAGGCAAAATTGAAACTCAAGAGAAGGAAAAAAAATAAGAAGGAAAATAGGGTGTTTTCTCTTTAATTCTTTACTCAGTTTTAGTCAGTAATTTGGGCATTGGGGAAGACTATAATTTATGTTTTCTGCCAATTACTTCTCACTATGATTTCTAACACAAGTCTTTTTGTGCAATTTCTGAGATGTGGTTAATGGAATTATTTTTAATAAGCCATCTGCTAGTCTTCTAATTTTAGCACCAGTAGCAGAAACTAAGATTTGGCAAAATATGTAACAACCTTATAGAATGTGTATCTTATTTGTAGTTTTTCCACAACAGAAATAACTGGTCGTATACTTTCTCAGAACTTCATCTTCCTTTCCAACTTTTAAATGGACCTGATATTTCATAATTATCATGAACAAGTGAATTCTTGCAGAAGCTTCAACTATAGTCAGGTATGAGCTTCAACTATAAAGTAGCAAGGAATTTTTGTCCAAAAAAAGTTTCAATTTTATCTTAAGTATTCTCCCATACTACTTGGATATCTCTTCTGGGCAGTCATTTTACCAAGAGTTGTCACACAGTGGGACAGCATTTTTTGTACTGAATAAAAGAGGTAGTTATAGGTGATCTGTTTAAAATGTGGGTATATGTCCATTATATATAGCTTTGACTGTGCTTGTTCATGGAGAAATACAAATAGAACAGATTATAAATGGAGAAGGATGAGTGTCTTTTATGCAAGTCCTTTTTTGTTTATTCAGTTCAAGGAATGTTTGGGGAATGCCAACTCCACACAAGGTTCTTTTGTTAATAGTTTTTCTTAATTTGTTATCCCTCTCCTAAATGATGGTATTTTATCATTTCATTCGATAGGTCTGTTTTAACAGAGAGATGGCTACTCTTAGATTAGTCATATGATGGATGATAATGTAATTTATTTCATTCAAGTAGGGCGAGTTTTTGCCTTTCTGGAAATCCCATTATCCTTAAAACTTTGCCCTATTTTCTTCTTCTTTTCACCAAATTACCTCCTTAGCTTAATTACAAGTGTAGTGTTTTCCCACAGGCAATATAATATCTACTTACCCTAAACACCCCAAAGTCAAGAAAACTTAGAGTGTTAAGTAAAATTGATTTGTTCAGTTCAGATCGAAAACAACATTACAGCTTACTGGTTAATCAATGTAAATTTTGCTAATGCCATAAGGAGTCAAGTCCATTTATAAAAGAACACGTGTGCAACCTATTTCATCAATCTGTCTCTTCCCTGCACTGTTAATTTGATCTCACTAAGGTAGTTTTATAGGACAAATAAGAATATTTTCTCGAACTGCTCTAGTTGTATAACATGAGATGTGTCCAGATGAGGAAGGAGACGTGTGCAGAATTGTGTAGAAACATCTGTTGACATGGAAACCTGCCTCTGTTTAGGAATTTAAAACCGTAGCAGCTAGTTGTAACAGCAGATTTACATGCTCAGCCTAAGGAAAATGGGGACAGTAGTGATCAGGAGAACAAGGGGGCCACCCTCGTCACCGAATTTAATTCTTGAAAATTAAGTCTAAGCTGACAAAAATATTTCTTGGGGGAAAATGTTATTGCGGTTACATTTCCCGATCAGATGAATGTCAATAAAAAGCATAATCAGTATTGTATCACAATAGCGAAGACACCACAAATAGAAACTTCGATCAGATAAAATAGCACAATATGCTACCCTTTGTGTAAGACAGGACAGAGGGACTACTTACAAGTCCCTCACGGAGGAGGGCAGTCATACCTCGTGATACCAAACAGCACCACTCCGTCACGTGATCGCCTGAAGCAGCAAGTCCCTCACGGAGGAGGGCAGTCATACCTCGTGATACCAAACAGCACCACTCCGTCACGTGATCGCCTGAAGCAGCAATACCAGCTAACACACGCTTAGTTCAAGTTTTACTCAAGTTCCTTTGGCTTAGAATTCAGGAAGACTTTTGAGAGATTGTGTGGCTTTTTCAACTCTCCTAAAACCATCCATAGATGTCTGGCTTGCTGCCTCCTTTTTCCTAGCATATTTTTCCCCCTGCTAAGCAAAACTTTTCATTCCCAATTATCCTATTAACCTTAAAATCACCTCAACATAATGTAGCCACTGTTTTAACAGCTATGAGAGTGGTTCACACTTCACAGGGAGGCCATTAAAAAAAAAAAAAAAAGAAAAAATTCACCGGGTCTGAAGCACAGATTTTTTAGGCTTTTCCTTTGGAGGTTTGTGGAGCTTTGAAAGTGCTCTTAGGAACTGAGGAGGTGAGAGGTATCCCAGGGCACAAGTTCTGGCTGCAAAGTCTGTCAGAGTTTTCAGTGAATGGATGAAGGGTGCCAAAAACTGAGGTCTTCATTCCGCCTGCAGTGAGGAGAAGGATGTTCCAAGTCATAGAAATGTCCTGTGACATACCCTTAAATCTTGGATAATTGGGACCAAAGGTATTCTCCTGTTCGTTTGCATTTGGTCCTGCATCCTAGTTCTACAGAACTTTCTAAGGAAGGGTAAAGAAGTCAGGTCAGCCTTTGGGAGAGCTCCATTAACTTTTCAAGACCACTTCCTGTATCCTGCATGCCTAACAGCTGAACAAAATCAAGTCAAGTATCGGAGTAAAATCAGCCTCATTCAAGTGGTACCAAGATGGCTCCTGAGAGAAGGTGAAGTGTAGGATTCTGCAGGGTCCGAGATAGGGAATGAGGACCAGTCTTGGAAAAACCCCAGACTGAGCAAACTGGAGAAAATGCAGAGTAAAATGGCTACAGGGAACCCGGACTCGGGAACCCACCACTACTGACCTAAACATTTACTGATGCTCAGAAAATAAGATGATGAGCTTGAATTTGTAGCTCTCGGGGCAGAAATTCATCCTATAATTAGTAAACAGAGGTAAAAGGCAAGGGGCGTCCATTTGTCTGGAAATCTAAATACGTGTAGTTTCTTAGCTGGTAGTACATTTTCCAAATACACCACGCAGACTAAGTATCAGAGGAAGGAAGTACAATTCCAAGCTTTGTCACTTGCTTGTCATAGGAATTTTAGAACTTAAACAAATCTCCGTGGTTTTAGTATTTTTAAAATGCAAGTCAAATGCTTCTCTCCTTTGGATCTCAAGATTGTTTTAAATATCAAAGGGGATACAATGTGTAGGAGTGCTTTGGAAATTAGAGCACTAGATAAGATGCTAAGAATATAGTCAATCAAACAGTAAGGAATTGCTGACTGTTCTCTAAAGTCAGCTAGGTACTGTGGAATTACAGCTCACAGATGTGAACACCATTTGCAGTCCATTTTCATGAGGTTTTTTTTTTTTTATATCCTCCTACTACGTATAGTAGTATTTGCCTATAGTTTTTTTCCGTCAATGAGGTCACTTTTCGATTTCTTTCGTGATTACTTAAGTCTCACCCTAAAAGTAATATTCATTATTTTTCAGATGTTGGTGTGCTTCTTATATAACTGTAATCCATATTAAAATAAATACTTGCCTATTTAAAAAATTAAGTTCTCCCTCTATCTTGCTTTAATATACATTGCTACAGAAGAAAGCCTTAAAATTCAGGCAAGAGGTTAAAACTGAACAAAGTAAAAAATGGAAGCTATTGAAGGTTTTGGCAATTGTTATTTGATCCTTTTTCAAATATAATCAGTCTCCTCCTAAAAAGTGCGGTATTGATTTTTAACTTATAAGGAGTTGGAATTTTATTTTGAAATGTCTTTACAATAACTAAGTCATCAGAAGTGTAGAGCTCCAAGAAAAAAATTTTATTAAGATTTTTTAAAATTCTGTCTTGGTCCAGCAACTTCTGTTCCCCAGAGGAAGGGTCCACTGTCACAATCTACAGTTCAGAAGGGTGGGCTTTTCTGAAATGCATGCTTCCAAAGCCAGATTTTAAATTCTTCACACAGTCCTAGCTGTACTTCCCCAGGCTGGCATTATGATGTAATTTTAATGATAGAATTTAAAATAGGGTTATATTGTGTGACTGTTTGGCACAGGCATTCAATCCAAGAAACTGAGTGTTCTAAATGGGGAAACCAAGACCCCATAAATCCATTCAAGCCCGAGTGCCTCATTCTTCCTTCCTAGGGTCTAATCACTGTCATCAAGGTTTATTACCGCCTTTCCAATTACCCAGGTCACCACCATCCTCCATCACCACAGGATTCTTCCTAGGTACCTAAGGCTTACGTGGCCCATCCCCACCCTGCCCGGAATGTGTGGAACTCCAGTCATCATGCTCCAGAGGGTAGGGGTGAGGAGATAAACAGTAACAGTCCCTGCAGATCTCCGGATCTGCTCCCATTTTGGCACCAAATGTAGTGGTTCCAGAACCAGCTTATGTGCCAAGAGGATGCCTGGTGTTCTAATGTGGAATGGGTTATGTGCAACCATTTCTAAGCTGAAAGTTCAGTAGTATATACCAGGATGGTTAGGCTGTAGAGGAAATGCTACAGCAAATACACAGCGTTTTTGACTGAAGGTATTTTTGGAGGCTTTGCTATACCATTAGGCACTATAAATCGCTTAGATGGGGTGTATCATCCCTCAAACTGACTTTACCACATACTTCTTTTTTAGAGAGTATCTGAGGAGACCAGTGTCCCAAGGGACGGTCTGGTCTAAAAAGATATCCTTGCTATTTGGGGATAATGTAAAAATAATGCAATGTAATATCGGAGGTTACCTCTTCATATATTTTTAAAACATGTTACTTTTGCGCTATGGAATTGCCCTAGATAAATATATCATAAACCTTTGTGAGTCTCTGCTTATGCAGCTTAATAACCTCTTTCTCTATGGCTTCTGAATAATGTAAGCATTTGATTCATTATTTAGAAATCTGAGTAGCTACAGTAATGAAGTAGATATTACATTTAATCGAGACTGCCAAAATGCAGAGCCTGCCAATCTGTCATGGCATCAAACCTAACTGGATTTCCATGCTAGCTTTTAAGTAAAAGAGAGAAAGAATTCACTTTCAAAAGTTAGAAAAAACACTTTGCCAATTGCTAGTGACCTCGGATGTGACTTTTTAGCTTATAGAAAGGCACAGATTAATTGTTTTCAATCCAAATGCCGAGACTTTTAGCTAACATTTTAATTTTAGACATATCTTATCCTCCGTCTTGTCCACGAGACCCTACCTACAAAGTGATAAGCTTGTAATGGCTGTCTGGCATGGTGTCAACTTTAGAAGCCATATACTATATATGTTTTGGAACTAAATATTTCTTCTTCCCATTGACTCTTGACCCCCTCAGAACAACTGTCGCCTCCTTCAAACACTTTCACTAAGTAAAAAGTCAATTGGCTGTAAGTGGTGATGAAGAAGATGTCATGTGATTAATGCTACAGTTTAGGCTATTGTGATTAGTCACAGGGAAAACAGTTAAACTTCCTCCCCAAGAAACATGGTATGTTAACAGCAAATGGCCTGCCTGAAGCCCAATAGTAAGAAATAGTTGGGCAGTGTTAAAAGCTGCCTATTGATTTGTGCCCTGACTGAAAGCCATGCGCTGATGTAAATGAAAATGTGTCAAGAGTTGATATCGATTTTTTTTTTAAATCAGACCATCTCTGGGGAAATACTGCTAGCCATTCTACTGCTCTTGTCTATGAGTGAAATAAGGTTCCTTTCCACAAGACTACACATGTCCAGACATCAAATTTTCCTCTTTAACTGAGGTAGGGTGGGATGCTAGTCCATCGTCTGCAATCTCTGCTTGGGAAAAAAAAAATGGCCCAGAGTCCCTATATCCAGGAATAAAATAAGAAAGAGAATATAAAGTTTAAGAGGGTTGTGTATGTGGAAAGGTGTAGGGATCCATGCACACCTATACCTACCGACTGGCCTGTTTGTATACAGCTCATAACATACACATATGCTAAAGCTAGGAATTTTTACCCTGTGTGTCCCAAAAGAAATCATTTCTGAAGCATAAGTTTATTTTTAGAAAATTCTATTCAAAGATAGCCATAATATAGGGTGGGAAGTGAAATCTATTGGGTTATGGACCATGAAGTTGGGGCTTTTCTTCTTCAGCCAGTAGGAAAACTAGCCGCACACACACACACACACACACACACACACACACCCCGACCCTGTAGGAATTACTTCCTGAGCTGTGCTTTATTCATAGACCACAGTGCTTGTAAATATTGATGAACAATATAAGAAAAGGCCACGACTTATAATAATCATGCAGCTTTGGGTCAGATCTGTAGGGGTTTCAGCTGCCTAGTTAAGGCTGCACTTCATGATCCAGCTGGGGTAGGGCATGGACTCTAATATTGGGCAATTAAAATGGAAAATTAGTATGGAAGAGGAGAGGGGTCATCGTCTGCCAATATATGGGAAGTATTTGGAATAAACTATTGAGATTAGAGAAAACCCTAATAAACTGATAAGGGAAAGGCCATTCCCTCCATGGTAGCTTAAAGAGCTAAATCCGCTTAGTTTGATTCACTGGCTTTAGGCACACACTTATGATTAAAAAAAAATATATATTGCAAATTGATTAACTTTTGTTGATTACTCAGTGACCTTTGAAATATTCTAGATTTTATGATCTATTTACTTTGCCTTTGATATTAAAGGGAAAACAATAATCTGAAATGGACCTTAGGGGAAAGAGAATTATTATGATGAGATCATTCTGTACTCAATGTCCTGCATTAAAATTTAGGAATGTGTAGCAAAAATTTTCAGAAGACAGTTAATTACTCTGCTAGTAAATGATCTAAGTAGATGGGACTTTTCTATTTAGACCCCTGTCTTAAAGCAGTTAAAATTAATCTCTAGCTCTTAAACCAAGTGGCTTGCTGGACCTGTAGTTTAACTAAGAAACTGAGGCTTATGGCTGATCCTCCAAGGTTTCCCTAAAGAAGCGACAAGGGCAGCCTGCTGTGCAGCTGGAAAAACCAGGGCAAACCCAGAGATCTTTGCTGGCTATGGTTGGAGATCAGCTCTTGACTTCTGCCTCCTGCCATTCCTATTCTTGTCTTGTAATTTAACCTTGGATATATGTTTAGTAAGTTCTCTCTGACAACACAGTAGGCTCAATAAAGACAGACCCCCACGCATTGTAGCTCATTACGCTGCCAGCAACGCCTCACTTTATTATGGCTCAAGGAATAAAGGTACAAACATACACGCATGCGTACATATACAGGCACATGTGTGTATCTATGCAAGTATTTATTTAAATATGTCTGTAAAATATAAGGTGAGCTAGCCATCCCTGTAACATTAAATTACCTAGCCACTTTTCACATTTGAAATTAAAAAGCTATATACATACCAATGGCCTTACACAGTTAGGCATTCTAGGATAAGCTCAAACCAACTCAGAAAACGTTATTCAGAATGAAAATGTGCCTCCTTTCTTGTGGTTTTATATAGCTGCTTAATATACACATTCACCAAGTAATTCTAGGATGCCTTTTTTCATGCTCAGGCATATAAATATCACTTTCAAATATATATACTTGAGACGATGAGGTAAAATGATTTGAGAATGGCTCTAAAGTCTGGAAACATAGATAATATTAACTTATTATCTATATGTGATATAATATCAATAAATCATTTATTGTATGTTTGCCTCTTTTCAGATTTAGTAGCCACCCAGTATTTCAAATATATTGTGCATATAAAATATGCATTTTAACAAACTAATAGATCTTCTGATTTTGACTTCAGTTGCCAAATTGAAGGGTTTTGTTTCATTGATTTTTAAGCTTTAAGTTTCAAAGAAAAAAATTTAGCAGAAGATTGTCACAGCCAAAACTTCCAGATTAAGCAAAAGATCATAACTTTATCATACCACCTTGAATGTTTTAGTATGTTCTTCACTTAGAAAAAAAATCTGAGTTAGCATATGTTAATATTTAATTCCCATCCTTCCCTTTAAGTGACCGTCTTTGCTTTGTCAAGCACTCATGAAATAGGCAGACAAGTAAATGTCTATACATAAGTCACGTGTTTGTTTTTTGTTTGTGGAAAAGAAATAGAAAAAAATACATGTGGAAAACCTAAAAATAAGAATGAATTATTTGCCAGCCCACAAAATTTTGCCACTGCTCTTTTTTTTCAGTCCACGGGGGATAGAATTAGTTTAAAAAAATCTGTATTTAAATTTTGTGTGGGGAATTAGACGTCTGAGGTGGGAAACAAAAGAATGAGAACATTCATATAAGGAAGGAAAGCTTAGGACATTCGCTTCCCCTTTACCATCCCCACAACCATCACCCCCAAATATTTCTGATTACTTCAGTTCAAAGGATACATATTTTCCAGACGAGATCAGGAGCTTTCAGGGTGGTATGGCCGTAGAACAGAGGGTACGTGTTTTCCAAAGCACAAAATACCCTCCAAATATAGTTCTATGTGAAATTTTCAGATATTCACACCACAATATTTGGCAAGAATAGAAACAAACAAGAAATATGTAACACAGTACTCATAATTTAAACACATCTATAAGTCTGTGGAAATGACCATGAATCACAATATACCATATAAAGGATGCTAAATATCCAGTAGTTCCTTTCCTAGTAGTAATGCTTTGTGTCATGCATACGATTTAATATTACTAGGAAAAAGTTTTTAAATGAGTTTTGCATTTTATATGCCCTAGAACATTAAATCGAATATATCCTAACAATAAAGGTAACCTTTTTTCTTAAGTACATCCACGTAGGATCAAGCCTTTCAAAGATTCCTTTAACTGGTAATATATTGATATTCATAATTTAAAATGTTTACTCTGCATATTCTGTTAAATAGAGATAAACAATTTAATATCCAGTTTCGTATATATCTATATATAGATATTTATTTTATATCAATAGTGACCTACTAATATGATAGGCTAACTCTGTATTACTCAGGAATAAAAGTAATCAGGAAGTTAGATGAAGTTCTATATTTCCCCTTTTACTACACCAAAGAGATTGAGTTCAGCGAAGCACATTATGCCTTTCTCTATCAGGTGTATATTTACATTTGCATTGCTAAATTATTTACCATAAATACATTTTTAACTCTAGCAAACCTTAAAATAATAAAGTTCCATTTTCAGCCTTTATACAAACATGCAAATGTTAATGTTACTAAGGAATATACTTTAAATTGCAGAGCATTTTTATTCATTATTCTATTGCTCCTGCTGTGAGAGTAAGGTCTCCCAACAATTTTGGAATGTTAGAGGGCCCCCTAGTGGCACCTGTATTCCTAGTAAATTTACAAACTCAAGAATAAAGTTAGTTCTTTTCTTTACTAACTACTTGGACCAGTTCTGGTACCTAAACATATTTTGCTGACTTTTTTCCCAGTTTATAAACCCAAGTGGACTTCTTTTCACGTCCCACATATGTTGTGTACATTTCTGGCATCAAATGTGTAATCATAATAATTCTCATCTCCAGTTCTTCAAATGCACAACTGCTAAAATCTCTTCTCATTTTTTCTCATCTTGTATAACCTTTCCAGCCGTCTCAGAAGCCACTTAGAGATTCAACATGAAAAACATTTTTGTGGGAAATAAAATTCCTATATTAAATGATAAAAGCACACATCCACCCGAATAGATGTGTGTTTTAATATTATAGTGGTACAGAGGCGTATCTTTATTATACTTTCATCTAGCCAAAGGAAAAGATATACAAAATGACACCTAGACTACATTATCATTGGGGCAGCCATATAACATGTTTAGAGCTTTTAAATATTACTGTTAAGTATGGTGAAGATTTGATGATGGGCTGAAGAGTGATGTCCCCTTGGATCAAATGAGTAATAGTTCTAATGCCTTTCTTTTTTTTTTTAATTGTATTTATTTGACAGAGAGCGAGAGAGAGAATGAGATATCACAAGTAGGCAGAGAGGCAGGTTCCCCACTGAGCAGAGAGCCCGATGCGGGGCTCGATCCCAGGACCCTGAGATCATGACCCGAGCTGAAATCAGAAGCTTTAACCCACTGAGCCATCCAGGCACCCCAGTTTTAATGCCTTTCTAACCATGTCCCCACAATGCCTCTATTCTAGCCTATAGACAGATCCTCCTTGATAGGCAAGGGAAGGCTTGCTGGGGGTTATAATATTTGCACGGAATCTTAAAGGACAAGGTGAAATCAGTCTCAGAATTATGGAGAGCATTCCTCACAGTGAAGACAACTTCAGCAGGAATATAGAGATGAAAATAGCATGGATTTGCCCTGAAACTCTACTATAAATGATCAATTTCACTGAAACACAGAGGCACTTCCAGAGATGGAGCAGGGCCAGCCAGATTATGGAGGGGTTTGGGGGCTACACTAAGGGGTTGGAAATTTATCCTGAACACAGTGGAAAATACTGTGAGATCATCAGATTTGTTTTAGGAAGTGAGTCTAGGAGGGGAGTGTGGGATAGATTTGAGGAGGAATAAGATCTAAGTCAGAGTGAATATTTGGTCTGAGCAGGAAATGATGAAAGCTGGTGCAGTAAGTTGTAAAAGTGCCTTTGCAATAAAGTGAGGTCATTTCTGGGCCACTGATGCCCCAGGCAACAGTGGGATTAACTGGGATCTGAGCAAAGGCCCTGGCACCTCCCTGCCTCAGCTCAGCAGCCCATCAGTTTTGTCTTTGGTTATTCACCCTTTCCTCTTGGCAATACCACTGCCTCCTGTTGTCTCTGAGAGTGAGCTCAAGTGAGCATCTCATAGCCTTCACCCCTGAGACAGACATGGGTTGTGTAGTCCAAATTGTACTAGTCTGGAGACTGTGAAGCATGGAAAAGGACTGAGTAAGAGTTGGATCACGGATTGTGCATAATGGTTAGATGCTAGATGTTGAGCATAAAAGATGGAGAAGGCCAAAATGACTCCTTGGCCTCCGGCTGGGGACTAAGAAGATGGAAGCTCTCATCACTGGTTTGTAGAGCCAATAAGAGAGAAGGAGCAAAAGTAAACTGTATCAGTCTTGAAGAATGTGTAACAAATGGCCACGTACATAGCAGCTGAAAACCACACACATGTATAATCTCATCATTCCTTTGGGTCAGGAGCCTGAGCACAGCTTAGCTGGGCTGCAATCAAGGTGCCAGCCAGAGCTTGGTTCTCGTCTGGAGGCTCACACAAGAAAGTGTAAGCTTTCCTGCCCATGTGATTATTGCCAGCCTTCGGTTTCTTGCAGCTAAGGGTTCATGGTAGCTTCCTTCTTCAAAGAGAGCAACAGAGACTTAGTGCAAACCTGATAGCAAGACAGTCTTATATAATGCAACAAAACCACAAGAATGATATCCCCTCATCTTCGCCATGTTATTGTGGTTAGAAGCGAGTGATAGATCCCACCCATGCTCAGGTGGAAGGGATTATACAATGGCACAAACGTCAGGGACCAGGGATTGTGGGAGCCACCCCAAGATGTCCATCACGTGAGCCTTATTATACAGTTTAAAAATGTGAGATTTCTGGGTGTCTTTACCTCCAAATGCCAATTCAAGGAAATTCCATTATATTATAACTTTGACCATTATTACACTGGGTTAGGATCATGAGAATAAGAATATATATCCTGGAAGTATGTACCATCAAAAGGTGGGGAGGAATAACTATTCTTTCTGATCTTCAGCATCCATTCAGGAGGGGTTATATCATACATCTAATGAAAAATTGGTCTTCAGAGTTTCATATGCCTCTGAAAAACCTCAGTTTATTGTTTGGAAACTATAAATGAGCAAAATCCATGAACACCTCCTACCAAATGATGTTACATAGAGTTGTTGCTGGTTGCTTCCTGTCCACTCTAAAGTTTAATTGACGTGAATATTTAGTGAAACATTAGAACTGACTTTAAATTCTTTCTTTGGGCACCTCTTTCTTGAACTTCCCTTCAAAAAAACCATGACTTTTTGAAAACTAGAGACAATCCTAAAATGCCTTATATTATACTTCTTCCAACTTCTAATTATCTTTTCTTCAAACTACCTGCTCTACTCACCCTTCTTCTCCATTCACATGTCTACGTATGGTGAGCTATTAAGCGTCATGTCTGGATAAATCAGCATCAGCCTCCTGCCTGCTGTCCTTACTCTAATTTTCCTCCCCTCTCTGTCGGTCCAATTCCAGACTGAATTTTGCTTCTATACAAACAACTGCTAACAAGCAGAGTTTTTTCCAATCATTTGTGCTGCTGCTCTGTTTCTTATATTACCATCTATATATATTCATGTCTGGCTTTTTCAAAGATCTGTCATCTAATATACCTTCCATTCAATCTTACTTCCATTCTTCAGGACAAACCGTCTTTACCCCCCGCCCAAATAATGCCCTTCTGGTCACTACACAAGGCAAGCTTGTTTCTGTTTCCTTCTCGCTGCTCATATTGTACTCCCAGCTTGGATCATGCATACCCTAAGTACAATGAGTAGGCATCAAACAACAGAGAGTCCAGGTAAAGAATGAGGGAAAAGTCAGATGTGTATAACAGAAAAAACAGAAAGAAAGAAAGAAAGAAAGAAAGAGAGAGAGAGAGAGAGAGAGAGAGAGAGAGAGAGAGAGAGAGAGAAAGAAAGAAAGAAAGAAAGAAAGAAAGAAAGAAAGAAAGAAAGAAAGAAAGAAAGAAAGAGTAACAGAACTCAGAAGGCAGTGGACAAGGCAGAGCCAAAAGGTTAGAAAAAGTTGGGTATAATGAGCAGTGATGTTATCACATCTTAGAAGTCAAAACGCATCCCCAGAGTCAAGCCAGCTTGGTTAGCCTGGACGAATGTGAATATCAAGAGTCAAGATGAGCAGAAAGGGGCAGACAAAAAGTATCCAAGGAAACAAAATCCCAGAAGTCAGGAGAGCTCTTGCACAAGGATTTTCGCAGGGTCTGTAGGGATAGGGTAAGCAAAGAGGGTAGGCAGATGCACATACACCTGTTTGGTAAGACAACAGCTTGATAAGAGATGTAGTATTCTGTGTGAGACCCAGAATCTCCCATGACCCAGTGTACTTCCTCTGCAGGCAGCTAGGTGCATCTAAAGATCATGATCTTTAAAGCTGGCCAGTCCTGGGTTCAAATTCCTTTTCTGTCATTTATTAGTTGTGTGGCCTTGGGCTACACAAGGCAAGCATATTGAACTTCCTCAAGCCTTCATTCATTTATCAGCAAAATGTGAATGATTATAAAGGATCAAATATATGTATATATATTCAATGTACATGTATATGAACTATCTGATGTCTAGCAAGTATATACATATTTATTTTTATTTGCCTTCGGCCAAAACCAAAATGGCTACCAAATGGTATCTAAGATCTGCAGGACCTTCTCTAAGCTCTTGCGATCAATTCAGCCAGCCTCACGCATTGTGCCATTTGTCACAGAATGCTCTGTGGGTCCTCTGAGTTTCAATTATTTAAGCTAATTTCCCCAATGATATTATGAATTCCTTAAGGAGAGGCTTCCCACTGCTAAGCTCATTATAAAGACTCAGACAGCAGATGCTATTACAATGCATTTCAAGGTCCCACTTCATTTATTCATTCAGTCAACAACTATTTATTGAACACCCACTATGTGTGATGCACTATGTGGGATTCGTTAAGAAGAATAAAGGCTTGGCTTCCTGGAGCAAAGCATGGATTACATCACCATGGCATGGTGGTGTTCTAAGATCCGTAGATCTTAGAAATGGGAGGACCTGGAAGATAGTCTAGCCCAACTCTCTAATTTTACAAAGGTGCGATTGAGAACCAAAGAGAGGACACTTGACTTTTAATTTCTTCTTCACTAACCACTTCTTGGCCTGTTAAGTCATTGTAGTTTCGAAAAATAAAGAGAAAACTCTAGGATCTTTTTTAACTGAGTCAGAGTTTGCAAGTAAATTGTTTGCTGTCTGCCATGTCGCTGTGTCCGTGAGCCCACTCCTCTCAGATCACAGTCAGCAAATGTGCACAGCATAACCTGCACAGATCTACCAGGAAACTGACAAAAGCTCTCTGAGGCTGCTGTGCTCTGGCTTCTTTGTTTTTACCCCAGTGTGCAGGGGGGGGAAAAATCACAGAAACAGAGACAATTCCAGAAATATGCAAAGACATTTTCTTCTTTCTTTGCTAGGGAGGGCCAAAATGGTGGCTTCCTCCAGTGGTCAACCTAGACCATTGATTAGTACATTTGAAAAGACATATCTAAGCATTTATATGGAGAGATAACCTTGAATCAATAATATGGGGCTGGCATCTGAAGACTTGGTGGCTTTAATCAAAGTGTTTGTTCAACTTCCTTCAATACTTTAATACTTGATCCACAAACGTATTTCAAGATTAGAACGCCAAGGTGAAGATTAATACCTCTCATACAGTAGGCCTAATGAGACACGACTTATTAATCCTATAGGAAAATCTTAATTAGACATTGGAGCACTGCTTATTTCATTGTTAAATACTACCCAATCCCTGAAGAATTGGAAAATAAATAAGGACTAAAATAGAAAGTGGTGTTATAATTAGTGGAGAGGGAAGAGTGTGGAAGGGAAAGCATGAGGAAAATTAGGAAGGTATCTGGCATGTCTTGGAAACAATGAATATTTGCCGAAGTTAGGGTCCATGTGAGTATGTCATAAGAAAAGTAGTGGGAAAGATGAAAGAGAAATCGGGGGTGGGAGAGGTCAACATCTAGGTAAATGCACGGTGTTCCTCTGCTACAGAGACCTGGAGCATCATCTGGGAGAGAAGCCACTTGAGACCCACAGGTGTGTTGGGGAACATGGATTTAGCTTGAGAAAAAGACACGGAGGCGTCAGTTTCTAAGGGAGGAATATGAAGACAGTAGCTTGCACATTATAACTCAGAGTACTGACTTGGTGTCAGATGTAATGATCTGCCTTTTCACTGAAAGGTATTCGACATTTCACTAAATTGACCTTTTCTTGCCAATAGCAAACATAATTGCATTAGAGTCTTCCTTCAAAGTTTGAGAGCGTTGTTAGGGGTACAATGTATCTCTTGAGCTTTTTTGCTGTTTGGCACTCAGTACTCCCTGAGAGAAAGCTCCAGGGGAAAATCACCACTGCTTTTTTTTCTTAAAGCTACAGATGATGGAGAAATATACCTGTATTAGTTTTTTAGTGCTCCATAACAAATGACTACACTCAGAGTGACATAGAACAGCACCCATTTATAAGCTCACAGTTACGTAGGTCAGGAGAGCAGGTGTGGGAGCGCCTGTGTGGCTCAGTTGGTTGGGCATCCAATTTTGGATTTCCGCTTGGGTCATCATCTCAGGGTGGTGGGATCAAGCCCCACGTCAGGCTCCACTTTCAGCATGATGTCTGCTTGGGATTCTCTTTTCTCCCTCTCCCTCTGCTTCTCCCCTCCACACTCGAGCTCGCTCTCTCTCTCTCTCTCTCTCTCTCTCTCAGATAAAAATAAATAAATCTAAAAGAAAGAAAGAACAAAAGGAAGGAAGGAGGGAAGGAAAGAAGGGAGGAAGGAAGAGAGGAAGGAAGGGAGGGAGGGAGGGAGGGAGGAAGGAAGGAAGGAAGGAAGGAAGGAAGGAAGGAAGGAAGGAAGGAAGGAAGGAAGGAAGGAGAAAAAACGAAAGAGAGAGAGAGAAAGAAAGTGCAGGTACATTCAGCTGGAGTGTCTGGTGAGTCTCATAGGCCGATATCATTCACTGCTATCAGTTCATTGTGATTGGCAGAATCTCGATCCTTGTTGTTGAAGGAGTGAGGTCGCCTATTCTTTCTGGCTGCTGGCCAGATGTGGCTCTCAATTCGAAGAGGCTGCTCTCCAAGTCCTTGTACCTTCCAGCTCCGAGCAGCATGTTGAATCCTTGTCTTGCTTGGACACTAAGCTACCAGCTGAAGAGAACTTCCTGCTTTCCAAGAGTTCCTCTGATTAGATTATGCTCACCTAGATGATTTCCTTATCTTAAGGTCAACTGATTAGCAACCCTAATTACAATTGACAAAATCTTTTGGCTCTGTAATATAACATAATCACAGAAATAACACCAGGAGCAGAGGTCAGGGAGGACATGAAAGATCCTTCCCTGCCTATAACACCCTTTGCCATCTCATCAGAGCCCATCTCAGATGAATCCATTTCCTTTTCTTTGTAAGCTGAAAGAAATTTTGGCCACTTTACAAGATGAAACAAAGAGATAACATTTCTTTGAATGTCTATGAAGGGAGAGATTTTCTGCTGGCTGAGTGATTAAGGAGGTGAGCAAGAAATTTGTGTGAGTTTAAGGGAAAAGGATTAAAATAAAAGACACTTTCATTCCTGGCAGTATGGTCGAATAGATGGTTTGTGTCACACTTGCTACTGAAATAACTAAAATGTATGGTGAAATAACTATATTGTTATGTCCAGATGGAGACCCCCAAAAGAACCCACAAAAGGCAGGCTGGATGCAACAGCAAGAGGATTTATTTCCAGCTAGCTGGGGCTCTCACCGGCACATGTGATGCAGCGCAGTGCTAAGGCGAGAAGCCCCGCCTCTCCCCTTCGCAGCATTTTTATGCACGAGTAAACAAGCACATACATCACTACACATGTAGTGGAGTTCCTTATTCTTTATATGGCAATTACCTAAATCTATGCATTTCATTGGTACATTTGAACAACTCAGGGGCTGGGCATCACACAGGGAAGCTAAATTCTAGGAATAGTTTCACACCCATACCCTTAGGCCTGTCTTTTTTTCTGGCATGCCCGTGCCCTTGTACCCTTAGGCCTGTCTTTTTCTGGCTTAAAATGAAGCCTGTCATGGAGGAACGGTAATCTACTTAAAACTGAACTCCACAATATGCCAATCTCTATAAATATATAGGTATATTTATAAGTCTGCTTGAAAGTAAGGAATCAACAGAGTCCCAAAATGAGATAAAATCAGGAAACATGATTGGCAAGTAAGTTCCAAAATGAGGATTACTCCGAGAATTTCTATCTAAGTGTAGGATCCTTTAGCATCCACTTTGATGGTTTTATGGGCTCAACTGTAAGAAAAAATCACAGGACCTGGTCAGTGCAAGGAATCTAAACTGAGAACTCATAAAAGTAGTATTCTAGAGGATTATACTGTCATTGTAAGAAAGAATTAGAAATAAAACCTAATTCCATAAGGAAATCAATTTGGACCCAGGATAAAAGGACAAAATTCCCTGAAGATTCATAATCACAAATTTGTTCTCTTGAGTGTGGGGTTCTAATTCATCCTACATGTACGGTCCAAAAAACCTCAAGCATGACCCCAGAGGACCATGCCCTCAGGCAACTGGCAGAAAGAAGCAAATTTGTAACTCCTTTGAAAAATTCAGCCTCAACCCTTTAGGAATGAGATAACCCTAATGGAGTAAACAGATAAAAGAAAAGAAAGAAGCACGTTCTGTTTTTCCCTTTGGGAAGGAAAAATGGAGGAAGATATTTCTGCAATCAGGATGAAATGTCACAACATTTGTTTGCTGAATGGGAGGAAATTGTACTTCTGGCAAAAGGAAAATGAGATGCAAGAAGGCAGACTAAGGCAAAAAGTGGATGAGTGGTTGCCTAGGGCTTGGGGGAGAGATGGGGAGGGGACTACTCAAGGTCATTGTTTCCCCTCAGGGTGGGGAAAATGTTCTAAAATTGATTGTGGTGTGGTTGCACAACTCTGAATATACTAAAATCCATTGAATGAATTTAAATCCATTTAAATGGGTGGATTGCATGGTATGTGAATTATATCTCAGTAAAGCTGATAACAATAAAAAAGAATAGTGTCTGATGATAAGAAACATAGATAAATCTAAACCAACAATAATTGTGCAAAATAGTAATAATGAAAATATTGTGTAATCTACAAGGGGTTGAGGAATCAGGCTAGAATGAAAATCCTGACCAAAAGTATACATATTAGTTAGGAGAAGGTAATTGTAGTTAATGTTCTAAATTCACAACTGACATAATGATTGTTATACTCAGGAATTATTCAATTAGCTGGCTTATTTCTTCTTTTTCTATTCTTGGTGAGTCTACTGTAATCTTTCTCCTACCAGGATATTTTTCTGAGAG
>CM053608.1:40698792-40742262 GCA_028646535.1 Procyon lotor | reverse complement strand
ATAGTACTCAGCCATCAGAAAGGATGAATACCCACCATTTGCATCGACATGGATGGAACTGGAGGGGATTATGCTAAGTGAAGTATGTCAAGTAGGGAACGACAATTATCATATGGTTTCACTTATATGTGGAAGATAAGCAATAGCATGGAGGGCCATTGGGGAAGGGAGGGAAATCTGAAGGGGGAGAAATCAGAGAGGCAGATGCACCATGAGAGACTACGGACCTTGGAAAGCAAACTGAGGGTTTCAGAGGGGAGGAGGGTGATGGGTATTAAGGAGGGCATGTGTTGTGATGAGCACTGGGTATTATATGCAACTAATGTATCACTGAACACTACATCAAAAACTAATGATGTACTATACCGTTGCTAACTGAACATAATAAAAAAAAGAAATCAAGTCATGATTTTTACTGGGGATTAAAAATATATCTCCGTCCCCATTCTGGCTGAATGTTCTGGGGAAAGAGTAACTGATTAATTAACCAAATTAATTTTATCTCAGTAGAATTGTAAATTAGTCTTGAAGCAATGGTTACTTCCTTTAACTTCCTAAGCAAAAGAATCTTAAATTTGGCTTCAAATGATTGGTTCCTTTCTGTCTGTTTCTTTAATTAATTCCCTCCTTTCCTACTCTATGTTGGCTCTAGCTGATTACGGTTTAAAGCTGGGTGGCACCTGTCTCTACCAGAAAATAGAGGCAGCCAACAACAATGGAATAAAAGATTACTCTGTGCACAATCAGAAAATCTGGGATTGAGTCTGTCATTTCTTAATGTGGCGGCTTTGGCAACATTCTGAATCCTTTAGAACTTGGTCTCCTCTTCCGTAAATTAGGATGATGCCCACCTTACAGAGCTTACTTAACACAAAGCTCACATAAGATTATACATGCTGTAAATGCACTTTGCAAAGAGTTAAATGCTAAATAAATACGCCATTACTCTAACTCTAAACCCAAAAGCATCAGTATTATTTATAACCAGCTCTCCAGACCAACTTTTTCCTAGAGTTACTCTATTGGGCAAAAAAGGACTAATTTGAATTTTATCTCCTCTGCCAAGTGGTTAGGAGAGAAACCAGAAAAATGCCTAAAAAAAGGAGGAAGATCAGATCAGTACATCAAGCAGCCCAGATATAATCCACAACATAGATAAATGACTTTGCTTAATTGGGAATTCAGGAACAGACATCTCTGCCCTACAGAAATACCCCTTGCTTCAGACATTTCTCTCTCTGGCCAGACATTCTCCTCAAACAGCAGCACTGTTAGGAATCCAGAGTACATTAAATGTCTACAGTGTCTCAAATTCTGAAAAATGCCTTTGCTATCAATGCTATGTATTATGCCTCACAAGGACCTAGAGAAGTATGTTAATATTATTCTTGGACCAGAAAAGGAGGACAGCTAGCAACTAAGTGATTTGCCTCAGGTCATAGAGGGAATTAAAGTTGATGTTAACATTCACAGGGCCTTCTCTTGGTGGCAAGGGGATTCCTTTATTCCTCGAGTTATGGGCTTTCTGTCTATGACCAGATTTACCAGTCTTTTAAGCAGGTGATTTTGAGATACTGTTGAGGGTTTGATGGGGGCAAGTATACAATTCTTGCTGGCTTAGCCATTCCCACATGTCACAGGAAGCAGGCACAATTTTCAGTGGAAAAATGATATATAGAAAGAAACTGATCTACAGTTAGGCAGGAAATACAAAGAAGAAACAGGACCGCAGCTGGTGTTTTGTCTTAAGAGTTTGATGTCTCTCCCCAGTAGACTCCTGATTCTCAAACTATTGATTTCTTTAGGATGAGAATTAACTGTATTAAAAACAATCTGCATATAATAAAACAATTACACAGGGTTACTACCATTACCTTGACTTCTGGTTTCCATTTTTCCATTCAAGAAAACTTCCTGTTCTGGTTAATACATTAAGTGACCTTGAGATTTTAAAATGTAGAAGTAAATATGAGCTCCGGCGGGTGGGGGACGACTCAGAATCAGGATGCAATGGTAGAAAGTTATATGCCTCGGGTATTAATCTCTTCACCAGTTATTTCTGGTTTTTCTTTTAAACTGGTGGTAGGAAGGTATCCTACCTTCCTACCTATCCTACCTTCCTACCCTTAAAAGCCCCATCCGCTTTTAAGACAGGCATGGTATAGGGCTCACTCAGGCTCTTGAAATATGAGCAGAAATTGACATATTGCCTCTCTGGTGAAAGCTTTAAGAGCCTGTGTGCCACAGGTCTTTCCCCCTCTGCCACAGTGCCTTGTGTTCGACTGTGTTCCAGATAGTAGCTGGTCTCTTTGCCTGGTACTAAACTGAGGCCAAATGGAATAGAAAAGCACCCACCCCATGGTGGGTTGCCAGGGAAAAAAAAAGAATTTAAACCATTAAGATTCATGAGTTGTTTATTTTTTAAATTATTTTTTGTGAGTTGTTTATAATGAAAAAACAATACATACTGTCATAACTGATAAGTTCATCTTATTCAAAAGGGACAGATACACTAAAGGGAAAAAGAGATTAACAAAGCACATAAAGGTATACAATGAATGGATACTCGGAAACCGGAAAGGAAAGGTAGAATGCAATGTGTCTGAGTGAAGATAAATGGACCAGTAGAGAAGTGACTTCACAGGGATGCATCAGCCAAATGTTTTCCTAACACAGATGGTGAAACTGGCATGGTGGTCAGACCACCACTGGGAGATTTTATCCATTTGATCTATGTCAAAAATGTCTTTCCGATAAAATGAAAGAATCTGGTAGATTCTTGACTTATCCAGAAAATAAAGTCATCTTTCAAAAGCAGCACTGTGGGATTTTTCCAAAGCTGAGGAGGCAGTCAGGGGAATTGTAAATGGGAATTAAATTGGCTCAATAAGGAGCCACTTAATGTTAAGGAAAAACGTGGGAGATTACATAGCAACCCAAAGAAGGAACACTGGACATCAAAAATGTACTCCAGCTTGGAGAAAAGTGAATCCAAAAGGTTTAGAAAAAAGATACAATACTGAAATGATGACATTTAAAAGGGATTGGAAATCTGGCAAGATCTAGGATGTTACATTATGATAAAGTCACAAATAATCCTAGTGAGGAACCCTCAGTCCTTGAAGGATACTATGTTGTTCCATTAATTTAGTCAATAAATGTTTATTGAGTAATTGGTAGGAGTTAGAAATTGTGCTAAAGTGTTGAGGGTCCAAAGAGGATACAGTTCTTGCCATCAAAGAGCTTGCAGTATAGTCAAATAAACAGACAATGAGCCAATAAGCTCCCACCTAGCATTTATTAAATACTTAGCATTTGTTAGTGATTAGGACATGGTCTTTATATAACTTTCCCCCCTAAGTTTTACAAGCTTGCTGGGTAGGGGTTATTCACTGAAGCTCAGAGAGATGAAGTAATTTGGCCTTATTATATTCATATAGTAATTTACTAAACTGGGACTTGAAATCAATTTTCTGTGATTTCAACATCATTGTTCTTTCAACACTGATGCCTTTCATATCTAACTTTAAGATTATGTGATTTTGGGGGCGCCTGAGTGGCTCAGTCGTTAAGCCTCTGCCTTCGGCTCAGGTCATGATCCTGGGGTCCTGGGATTGAGCCCCGCCCGCATCGGGCTCCCTGCTCAGCAGGAAGCCTGCTTCTCCCGCTACCATTCCCTCTGCTTGTGTTCCCTCTCTCGCTGTGTTTCTGTCAAATAAATAAAATCTTTAAAAAAAAAAAAAGATTATGTGATTTTTTTCAAAAGATTTTATTTGCTTATTTCAGAGAGAGAGAGTGAGCAGAGGGAGGGGCAGATGGAGAAGGAGAGAGAGAGAATCTCAAGCAGACTCATGCCAAGAACAGTGCCTGATACAGTGCTGGTTCTCAGGATCCTGAAATCATGACCTGAGCCAAAACCAAGAGTTGATGCTTAACCAACTGAGCTACCCAGGTGCCCCAAGATTATGTGATTTTTAAAAAATGCTTTTGAAATGTTAGTGTGCCTGTGTGTGTGTGTGTGTACATGGGTGCTTTAAATGGACAATGGATTTATTGAACAACAACAACAAAAGCACAACTACCTTTCTATGTGATTACATTTTGGTTATTTTTTTTTCAGTTCAACTGGAAGATGGTTTTAGAAACTCCTGGGACATTAATGATTTATAAGCCATATTTTGAGAATCTTTTTAGTCAGTCACATGCAAAATGCTAAGTTGCTTTTCAGCAAGAGTCTAGAAATCATATTTTATACAGAAAAAAGGTATTCTTAGATAAAGTAACAAAATCTTCTCTAAAAAGACAAGCAGTGATCAAACTGGTTTTGCAAATTTATAGCTGGAGGTCATAATTTTCTTCTTTGAGTGATTAGTTCTTTTGGGACTTGAATTCTAAGAATTAAAAAGGGAGTCTTAATATTTTTTTTTTTCCAGAAATCCCAGTAATGTACACCTTTAATTGGAAGGAAATTTGGCATCGGAGACTACAACTCACCATTTAGTACAAGCCAAACAGCTAAATTGATTTTAGCATTCTGGAAGAAAAATTGCACCTTTGATACTGAATTGCTTCCCTATGAGCATTGAGCCAAATATTAATGCATATTTGAAAGGAAACAAAAAGCATTCAAACTCTAATGGACCTCAGGCTTATAAACTGGAATTCAGTCACTTTAAATTAAGTTGGATTTCTTGAAGAAAAACTCTTATTATTTTTGTATTACTGCTCTGACCAACAGTTTATATGCCACATAACAATATTCTAAGTTCTTCAGATGTAACAGAAATAGAAACATCTATGCTGGAGGCTTCTGTGGTAATGCTCACTCTGCTCACTTCGCAGAACACAGACACACGCACAGCTAAGTGTCAGCCCATTTCTTAGGACTTGTGAAGACATATGACAGTCCACTCAGATGACACTCTGTAAGCTGGTGAATCAAGGAAAAATTTACTGCTCATTAAGTTTTTACAAATTTTTGTTGCTTTTTTGAAAATATTGAAAGCAATACATGTTCATTGTATAAATATTCAGAATTCCAGATAAACAAAAAATGTAATCCAGTTACTGCACAAAAACCACTAACAATATCTTGGCTTATATCTTCCTAAATTCTTTGCTTTGTAGGTGAATTAAATTTTCTTTTTATAAAAAATATGATATTAGTAATTTATTACCTTATTTTCTCACTTAATAACATGATAAAAGAATATTTACAGGTCATTTTATGTAATGCTTAATTATCCCACATTTTTTTAAACCAATTATTGGATTTGAATACTAAGGTTGTCTCCAATATTGGGTGATTATAATATCATTCCTTAAAGATATTTGCCACAGTCTTCAGAAAAAATTGAATGTTTATTTTTAAAAAGTTGTTATTATTTATTTATTTACTTATTTATCTGTACATTTGTTTATGTTTAGTGTATGTTAAAAATAACCTTTTGGAGATGGGAATATGGAATGACTAAGAACTTAGTGTTAGATCTTAGTCTGAAAGCTTATCCTATCTTCTACCTGTCAGGCTGAAAGCCAGCCTGAGTGCTAGATGCCAGGGCTTGCTGCCTTTTATGTCTTTCCTCCCCTCCCAGAATTGGGGTTCTTCCCTGACCCAGCCCAGACACCAACCCCTGACCCTGGGGATAAGCCTGGTTTGTGTAACACTGAAAGAAAGGTCCAGCTGGGATCTTCTGCCACTCTACTTAGCCAGCCTTGCCACTGACCATTTCTAGAATGTATGACAAGCTCTTGGAGTCACGCCTTGACTGCCTGGATCCCTCAGGAGTCACCTTGACAGGATCTATGCCTTCCTTTGAGGCTGACTTTTGGGGTTGTGCTTAAGCATTTCAGCATTTCACATTTCACAGCATTTCTTTCTTTCACCCATCATACCATTTAGTGAGCTCCTACTTTTTGGACGATTGCCTGGGGCTGGGGATATGGTTGTGAATAACACAATCTCCGCCTTCATGGAGTTGGTCTAAGTTTCAGAAGTTCTGGGGAATTTTGAGAAGAGAGGGAGAGAGAGAGACAGAGACAGAGAGACAGAGAGAGGCAGAGAGCAAGCACATTTATTGCATCCCGTTGGAAAATCCTCTCTGGAATTCATCTTCATCTTCAGTAGGGTGGTAGATTATGTTTAGTTTGGAATGATTGTGGCATCAGCTATTTCTGATATCTTTAGCCCTATGCGCTTTATTTCCATGGTTTTCTCTTTAAACTCATGACAATCCTTATTAACATAAGCTTGGAAGAAAATAAATCACCTAGGATATTGAAACTACACTTTAGCTAACGTATGTTACAAATATATTACCATACATACAGTCAACTGGGCCTCCATCACCTACACATCCCCCACCTTTGGAAGAGCGTGTTGAACAGTAAAGTGTGGGGCACAGAAACAAAGAAACAGGGGTGACTCACGGGTCATATTATCATCCTTTACACAAGATGATAACATTTGGTCCATCAAACTCCAATCTGCAGATAGCTCTTTTTAGAAATTAAATTATTAAACAGGTGAAAACAACTTTTTTCCTATTTCAGTGTCAAGTGTCTATAGCATTTTTCTAAACACTGTCTAGGCTCACAATTGTAAATTGAAAGAGATCTAAGAAATATTCTAGCCCAAGACTTTCATTGTGGAAATGAGGAAAGCCAGCCAAGGTTAAATGGCTTGAGCGTCACTCATTTCAGAGTTAAGATATCCAAAGGCAATTTAAAGTTTGTCCTAAAAAAGTGAAAGAGCAAGGTCTATATCCAAGAGAAAAATTCTTCAAAAAGTATAAAAGAAATGAAAATAAAGATTAATTAATAGTTGTCCAATTAAATCAAATCCAAATTCTTTAGCTTAACATTCAACGTCCATTTCCTGTTTCTACCAACACACGTTCTCTCCGGCCAAAGGTCAATTTTTGAACATAATTAACATTTTACCAGAAGTACGGAGATACAGCATACCATTCAGTGGGCTAATCCGTGGCTTTGCCCTTCTTCACACCTCGCTCAGAAATCCAGCCCTCATTTTCCCTAGACAAATAGGTCTTTCTTTGGTCATGGATTCTTGGCTCACGTGGACTCTGTAAGGGACACATCTACTTGCAAGTACAAAATGTTACTTTCGAAATGTAATAGCTCTTTGCATATGTTGACATTTGATGTCTCCAAATGCTTCGTCCCCCCCGCCCCAAATTTTTTTACGACTTGCTAGAATGCACCAGGGAGAATTTATTGCTGCAGTCTGGATTTCTTTTTCGAACATCACACAAGGATACCACCTGCCTCCCTTCTGCTCTTTACATGGTCACCACCACATCTACTCTCTAAGGTGGAGGTCAAAGCTGGCCTTAACAGCTCCCTTCTGCCCAGAGGAAGCTTGCCACAATTAGCTTCCTCCCCTGGCTTCAACTCACCCTTTCAAGGCTTTCTGAACTCCCCAGCTTTGATTGCTTTCCAATCGCTGTCTCTGCTTTTTTGTCTGGTTCTGTGACTGGGTTTGCCTCTGTGGACCTAATACTACAGACTCTTGTCCTCTTGGTGGTACCCAGGAGTTTTTGGGCTGCTATCCCTCTCAATGCCAGCTCCGAATTGTGCAGAACAGGAGAGACTGCCTTCTGCCTGGAGGGAACGAGGAAACAGGGAGTGTAGGTTATACCAAAAATTCATGTCGGGGCCAGACTGTATCCCCTGGGGTGGAGCCAACAGTTTCTTACTGTCCTTACTCTATAAGCGCTTCAACTAACCAAACCCACTCCCTGTGCCCACCCACATATGAGGCTAAAAGAATGGATTAGGTTGTTTTTTTTTGTTTTTGTTTCCCTATATCAGACTGATATTTTGATTTAGGTAAATGAGTATTGAAAAGGTTTTGGCTTTAAAAAAAAAAAAAAAGAGGGGCGCCTGGGTGGTTCAGTCGTTAAGCGTCTGCCTTCGGCTCAGGTCATGATCCCAGGGTCCTGGGATCAAGCCCCGAATCGGGCTCCCTGCTCGGCAGGAAGCCTGCTTCTCCCGCTACCACTCCCTCTGCTTGTGTTCCCTCTCTCGATGTGTTTCTCGCTGTCAAATAAATAAAAATCTTTAAAAAAAAAAAAAAAAAAAAAGAAAAGGTTTTGGCTTATACTTTTCTACCCTTATGGCTCATTTGTTTGGTAAGCAAATCTACCCAAGATTAGCCTTTAAAAGAAAAAATCTAAATGTACCAGCTGATGAAAAATAAACCCCGATAATGGCAAAAAGAACAACACAAAGGATTTAACTTTATCATCCTTCTTTCTTGGTACATTTGAAACCGTGTAATTGAAATGCCTCTCCTCCTTCAGAAGACAAAGACAAAGAAGCCATATTATTAAAAATTAACTATCGATTTTTAGATTTACATTGTTTTGGGTCATTTAGTGTATTTCTCTCCAGCAACTTGCTTGATGGTGGTAAGGAAAATGTTCTATAAAACGAGCAAGCAAGATGCAATATTTCAAAGCATGGTCCATGGGGTGATTCTAGATGTGTGGTGTAAGCAATTTGCTGGGGTGGCTGCTTTTGCTAGAAATTTCTTAAGAGGGGCAGCCAAGATATAGGTTTATTTCTCTCAGATTGGCATTAAAGTCAGTCTGGGGAAAGTAAATAAAAGGTAATTGATTTTTCTCTGGAAGATATGATATTCTACTGAAATATGTAGAATGGAATATGGTCAATAAATTATATGATTTTCTTTTTCTTTTCTTCTTTTTTTTAAATAAAACACTACTGAAGGTGAAATATCTTTAGAAAGAATTAGTGTTTTAGCTTTTCCTGCATCATAAGTCAAGAGCAATCTAACATGCCCCTGTCAACTAAGAATAGTACATACCATTTGGAAATTTCATGTTTTTCAGTAGAAATTCCCTTACCCGTGCCTACAATCTAAAAGGCACATTCTAAAGGTCATTTAAAAATGAGTGTTCTGAAAAAAATCAGCTCTAAAATTTAGGGCAACATATCCAAAATAGCTTTAAGCATATAAAATTTGATTTTAGTTCGGAAAAAAAAAAAATATCATTAAATTCTAGAAAACCAGTTTTCTCTCACTTCATGAAAGTTGTTAAATATTTAGCAAGATCAGAAGACACTCTGTTTCTGGCATCATCTAGATCACAGGGGATTCTGAAGAAACTGGTCATTAGGTAGAATTTTATTTCAATAATGGAGTCTTATATCCCATATTCCCGTTGAAGGGATTAACACAAAAAATGGCATACGTGGGACCTAAATTGAACTCCTCCGGATTCACTGATTCACAGGCTACACCGAGAGCAGTTAGGGAAGCAAAGCTGGAATGACTGCCCGGAGTCTCAAATACATCAACTTGATGATTAGCTGACTCGCCCTTCCTGCTGACTTCTTGTCAACACACGATAGCCTCGTCAGTATTGTTTGACTCGCTCTAAAATGCAGAAACAGGCAAATTACCCTGGCACTCCTTTGAAGTACAATGCATGTGGCTCTGCCACGAGGAAGAGGAAACAGAGCCCTCAGAGACCTCTCAGCCAACATACCGGTTGGAGGCCATTAAAACAACATAGCTCTGAGGTACAAGCCCATCGAAGAAGCTTTAATCAAAGAGCAGCATGAATCTTACATTCTTGTTCTTTCTTCACCGCGATTAATATCAGCAATTCCTTAGGGCACTCGGTAAGAGACAACATTGCAAAAACACTGCCTGGATACATCCAGAAAAAAAGTGCCAAATACAAGTTCTGCGCAAGCAAAGAATTGAGCTTGGAGGGGGAGGTTTTCCAAAAGAGCGAAAGGAAAAGAAGGCAGAGGGGTGTTTGTAAGTTTTTCGGAGCAAATCAATCGTGAGTAGTCATTCAAGGCAGCCCCGGACAGACTTGGGCAAAAAGTCCAAATGGACTCCTGTTTCCGGCTCCTCGCCTCGAGAGCTCCTGGCTGCTCAGGGTCTCGTTAGCTGGGGTGCTGGGAAGAGGCCGTGAGCTCCAGCGGCGAAAAGGGCCATCTAGGCGGCCATGCGGGCTTGGGAGGAACAGGCTCCGCTAGTTCCCCTGCTGCCTAACAGTTTATTCATCTGTAACGTGGGGATGAGACTATGGACCCTCCCCGAATCGCTCTGAGAATGAAGCGAGGTATCTGATGAGCTTGGGATCCTGGCCCAGAGCCGGGGGTGTGCTAGAGGTTCAATAAACGGGCAGTTGCTTTTATGATTTTGCAAGGATTCTCACCGGGCAAACTGGAGGTAACCAGAGCTCTCCCAGGGCATTTCTTTCGAAAAGGCATTTCTAGAGGATCTCAGAACTGTCAGGATTCAAAGATGCCCATTTACTTGAGGAATTTCAGGCATCCTGATAGGCTGGTGGGCAGGCTAATCTTTGTCGGGGAGCCTGCCTTGTGCCCCTCGGACACACGCTCAGGCAGCTGTGAGCTCTGAACCCGGACCAGGAGAATCAGGTCCAGATAGATGATAGTTCTGCCAATTGCCAGTTATGTGACCTTTGGCGCGTCGTGACTTAATCCTGCATGACAGAGGCTTGCTCTTTGGTAAGGTGGGGATCGTGATCTATGGCAGGGTTTATTAAGAGGATTTCATGACACAAGGCATGAAAATCAGTGCTGTCAGTGGTCAGGGCTACACAGCTGTAAATTATTACCACGGTCCAGTCTCGGGCCCTGCCATGGAACATGCCCTAAGAGTGATAGAAATTTCTTAACATTGAGACACATAACAATCTGACTGGCTAAAGAGAACAAAAAAAACCCCCACACGTCCTCACATTCATTTGGTTGGCAGAATTTGAGAACCATCAAAATTATCTGAGGAAACAACCAAGATGTAAGCAACAAAATGCATGAATCTCAAAGCATTATGCTAAATGAAAGAAGCCGGGCACAGAAGTGTACGTCGATGGATAAATAGGTAGCAAACTGTGATTTATACATGTGGCAGAATACTGTTTGCTTTAAAAAGGAAGGAAATTCTGACACACACTACAATGTGGATGAACCTGGAAGACATTATGTTAAGTGAAGTAAGTCAGTCACAAAAGGACTAATATTGTATAATTCCACTCACATGAAGTACCTAAAGCAGTCAATTCCATACAGACAGAAGGCAAATGGTGTCTTCCAGGGACTAGAGAGAGGGAAAAATGGGGAGTTGGTCTTTAATGGGTACACAGTTTCAGTGGAGGAAGATGAAGAAGTTCTGCAGAGGATGGTAGTGATGTGTGCGCAACAGTGTGAATGTACTTAATGCTACAGAACTGTACACTTAAAAACAGGGAATATGATAAGTTTTATGTTATATATATTCTACAACGATAAAAAAGAAAAAGAAATCAGGCACAAATACTACATACTACAGGGCTCAACTTATGGAAAATTCTAGAACAGACAAACTTCATCCATTGTGAGTGAAAGCAGATCGGAGGTTGTAAAGGTCCAGGTGGGATGCCTGGGTGGCTCAATTGGTTAAGCAGCTGCCTTTGGGTCAGGTCATGGTCCTGGGGTCCTGGGATCAAGTCCCGCATTGGGCTCCTTGCTCAGTGGGAAGCCTGCTTCTCTCTGCCTCTGCCTGCCACTCTGCCTGCTTGTGGCAAATAAGTAAATAAAGTCTCTGGCAAATAAGTAAATAAAATCTTAAAAAAAAAAATTTTACTTTTTTTAAAAAAAGAGATTACCTCACAGATCCTCAAACTCCACCCTGGAATTATTGAGTCAGAATCTCTAGGGCTGAGGACTGTGCCTATGGAGTTTTAAAAAGCTCTTCCAGGTAATTCTGATACACACCCCTGGTTGAGCACTGGAAATGTGCTGTAATCACATCTAAATCTAGCTCAGTATTCACATTTGAAGAATTTTTAAACCCATCAAATTTTAGGTGCATGTCTTTTAATTTCATGTTCCTGAGTATTTTATATAATAATAAAACATGCTTAAAAGGGGACAAAATCGCCACCCTCCAAAAAATATTGGGTAGAGGAACATAGCACAGCTAAATGAATACTTTGAACTTCGGTCGTCGTTCATCTAAAGGATGGTGTCAGACAGTGTTGTAAGGACGGCAAATATATGTAGAGATGAACGAATCAGACCAGCCCCCTGCCCTCACGGAGCTTAGACTCCAGCAGGGCGGACCTTGGGAAGAAGACCATTATGCCTACACCCTGAATACAGGTTTTCATTAAAAAAATAAAAACTTCTCAACAGGCAACACATTGGGCTGACAGTAGATTAAAAAACCAGAAAAGGAAAACAAATGTGTTGATCTTACGACTTGTATTTTTATTGTACAACTTAGTTGAGAGTGCTGAACCAAGATTAACAGCACTCCGGAGTGATGAAGACAACTCTCAGAGTAAAAAGTACAGGAGAATAGAGTCGGCCATTAGCCCCAGTGTGAATGTGGACAAGGGAATCTACACTCTTTACAGCTGTCTAGCATTGTTCCTTCAACTCTTAGTTGCTATAGATGTTAGGTTGTCACATATGCTTTGCAGTGAAGAAAAACTGCTACTAAGGTCTTGTCATTGCAGAAAAGGCTGCTGACAATTCCTTTTTTTTTTTTCTTTTGCAATGGGCAAGGTAAACTCCAAGAAAAGGAGAAGCTAAGTTTCTGACTTCTTTGTCCCTTAATTACACGTTTATTAAAGAGAGACTGCACTGTGTACCTCACAGATTTCGTGAGGGCAAATGAGAATATAAATCTTGTAGCGCCATGTCTGGTCCTGGGAAGCTCTCACTAAATGCTGAGTATCTTCACTGGTATATGGTCTCATTATCGGCCTGGCATCCCTGCAGGAGCTGGGGATACAGAGACAATTGAGACACGCCCCTGCAACAAGAAGCTTATGTCTAGCAGAGGGAGGGATGCCAAACAAATGAAGCATTCTAATTGCTGTAGTAGGGATCAGTGGTGTCACTAAAAAGGAGTTCTCCACAGGGGAGGGAAGGGAGGAGGGAGAATCAGGTGAGTCTCGCAGGAGGGGGTTTCACCAGTGCTGGCTTTTGATATAACTGCAATTGTTCCAAGGCTGTTCAGAAAACAATACTTTCTGTCTTCTGTGTAAAAAGTGGTGGTGATAACATTAATCATTGAAGCTGTGTATGAAACTCATAAGCTCATGAGGAAACTCATAAGGTGCATAAGGTCACTGATAACTGATAACTCATATGGTGCATAAGGTCAAACTCCCTGATGCTACTGAAGGCTCATATTATTAATTTGATGTTAAAGCTTTGATAAAATTAAAGCTGGGTGCAAAGAGTGTAATATTTTGAGATGCAGGCGAGTCAGACAAGTTTGAGCTGCAGAGAACATTAGAGATCACGTAGTCTACACACTCATTCTGCTAATGAGAAAATCGAGGTGCACACAAAGTCAAGTGAAAACACAAACACAGGTTCCGTCTCAGTGGAACAAAGTCTCTGGGCAACATTCCACACCTGCTTGTTTTGTGCTATCCAACTGCTGTGCCACTAGCCACCTGTGGCTATTGAAATTTAAAATAATGATGATCAAATAAAATTAAACATTCAGTTCCTCAGTTGACCTAAGGACATTTCAAGTGTTCAATGGGATGAATAAGCTCTCATATCAGACAGCACATATAAAGATATTTTCACCATCCAAACACGTTCTATTAGACAGCCCTGTGTTAATTTTATGCAGTGAGAGGGGAAAAATAACTCTCTCACTATTAAAAGCATTTCACAACGAATAAAGAGTTTAACGTCATGACCAAATTTTCCAAATGCACTTCTCAAATTACCTTTGTAATTGCTAGTCCGTAGAAAGGTCTACTCCAGCACACGAATGTTTCACAGGAGAAATTGGGCAGGCATCGTCAGAGAATGCATAGCTTTCCAGATGCATCAAAGTTACATGTGCAATTTTGGAAATAGGGTGGAAACCACTTTAATGTTCCAATTGCCATACATTTCAGGAGCAATCTAATGCAAATATCTACTATGTAGATGATCAAAAGAAAAGAAGGAGGAGGTAAATGAAATTTAAGTAGACCATATTTGAAGAGAGAATTTCTTAAATAGGAAACAAAGTAGAAAATATACATTTTGTTCTTAAAATCTTGCAGAAGTAAACTTTGAAAAAATTAGTGACTTCTATACATTTAGGAAGTAAAAAAATTATAAAGCATTTTTCTGCTTTTGGCAATAATTTTTCAAGTGTAAAAATATGTAAGATATTATTCTGGTTTTTTTTTTAAAGATTTTATTTATTTATTTGACAGACAGAGATCACAAGTAGGCAGAAGCAGGCAGAGAGAAAAGGAGAAGCAGGCTCCCTGCTTCAAGCATAGAGCCCCATGCGGGGCTCGATCCCAGGACCCCGAGATCATGACCTGAGCCTAAGGCAGAGGCTTTAACCCACAGAGCCACCCAGGCGCCCCTAAGATATTACTTCTTAAGAGATGTAATTTAAAAGAATATGTCAAATGGAGAGAAAATATTCTTAAAGTTCTTAGGGAACATAATTTTTATATGATGATTGGAAACTGGGGGGAATAATATGAGATTACAATTTTTTTTAATCTTTCAGGAAGCTGACTTTTGAAAGACTTTAATATTTTACTTTAAAGTTTGCTTGGAAGCCTAAGAAGTCAGAAAGCTCCCAAATATCTGTCCAATTCAGTTTCTTTTCATGTACTAAAATCCATAAATTTCACTTCTGCAAAATTACTCTGCTATTTTTTCCTCTATGTTGTTCTTTCTGACTAGTAAAATTTATTACCAGTGCTCACCATGAGCTTTGGCCTCAATCCTGTGAATATTTGATGTTCCAGTATGTGCCCTTTCACCGACGCCAAGGGAGTGATTGGTGTGCCTTCCATTTGGCAATTTCTTCCACTACCATTTAGTGGGGTTTTTTTTCCCTTCAGCATAATTCTTCTGTATTTTACTTTATAAGTATTTTGGGTCTTTATCTTACTTGTGCCCTACCTTTTAAATTTTCTTCTCATACTAATGAGTCACTTCTCAATATTCTCATAGCTTCCTATCCCAAGGTATAGGTTCTCAAACACTAGTCCACTAATTAATGTCGAGAGAAAATGAGCATAAGGACCGGGCAGTGGCCATATATGTGTATGAGCTGGAATAGACAGTTGTTCTGGAACTAATATACTTGCATGATTTTATGAATTCCCAGCAAAACTTTGCAAAAATGCCCTTTATTTAATCACTTGCTCTTGAACTAAAATTTATTGGCAAATGTGATTTCTGTTTTCAGACACCCAACACATCAATTTTTGATGCCCATCTATACACAGTGCTTACTGTTAAGTTTGACATATTTTATTATGCCATGTAAATGCTGGAAATGAACAAAGATCACCCTCTCATTCTCACAGTAGCTGGCTAGCCAAGGTAGTTAGAAAGAGAGCTATTCAAAATTCAGCCAAATACCACGCATTTTCTAAGAATGTGCTAGTGGTCACAAACAGAGCATTTTCCAAGCTGTCCACCTATAATATAAGAGCAACAGGAAACAGAGCAGTGTTATGGCCTGAAGCAATGGAGACAGCCTGGCCCAATTTAAACAAGACTTTTGGCCAGGTCCAAGGAGAAAAGGCAGATTGGTAAATGGTTACAGGCTCTGTAAATATTAAATAAGGTTTGCACCAAAGTATGCCTGTGTACCAACTGTGAACCACGGCTTTGTTTGCTAATTCTGAAAGACGGGCTCAATGCTGGCCCTTTGGGCTCCTGTCCCATTTACCACCTGAGGCTCAGGCTCCCTTTCAAACCAGCGAGCCTTCAGAGGACTTGAGTTTTGACTTTGTTCTGGGAGATGTTCAGGGCTCAGAAGACTGTACATTAAATGTCATTTTCTCTCTCCTATCCTTCTTGCTCTTATCTATATTATGCTTTGGTCAACTTAATCTCCAGCCAACCCTCCAATCTCATCTCTCTCCCCAAGCCCTTTTATTTGATTTTTTTTAAGGGGGGGTGTCAGAAAAATTAAGTCAGGTGAGAAAATGGATGGATGATCTGGGGGGAGGGATTGTGCCCCAGAGCCAGGGGCAGCATGCCCACAGCACTTTCCTGGGCAGAGAAAAACCAAGAAATGGATAGGATGCTAAGGGCAGAGAACAGCAGAAGGGTGCTGTTTATGAGGTAATGGACACAGATAATCCATGGCACCTGAGCTAGAACAGATGGGACAGATACCAGAAAACCTACCTGCTCCCTACATTCTCCCACTGCTCCCTGCTCATGCTGAGCCTTCTGCACGCCCACCTTCCTCCCACACTCTTTACTTTGACCTTGTTCTTGCCCTGCCTGGAATAATCTTCCCCAGATACCCCAGAAATTCACTCCTCTACCTCCTCCGTGTCTTTATTCAAATGCCATCTTCTCCACGAAAACTTCCCTGGATACTTTCTTCATCCAGGAAGCCAACACTATGTCCCCCTTCTCTGCTTTGCTTTTCTCCATATTAGTCAAAGTTATTCTAGCATTCTACATGTTAGTCTCGTACCACAAGGGCGGAGACACTTGTCTTTGCTTTATCTATAGCACCTGAATAGAGACAGACATGTAGTCAGTGTCTAGGGACTACTGGTTGAATGAATGATTGAATCCTGCCTTGCACTATGATTGTTGGAGTAGCTGTCTTGTCTATAAACCTCGAAAAGCAGGAACTGCTCTGTATCCCCCTCATATCTCTCACCACACTTCATACACAAAAGTTCACCTGTATCTCTTGTATCAAATTGAACTGGGCCTTAATTTGAAATCCTCAGTTCCACCTTAGGGGGCCAGTTTGGTTGCTGGCTACTGTGATGTATTATTGTTCTTGTTATATGGTTTGGGCACCGACTGACTCACTCCCTTGAAAATGCAATTCAAGGAATTTATGGCAATTTAAAAGCCTTGTTTAGTTCAAAAGGAGGTCACTGTAGAAAATGCCTCATTTCATTAGCATAATCCAAGTACTTAAAATCATTCTGGACATTTTCACGGAGTAAGACACGGGGGTATTTTTCATATTGAGCTCCACAGGTTTCTGGCCTCGTTTTCCTTCTTTTAATGATAATCGTTACAAAAACGGTATTTATGGAGTGCCAAAAGTCCTGGTCTTTTTATGAAGAATTACTTTTGGAGAGAATATCATTCTTCAATATTTTGCCTTCTCAATCTTATTCATTCAGAGAACATAGTATATTCTGCTGAGGAACTGTTACCAAAGTATTTTTTTCTCCAAATGGATATGTGGGTATGACAGTATAATGCATCATAGAAATCTGATTTCAGTGACTTTCTCGATAATGGCTGTTTCCAAAGTAGAAACCGGAGAATGATCTCTTCTTCAGTAGGTTATCTGGAAAAGATATTTTCTCTTTTAATGAAAACAATTCCCATTTCTCCCTTTCTTCTCACATATTCCATTTATAATTTCTAAGTATGAAAGTAACAGCATGCTGGCTTTAACTCATGGAGATGAGAAAAATTATCATTGCATATGAGAAAGCCACTTATTTTTGTTCAAGTGGTGAGAGAAATGTACACCAATGGATGTCTCAGAGAGAAGACTGTAGTCCTCTGTTCAAAATGTTGAGTGTCCTATTACTAGAGTGCCATCTAGTACATTTTGGACTTTGTATTGCTCCACAAATGTCTGCTAAATTGATACACTAAACAAATATTAATCTGGTCATACCAAAGAGTGAAATACAAAATGGTGGCAAGAAATAAGACTTTTGCTAGCTAACTATTCAAAATCCCCATGTTCTGTTTCTCCTGTAGTCAAGTGGGAGTGGATGCTCCAAGGAGAAGTGAGAGAGGTAAGTCCTTCTGTCCCACATGCTAATGAGGCAGAAATTGTTGGCTGGTCACTCTGTTCTTGCCTTTTATATTTGTCTGCCTTTTATATTTGATTCTTTTATTCCTAAGACATCTTTCCCACTTTTCTCATTTCCCACTGTTTATGACTCCTTTTGGCATCCAATACTATGTCCTATTGGTGGCGCTGACTAAAAATAGTTGAATCCTTGAGGGAAAAGGCATTTTTAGACTTCCTTAAAACTCCCAAATAATAAGCACCCAACACAGATGTACTTAGCTACGATTTGTTACATTCCTCCTATGGGCCGGATACTGTGATAGATGCTCCACACACTTTATTCCTAATCTGAAAAGTACCACTCGTATTTTATAGATGAGAAAATGGAGGCTTAGAGAGCTGGGTACCTTGCTTAAGGTCACACCAGTTAGTAAGTGGCAGTAAGAAAGACAGCAAACATCCCCATCTGATTCCTAAGCTCATTAAATGTCCAAATGTACATTCATTCATTTGGCAAGTACCTATCAAGCATCTATTATAATCCAGAGTAGATTCTATGTATTGGGGACATGATGGTCATTGACTTGATAAAACGAAAGGCATATTGCCTTCAGCTACCGAATTAAACTTAAAAAATTATTCTTTCCACAAATTCACTTTTCCGATTTCCTTTGTTCTTCAAAAAAGGGGACTTGTATAGTATCAGCACAGTTAGAAGCAGAGGTATTTGGGTTAATAGGATCTTGGCTGTAATTGCTGTTAGACTAACTCCTGCTTAAAATGATGGAATGCTAGAGAGGGCCAAAGGTCTTAACATTGAGAGAGGTCAGATAAATTTAAAAGCAGAAGCCAGGGCTAGGAAAAACTGCATTGGAATAAGCAAATAACCACTTAGGGATATTCTATATATACTTAAATTTCTTTCCTAGCATTCCCCCACCCCACCTGCCCCATGCTTTTGAGGTTGAAAGGCTGAAAATACCACAATTCACAGTCTGTCAGTGACCCATTCATGTGGCTCTTCTGATAAATATTCAGAGTAGGAATTTAAAGGAAACCTTCCTGAAGGCTCCACTCTTGAAATGCAGAGGCAGGCTGTGCAGGCCACCAAAGATGGCGGTGGGGAGAGGACTTTTCCAGGAGCAACACCATCCAGCTCAACAGCAATATATTTGCCCCACTGCCTGGATCTTCTCCTCACTCTTCTCTCAGAAGCACACCTTTTGTCTTTGCTGCAGTGACTGAAACTTAGTTTCCAATTACCCCTGAGCTCTGTGTTGAACAATGAGGCCACTGGGAATGAATTGATGTGATAGTTTATGGTGCCTGCTCTTGGACAATTGTGGATGAGGATACTGAAGGAGGTAGGCAAAGCAGTTGGAAAGGTGTGTGAAGAATCTGGATTTAAAATTCTTCCCAATGGCATGGGGCACAAAGGGGGAAAAAATGAGTGAGGCAGGTAGAGCAGACTTCTGTAGGCCACTTCATCTTATGGGTGGTAATCCAGCGTGAGTAATCCCATTTGTCTTTTTTTTTTAAATATTTTGTTTATTTATTTTGAGAGAGAGAGAGAACCATGTGAGTTGGGGGAGGGTCAGAGGGAGAGGGAGAGAGAGAATCTCAAGCAGGCTTCCCGCTGAGCATAGAGCCCAACATGGGGCTTGATCTCACGACCCTGAGATCACAATCTGAGCCGAAACCAAGAGTCAGAATGCTCAACCAACTGAGCCACCCGGGAGCCCCCCATTTATCTTTAATTCTGATCTCTATGGGTACATATAGAAGATGCCCAATAAATTGAAGTTGAATTTGACTAGAATGAATTCAGAATGAAGGATACAAGACTCCTATCCAACTGAGCAACACAGACTCCCCCCATTTATCTTTAATTCTGATCTATATGGATAAATATAGAAGATGCCCAATAAACTGAAGTTGAATTTAATTGATGAATCATAATGAAGGATCCTATCCATTTAAAGATTCATACACTATTACTTATTTAATATACCTAGGATTCTCAATATCATTCTAGGTTTTCCCTTGCAGAACTTGGATCTGTTGCAGAATCTACATCCAGCTCTTTTAACTTTATGTATCTTTATAACTTTCTATAACTTTATTTATGTGTCATCCTCAACCTGTGAGGCAGCATGCAGCACTAACGAGAACATTGCTGGGAGTCAAGAGACCAACTGAGTTTTGATCATACTGGCAATAAGTGACAGGATTAGAATCCACATTTGATTCTAAAGTCCACATATGTCTAAATAGCTCATTTCTTCATTTGTTGACATCTACTAAATGCCAGGTACCAGATATGTCAGCATGGAAAATCATCTCGCCTTTCTGGATCTTAGTTTCTTTTTTGGGAAAGCGTGGGAAATAGACAAGACCAGAATTTTCCAAGTGATGAATACAAACTTCTGGTTATGCTAGAGATGACTGTAAGTAATGCACAGACATAGAGTTAAGGAACACTAAACTACCTGGAGAAAAGAGTTATTTCCTTCTAAATCCTTTTCCTCATCCTCCTATTTCTTCAAGGAGAGAAGTTTCAGTGTGATGCTACAGAATCTTCAGCATCTCTCAAACAATTTCTAAGATGCACCAGAAGAAAGAACTTGCTTTCAATTTCAGAGTTTGGGCAACACTAGGCTAGAATTTAATAACATTACTTTGTTTTGTCTGTATTTTTACGATTAACTTCAATTTGTGGAAAGTGATACCGGTTTTCCATTTATAACAGTGATGTCAAAATTCCTTTCATAAAAAATACATTTAAGGTAAAAAATGCTTATTTAAATGGTATATCAAATAATTATAAAAGTGGTGGGTCGATCTGGCTGAAGTCATGAAGGTGATATGTGACTGGCTGAAATCTGAGACACATTAGATGTTTGAGTTGAATTAGAAAACCTCTAAGGTCTGCCCACTCTTGCTTGTTGTAATGTTCTAAGATTCCTTTGTGAGAGAAATGCAGATTTAGAAAGCAAGGCGCCCCCATCTTGGCTGTGAACCTCACACAGGGCAATGGGATGGCATTCACATGCGCTCCGAGGGCGTCTGGAAGAGCACTGTGGCCAGGGGAGCACAGCGAGGAGAACGGAGAGGGCTGCTCGGGGACTTAGCCACCAGAAAGACGGGTGACTCTTCTATGAAAAATGGCACATTTGGTATTTCCCAAACGGGAAGCTGTACAGGGCAGAGATCCTGGTAGCTCTTTGCATTTACTAACTGCATGATTTTTAGCAAGTTACTTAGCGTCCCCGTTTCAATTTCCTCGTTTGTAAAATGAAGAAAAGTGCCCACCGGGTTATTATAAGGATTAGGTAACGTGGAGTGTTGCACTGCCAGCAACAGATTGGGTAATAAATGGTAGCTATTATTTTTAGTCATATGGGAACCAAAATGGCATTTTGAAAATACATTCTAATTCTAATATCAGAAGGACAGGGAATTGGGCAACAGGCTTTACTTCCTCCTTAAAATGTACTCACCGGCTCTACCACTGGAAGCCCATGTCTTCTCCTGCCTCCCCAAACTCAGAGAATCTCCACTTACTCACGAACCAAGGACAGAAACCTGGGATCATTCCCAACGGATTCCTTTTTCTCCCTTTTCACTCAAGGATTGAAATGTAATCATAGCACTGCCATGGATGGCTAAAAACAGCCGTGTATTAACTGAAAATTTTTATCATGTAAATATAGATACTCAACTTGTTCTGCAGCATATCAGTAAATCAGTGATGAAGAAGTTATTTTTCAGATCTCAAAATTCCATGTAATATTTATAGCCTCTGAATATATTTAAAGCTACGCATACTCGGGATAAGAAGAAGTTCCATAAGGGGAGAAATAAATATGCTAAATGTGTGCAGTATATCTGTCCTACGAGGCCCAAGCATGCTTTATGCAGTGCTGAGAGTTTGTGAGTGAGGGATAAGCTGCATTTCCCTGGTTGTCCTTTTTAACTATAAAGGAAAGTGATAAATTATAAATGTGCACCAGCCACCCAAGGATGACAGTTTTAATTTTCATTTTTAACACTACGTACAATACCAAATGCATGAAACTCAGTTGGAACATACCAAGGAAGCAGAGGATATTTGGAAGGTGAAGCTGAGAAGGTGAGCTTGACCTTCTTGCCCATTAGCTCCTGCCCCATCACCCCTGGTTAGGGACTGCCTGAGCTGCTAGTGCCTGCCCCCCGCCCTCTGCCACCTCCACTCTGCTTGGGATGATCATGCATGTGTTGCAGGCTTGTCTCGCTAATGACTGCCAGAATATTCTATTGGCGCTCAGAGCCTTCCATTATCTGAAAAAAATGAATACTTCCCTGCTTCATTTTTTTTATCCCACATTTTTAATCTTCATTATCTAGAGCCAGTTGTCTGTAAAGTTCATGAGATTTCTTGGTCTCCATGTTGTCCTTTCTTTCTTTCTCACAATGTAATGCCCTCCCACTCAATGTTTCAAGTCGTGCACTGCCTTCTTTTCTTCACCATTCCTATTTCTTAAGCTTTTCTGTTTGAGCATCGCCGCCTGGTTACTTGAAGGGTGACGAACCTCCTACCTCTGTATGGAATGTTCAGAAGAGGATGTGAGGAACACGCCATTTACAGACATTGTAAATGCGACGATAGGTATTAAAATACCAAAAAAAGTCCTCGTTTAGATAAGGTCTAAAGTTTAGGACTGGCCAACGATGAAAGGAATTGGTCAAATGGAATATCATCAGGAAAGAATGCCATTGACCTCCTTTTTGTAGAATCCACTCCACGCGGAAGCGCTGAATGTGGTCCTGTGTCATGGGAGAGAGTGGAGCTGGCAGGGGAGAGGGGCAGGAGCTAAAGGTGGGTGAAGATAAAGCACGTCTTGGGAGGCAAAGGGAATTTCAATGTGGTCATTTTTGGAAAACATTTGTCAAGATGAATAATTATATCACCAATAAGTCTGATAAATTTTTTGCCCTTGCAGGTGAAATCACATCGCGGTAAATGTCATTATGGAAAAGTCTTCTGTATAATAAAACTTCAGAGTCTCAGAAGAGGGGCTAACATAATGGCATTTAAGTGAGCTCGTCTTATGAACTCCATGCAAAGAATCATCCCAAGTCAAGCTTTCCTGGATGTCTATCTGTTTGCTGGGGACAAGGAAGGGGGGCAGATGAAGGCGGCACAGGACAGTATCATTTCCTTTGAACCAATCTTAGGTAAAAGTTATCCTCCTATCTCACTCATCATTTCCTGCTTCATTATCACAGATTTGTCTCCTAAAGATATCCACAGAGAAAAGCTGTCAGGCTTTTGGAGCAGGAGAGATTTTGGGGGGGTGGGGGGTGGATGGTGGCCACAGGGAGGAGTGTAGGGACTTAACCCGTGTGGCTACGTGTGTGAGTTTCCCGAGATCACTCATCTCGCTGCGCTCATTCTAAAGTAGCTGTCCCTCAACACACCCGTCTCCCCAGGGGCATCATTTTAGGAGCTGCTGAAAAGGGGCTAAAACATCAAAACTAGGTATGTGGTCTATGGGTGAGTTACTCACTGGGTCTACGCCTTAGTCTCCTCACCCTTGAAGGCGGCATCATAACAGGACCTACTTCCTCAGACTGTTGGAATGATTAAATGAGTTACTATCCACGCAGTGGATAGTATAGAACGATACCCAGCATGTAATAAGCAGTCCATAAATGTCTGACAGCCCAACAGTGGTTATTGTTGTTACAACGTGTACGTTGTGTTCAGGGGGAGATCGCTGGGTATAGTCATCGCCTCGCTCCTCTTCTAGATTTGTGTTTCTCTTAGGAGCTGTTTCCATGTCTAAGACAGAAGGGGAGGTGATTCGGTGTATAGAGTCATCGCGGTTCCAAGGCCAGAGTTTGGCAGGCAACGTAGATGCCCTTGAGGAGTTCCTAGGGGCAGTGTGTCCGCTCCCCTCCACTCTGAGGCCTGAGCTGACGGGCACATGCACATAACTGCTCCTGACAAGATGGATGATTCGAGTGCCAGGAAGGCTGCTGTCCTGTATTTTGAGGCTGCAAGACGTTCATTCTGTTTTGGACCATGCAAAGACAAGCCTGCAGCACTCCCAAAGACCCACAGGGTGCAACTGCAGACCTCTCACCATTTTTGGATGACCTTAGACCAATATATTTAATGAGAAGATGACATTATTAATGTGACTTTCCACTACTCATTGGTCAGAGACTGCAATTTCACAAATAAAATCGAAGCCGAACAAAGGCCTTCTTTCTTACATCGTGAAGAAAGAAATCTGTTTCGGCCTTGGGACTGTCTTTGATAAAATGAGAATGGGGTACGGACTGAACATCAAACTCTGAGAGTTCCTACGGTTTGACCAAACATGACCATTTCATGACGAGAGAACTCCCTGGCCAGGAGATCATCTTCACTTCCATGCATATACAGTATGCAAGTGGAGAATTAGACACTGAATATGGCAGGCCCAGAAAATCCATGGACTGTTTTAAATATGTTCTAACCCCTGCTTGATGGCAAATGGAACACTGTTGTCCTCGGGTAGATCTGGGCACCAATCTTAGCCTTGGGTTCTTACTAGCTGTGGGATCGGACCCATGCATTAGTCTTCTCTAGAAAATGCTGAGTTGACACTTACTTCAAAGTGGTGTCAAAAGAATCCAAAGAATTCAAAACAATCAAATGAGCAACCTTCGAATAGCTCCTATGACCATGCCTGACATACGACAGTTGTCCAGCAGATCTGAGTCTCCCTGGGTCACCGCTCTGTTGTTAGTCCCTGAAGAGTGGAGGCTTTAGCAGGTGAAGTCTCACCTGTGCCCATACAGTCTGCGCCCTTCAAACATGCTCAGCTGATGCTCATGGACATTGCTCTGTCTGCTCACCTCTTCCTCACCCCAGCTCCTTTCTCTTGGGCTTTGTCTCTGACTTACCCTTCACTTTTTGGCATCCCTCATTGTTTACCCTGAGAATCTTACCTTTGAATCTGATCTCATACCTTCCATACAAACTATGTTCTGATCCTAGTATTCTGTCCATATTCCTTTAAGTTCTAGACTCCGAGTTTGGCTTTGTACTTCTAGGTTGTTCCTGACAGCACCTTCCAGTCCTGGCTCATGCATGGTCCAAAGACTGTCTCACTAAAACCAAACAATACAAAACAAAACAAAATAATACAACACAAAACAACACTTCATGCAGACCTTTCACCATCCTTCCAGGAATAGAATTCCTTTATGATGGAAGATTCTCAAAATGGCTTAGTGTGCATCTAGTTTCATCTCCAGTGTTATGTGTGATGGTCCCCACTGTAGGCCTGGCCTACATGGATCCTGGTTTAGGCCAGGCTGAAAGCAAATAACAATAGTAGGTTTGGAAAGGCAGATTCCCAAATCAAGAGAATAGGAAAGATGAGAATGCTTAAAGGGAGACCAGAGCCTGCTTGATTAAGAGGGACACTGGAGAGATCGGCCAGGGGGGTTTATAGGGATAGGGATAGGAAACGACGGCTATCCAAACAGCTGAGGTTGAACGGGAGGGGCCAAGTATGGGCAGCAGGCAGGGTCAAGGACACCAAACAAACGATGACAGCAGATGCAGAAGTGAGAGGTCAGTCCTGTGCCACCTGGGAAATTGCACATGTGAGGAAATGCTCATCTGGGTGTGCCACGAGAGGGCCCTGGCTTTCTTCAGCAGGCACAGGACTTGTGCCTCCAAGTCACAGCCCTCTCCTCTGGGCTGACCACTTCCGACAACAGTGTTGTACTTAACCATAGCTGAATCCAGAGAATTTGCAGAAAATGATCTTAACTGAGTTGATATTATGCCTCATCATCTTTAAACCAAAGGACAACCAAAGGGAAGGTACATCTTCTTAAGTGAATTGTTATTAGACACTGGCTAACAAAATGGGTACAAAGCCTCCATTATTTTCAATAGAAGGAATGTCTGATTTGGAAATAAGATCACCTACAGCATTTCCACTAGAAATGACAAAAGTAACCTAATCCAGCTGCTCCTGCTTATAATTCTTCTCTTTAAACCATAGTTCTATAAGAAGCATTCCTTGATAGTAGAGCCTTATCCTGATGACCAATACAAAGATGGCTAAGTAGGATATCTGAGATAGCAAACTGGAGCATTGTGAAAGACTAACTACTCTTTAAAACAAACCAGAACAGGGCGCCTGGGTGGCTCAGTGGGTTAAAGCCTCTGCCTTCGGCTCAGGTCATGATCTCAGGGTCCTGGGATCGAGCCCCGTATCGGGCTCTCTGCTCGGCGGGGAGCCTGCTTCCTCCCCTCTCTCTGCCTGCCTCTCTGCCTACTTGTGATCTCTCTGTCAAATAAATAAAATCTTAAAAAAATAAATAAATAAAACAAACCAGAACAAACAAAAAAGTAACCAACTTTGTCCCTCTCTTATGGCAGAGACTGGCCTAACCTGACTAAATTTTGAGAGAATTGTATTATTAGAGAAAGCAGAAATCTGGCCCATGAAAGACTGATCCCTAAACTGGACCCCAAAAGAAGGCTTTCCATCTCAGCTCAGATGTGGCTAATGAGAATAACGCACAGGGAAGGACGGCCCAGATGTAAACGTCAGAGGCCATGGAGGTTAATGATCAAGTGGGCCCTCCAGAGGCTACCCAAAGGGACAAGTCTAGTAGGGTAGGGAGTCTCTGAAGTTCCTCCCTCGGCATTTCAGCACTGGTGTGGACCAGGGATGCCTTATTTTTTTTTCTGAGTGGGAGACTTCACTGTAGTTGTCCCATTCCTACATCAACACCATAGAGAGAGGGTCTGTGGGTAGAGCCAGACAACCTGACATTTATGGGTCACCAGAAAAATGACAAATATCTCTGGTCTGAAAGGAAAAAGTCGTGAACAACTTTGCTGGATGCAAGGACTGGGTGGGACTTTGAAAGCACGTGGAGGTTTGGCTACCCAGGGACACGAAGTTAGGTGAAGACTCTACAGACTAGGTTTTCCAGCTTTCCTTTCCACTAGATGTGGCTGTGTGACTGGCATCTCACTAACAGAATGTGAATGGAAGTGATAGGTGCCACTTCCAAATCACTTACTTGAAATAAGGGTGCTTACACTTCATTTCTCCTCCTCCATGGGCAGGAGTATTAGCAGCTTCAATTATAAGATGAAGATGGTTGAAAACAATATGAAAGTTATAACCTAGGTCTTGGAATGACCTATGGGAACAGAGTCCCCCTACCAACCTGGACGGGTCACTCCAAATTGTTAGGATGGTGAGAAATAAACCTCGTAGTGTATCTAAGCTTCTGTTGCTTGGGTTCTCTTTGTCACAGCAAGTGTATCCTCCTTTGTCCCCGTGCAGGACATCATAATTTCAAAAGGATTTTATGTGAAAACAAATACAAGCATCACTTCTAGAGTAATATGAATTTCGAATTTTAGTTCTAGGTACCACAGAGTCATTTTTTCTAGGCATAAATTCTTAGGTCAAAAGGAGTTTAGTATCTGGGGTATGTCACCATTCTGCAATTACATGTAAAAATTTCCATTTTTATCAACTATTCAAAGGCAGTCCCAAATGAGATGAAGCATTCTTCAAAATCCTGGTGCTTCTGCACCCTCCAGTATCAAACAGAGACAGGCTTAAAATACAGCTCTCCTCTGCTGCCTAGAGGAACACACTGACTAAAAGAGAAAAGAGACATCTAGTGCCAGGAGAATGTTCTGGTGCGGTGGGCCCAAGGTTATTCTGGAGACTAGAATTTATATTCTTCAGGGAGTAGGGGACGGTTAATTATGTTTTTCTTGGCTGCCATCAATTACTCTTATTGAAAGCTAGTCTTTTGCTCATCATTATTAGCTAAATAGAATTAATTTAATAATGATTCCAATACAGTGAGCTGCTTTGGATGTCTACGCACACCACAGGATTCACACAGATCTAGACGTCACATAGCTCAGTCCACACAATCATTCACATAAAAACACCATACAGCTCCATTAGGCTCCAGCTACAGCGTGACTGTTGTTCTGTGTTTGCCCTCCTAAAATTTTCTAAGATGGGCAATTTCATAAGCAAGTGTATGGAGATCTAGGAGCCCTTCCGACTGAGTACCTCAAAATAAGTATGCACTTCATATATAAAAGAAATTATACAAGGATCCTTTACAGAGTTGAGAACCTGTACAGGGGAAAGCTGTAACTGGACCTGTGTGAAGGAGTGGAGTAGAAAGTCCGTTTCATGTTTGTTCAGGCAAGGTTTTTTAAAGAATATGGGAGTTTACACATATTTGGGTTCACTAGGAGATGATAAGGGGATCTGCGCTCTATAGTGTACAGTGCAATAAAAAAAAAAGACCCACAGAAGAAGATAATACCCAAGTGTGAGAGATATATTCAGCAATTACATTAAAGCCCTGGAAGAGGGGTGCCTGGGTGGCTTAGCCAGTTCATTAAGCATATGGCTCCTGGTTTGGGATCAGGTCATCACCTCAAGGTCACGAGATGGAGCCCAGCTTAGGGCTCCCTGCTCAGCGGGGAGTCTGCTTCCCCTCCTTTCTCTCCTTCTCTCTCTCCCTCTGCACATGCACACAGTCTCTCTCTCATCAATAAATAAATCTTTAAAAGAAAAAAAAACCTGAAAGAAAGCATTGTTATCTGTGGCCATGTTTATTTATTCATTATAAGTATGGAGAAAAAAACCCAGAAGGTACATTTGAGATGTCTGTGAATTACATTGGAAAACTTGTGTGTGGAATATTTTCAAAGCTCAAAGTACTTTACTCGTTTTTGAAAGTGGAGATTCTAGTGTAACTGGAAAGATAAATACCTTTTTATTTATTTTATTTATTTTGGGGGGGAAGATAAATATCTCGTATAGCTTTTCCTCTTGTATTTTTATACTGTTTTTTTTTTTTAAAGCAGAAAACACGTATTCTCTTGCTCCTATAAATTTTAAATGACCATTTTCAAGTTGTTCAAATGAATGTTGATTTAGATGGCATGAAGCACCTAAAAATGTTTATGATGAGGTATAGGCCTTACAAATTAACCATGTCCAGCCAGGAATTTTTTGGTCTTGTTTATTTTGGATACTATAATTTGACCCACAGAATAGCTATCTGAAACCATGTAATAAAAATCTTTTCCAAAAAGGGGTTCCACTGTATTGGTTTTAAGATCAGATGTCAGTGTTCTTTGATCTTTGTTGCTTAGATGTTCTCATTACAGGGAACAGAATTCAGCAGGTGTTTGGTTGTTTATCCAGTAAAGGGGAAGGTGAGCTGGGATTAAATTGTTATGACATAGCTTTGTTTTAGCCCTGCTGAGTCTCACTGAATTTGGAATAATCGTGTTGCTGCAATAGCAATTTTGCTAAGTACAATAGGACATGGAAAAGCTTGGCTCGCAAACTAATGGGCTGCAGCTACCATCTGTGGGATTGAAATAAAATGCCTCTAAAAGAAATACTCATGAATGTAACTGGCCATCTTGTTGATTAGCTTTCTGGTGGATAGGATTCCAGTCGCCTAAATGAACCAGCACAACCTCTCTCTGGAAGCCAATAAGTAGATGAATAACCATTTACTCCTGAATAAGCATTTGCCCAATAAATTCCAATATACTCGAAGCCCCTTTGCAAGAAGACACTTATAATCAAATTATGTAAAATGTAGAAAATTGTATCAACACTTTGCAAACTGTAAATTAAAATAGAAAAACATAAGTTCTCGTGCCAGTGTTTATAAGGTCATTCTCTTCCAATTCAACACACTCTGCTCCACTTTTAGATCCTATTCTCTGTGGCTGGGTTAACTGTGTGCTGGCAAGTTCAAATTTATGTTCCTTAATTTATCCAAAAGAAAACTTTGGTCTCAACTGTCAATATTAGCACACAAGTTTCTATTTTTAAAGAAAAAGAATCAGTCTTTGCAAGTGCCCAATGGCGTGTCTCTTGGTGTACGTATCTGTCCGGCACACATCACTCTAAGACTTCAGGAACTGTGATTAAAACACCTACAGTCTTAATGTTTACTTTCAACTCCAGGATTTTAAGTTTTTAGAGCATCATTCTTCACTGAAGTCCAGTTAGAGTTGGGATTTTAGATGATGAAAAATAATTCTGTAACTACATGATCAAAGGAAGAACTGATTTTTAGGAAGAAGGAAGCACTTGAAACTTGCAAGCAAGCAACTTACAGATTTACTTTCCTCATCTTTCGTCTCAGAATTTCATCTTGCAGCACAATGGATTTTTAGGAGACTCTGTCAATCACTAATTCCCTTCTATGCCTCTACTCACTTTCTTCATGTGGCCCAACTCCCAAATGCAGGTGGAATCGCAAGGGGCTTGCCCCTTGATCAGTGAGTCCCCATCTCAGCCTGGAGGGATGAAGGAGCTCAGCATCATGGACTTTTTTGTTACTAAGCACTTGGGCCTGGGCTTTTGACTGCGATTCCATAGCTTCTGCCTTGTCTTGATTTCCTGGATCACAGTTTTACTAACTGCATCTGCTTGAGAAACTGCCTTATAATTTCCACGCTCCTCAGTTTGCCCCATGTTATCCTAGTCCCCCCTAAACCCCTCTTATTCCACTTTACAAGGAGTAGAAGTCTTGCCTCTGACCCCCCAGCCAACAGTGGAGGTCCTATGCATTTGCTTGAATATTTCCAGTTGCTCTATTTAACTTGTCCATCAAAACATATCTTTTTGCCCAATGTCTTTGGTAGTGGTAACATGGTGACTACTGTCATTAAGATAGCAGGCTATGGCTCCTAGTCTAGACTTTCTCAGAATACTTACAGCTGATGTGTAGCTTCTTGATACGTTCTCTGGTAGTGGGGGAGTGCCAGGCCCCGGCCTCTGCCCTGCTTCAGTAGAGCCAACTGAACAATGTTCAACAATCCCCCATTAAGTGACAATAGGTTGGAATACTTCCGTTGCACTTCCTAATTTTCCAAATGTTGTCTGTCTCTATATTTTCACTGATATACTCATCTTTCCCGCCCACCAGTTGAAAACTTAGCCCTCTCTTGATGGAGGAATTCTCAAGTGTTCACTTTCACGTTCGTGCTCTCAACTGGGCAGACCCCCATCACATGATATTGATGGAGACACCAAGCTTTTGTTCTAGACGGTATATTCCATCTCCTCTCACTCTAGTTAACTCTTCTGTGTTCAGCCACATAGGGTAGAAGCAGCCAGACACTAAGACTACAAGGTCAGTACGAAACCGAAGTAATTTTCACCTCTGTTTCTTCCATTTCAAGTTTCTGGGACCCACTTTTCTCCTCTCTTTTTCTTCTATCGGAACAAGGACTCAACTAGAGTCAGCTGTCATCACTTTATTAATAGCTGCTATGTCATACTCGCAACAATCCTACAGGCGGGGCAAGATCAGACTCATTTTGCAAATGAGGAAGCGAAGACCTGGAAAGGTCAAGATTATTTTGCCTCTAGCTCTTTGCTGTTCAGGTCCCTTTAAGTGAGCAATGGTGAGTGGTAAGGAATTACCCAGGGGACCAACGGGGAGGGAGTACACACAGGGTCAGAATGGTTCTCAAGGCACTTTAATTTCTGGCTCAGGAAACTGGGTTGAAGCAACGGCAAATCCAGCTGCCGGAGGCATGGGTCTTAGACCTTAGTCTGTTGATGAAGCAGGGTGAGGTGAAGGGCAGGGGTGGAAAGATCCACATTTTAGGGCTATATCTGGAATGGTTCCTCTCGTGGCTGGCTCTGACCTTGTGCAGTGGACTATAGAACTCTATGATCAGTTACTGCTTCCTGCCCTGAGGGAGGAGAAGGGAGGGACAGCTGGCTTCATTTCTGATCTGCTCTTTTTGCATTCAGGAAAAATAATCCAATGAACTACTTATAACTAAAAAGAAACACAAAAGAGGGGCAAACTCATAAAGTTTGGATTGTATGTATTACAACAATATTACTTGTAATGTTACTTGCTTACTGTATTTGAATCTGACTGAAGAGGCTACAGGGCCCTACAAAGCAGCCCACCCCATCCCATTACCCTGCCTACCTGACTTAGAAGCTTGCCATTTTCCCTTCCCCTGTCCGACTCTCTTCCAGCTACACTGGTCTCCTTCCTTGGAGGAAAGCAGGGGTGAGGACACATAAATACTTAGCAGTTCTTATCTGCATTTGCTGTTAGTCAGAGTTCCTCTTCCCAAGATGCACTTCACCCATAGGTGGCCAGGGTTTGCTCCCTGTGGCCTCGGTCAATCATGATCTCACCTGAACAGTCTCCCCTGACTGCGTGCATAAGAACACACTCTTTCCGTCCCAGGCCCTGGGCACCCCCTACCCACTTACCTTTGCTTTTCTCTCACCCTGCAACCCTTGTTCCATATGTATTGACTGTCTGCTCCCTAACTCCCCAGCCCTACCTGGAATGAGAGCTCCAGGAGGGCGGGCCATCTGTTTTGTTCACTGCTGTTGACCCAGCACACAGGGGAGTCCCTAGAGAGTAGTAGACGCTCAAGAAGTATTTGTTGAATGAATTTATGCTAATTATCTCATGCAATAATATCTCCCGTGCTTGGCCCTAATATATTTGACTTGATTTATTATGCTTTCTTTTATTATGATACTAAATTTTAATACTGTATTTTTGTGTGACTTAATAAAGTATCTCCTCGTCATCCTCTGTTCAATGATTAAGTGGCCCATAGTGATAGAAATAGGATATAAATATATATAAAGAATAAAGGAAAAAGGATAGGATAGCAAAGTGAAGCTTGTGGTGGAATTAGAAAGCAAAGTAATGTATCTTCTGCTAATTAAGCCAGTGGACTCTATTCAGCAACTTGGGGAAAAAAAAAAGCAAAAAACAAAACCAAACCACACCAAACAAAAATACTACTCTTTAGTTCCATTAGGCCATTGTGGAAGAATCTGGTTTGAACCCAGCTCTTATTATTCATTGTATACTTGGGCATACTTAATTTCTCAGGCTCTGACTTCCCTCTTGGTAAAACGGATATCATTCTAGTGTTCTCTGGAGAATAAATGAGACCTGAGTGTACTGAGGCCCTCAGTCCAGTGCCTGCCTGCTCCATGGGCTCAGTTTGGAGGGGGGACATTCACCGGGAAGGTGGGAGACAGGGGTGAAGGGCTCCCTTCACAGCTCCACAAGACAGCCGGCTCCTGAGCTCTACGGTCTAAGCGACAGAGAAGGCATCATATCCATGAAAGGGCTGATTATATCACACACCTAAGTGACCTTAGGCATTTTTAAAGGAAAACTCCCCAAACATTATCCTTCCCAAAGCTCTTTAAACACGAATCTCACGTAATAAACTGGGCTCGGGCTTGGTGTGAAATGTGAGGATAAACACACCCTACATTTAGAGATTGAATTGGAAGCAGGGTTTCTACCTAGAGTTCCTACAATCCCCTAAACTAATTTGCTATGCTTTACCCTGGTGCCCCAACAGGAACTGCCTGTGTAAATGAATGAGCTGGTCTGGGTGGACAATACTGTAAATAACAGCCACCAGGAAAAAAACAATCCTGAGGAAAATTAATTTTCAACAGTGGAACAGAGCAGGGAAAACAGAACTATGCTTTTCCTGCTTGTGATTTATAACATGTCCCCTCTTAACTCACAATAATGAATCACTGACTTTTCCTCCAGGAGTTTATCCTCTCTCTGAGTTTGACTCTGCATATATGTACATGGAAGGACGGGCACTGTTTTTCCATTTAGAATTCCTCTGTGCTACGCTTTCATACCCTATTCTTTCCAACAGTAACAAAAAATGCTCAAAAGGAACTTATCCAAAGAGAATTTCTTCCTCACCCTGTTCATTCCTGTTTCTTTAGAATTTGCAGCTGAGTTTCATTAAAAGGCAAATTTCTAACAATTCTATTTGGGCATAAAATTCATATTCTTCCACAGAACATTTCTATAATTCAAAGGTAAATGTCAAACCAGTGATGCACACCCATTAAGAGCAAAAAAAACCATGATCAAAGGTGGTACGTACTTTATAGTTCTGGTATTTAAGTCTTAAAATATATATTTAACAGGTCTTAGTGTAACTGTCTTACTAACATAGCCATGTAACGTGCTATTTAGTGATGTCTTCATCTGGAATTCCCTCAACTTTTAGTTATGTTTCCATTTATTATTTGTACCTAACTAGCTCAAAGTCAGCTTCTTCTTAGCAAAGTCTCCATAGATCTCCTTATTACTAAATCTGGTGGTTACACTTCTCAATACCCAGCTTATTTCACACCCTTGCAGTATCTAACACTATTGACCCTTTACTTCCTTCTTCTGGAAACATTTTATCCTATTGGTGATCATGATACCCACACTCTTCAAATTTTCCCACCACCTCTGTGGCTCTTCTTTCTCAGTGTCCTTTGAGGTTCCCCTTCTTCATCTCTATCTTACAGAATGGCTTTTCCTCAGGTCTCTGGTCTAGGTCACTCTCTTCTACCTATACACTCTGTTGAAGCATTCTGCCCTGTGTCCCTGGCTGCTGCAATTACCCATGTGAGTTCCACCTTCATTTAGGATTTCTCTTGTGAACTCAAAGCTATTTATTCAATACTCATTGGCCTTTGGCACTTACATAAAACATAGGCATTTCAATTTTCATAGGCCCCAATGGAATACCTCCATCTTTTACCTCCACTTTCTCTTCCTTCTACATTGCTTCCTTTGGTGACTACCATGACTATCCATCCCATTGTCCAAGCTAGGAATATGGGGATGATCCTAGATTTCCAAGTGTGATACTTTCCATCCATTCTCCTCTCCCTGTAAGAACAGGGAGAAGAGACCACGGTCACCTTCTACCCCGTTCACACTGTTTACCCTCTAACTGGCTCCTGTCCTGTTCCCATCCAAACCATTCACTGTGCACCAACAATGGTGTTTCTAATATACAAATCAGATCTTGATACTCAAATTCAAAGTCTGGTCTGACACTCAAATTTAAAACCATTTAATAGCTTCTCGTTACCCTTAGGATAATGTTCAATGTCCAAAGACCAGTTCATATGGCCTTAATGGACTGGTTCCTCCTTGCCTTTTTAGTCTTACCTCTTTCTTTTTGACACTTTTCCTTCTTCCCCTATACTTAGCCTTCTTGGCTTCAGTCTGTCTGAAAATCTTCCAGTCCCTCTAATGTTGTTTCCACTGCCTGGTACGCTCTTGTGCCAGTATAATTCTTATTCCTCTTTTACCTAGTCAGTTCCTGTGCATCTGTCAGCTGTGAATGGAGTGTCACTTCCTCCAGAAAGCCTTCCTGGAGCAAAGTGCCCTGCTGTGCACTCGGTACTCTCTGAACCTCCCATTTTTTAAAAAATTTTTTTATTAACATATAATGTATTATTTGCCCCAGGGTACATGTCTGTGAATCGTCAGGCTTACACATTTCACAGCACTTACCATAGCACATACCCTCCCCAATGTCCATAACCCAGCCACCCTATCCCTACCCCCCTACCTCCCAGCCACCCTCAGTTAGTTTCATGAGTTTAGGAGTCTCTTATGGTTTGTCTCCTTCCCCATCCCTTCCTGTTTCATTTCTCTCCCCTACCCCCCGACCCTGATCCCCTGCCCTGCCTCTCAGATGCCTCATATCTGAACCTCCCATTTATGCTGTGTCCGACTGCACTTTAACTGCCCAAGGACTTGCAAGTCATGTCAGCTTTGTGTGCCCAAGGGTCTGACCTGTTTCTGGTGGACCAACTGAATCTTGTGTAGGTACTGAAAAATATTTGTGGAAACGTTAATATAAGAAAGGATAAAATCTAGTTGTCAAGTTCTAATTGACTTTATAGCATGTCTGTCTAGTTTCTGGAAGTATGAGCAACAGAATCTTTACTATCTTTAGACAGAAGTTGGAAGAACACACACCTTAAAATAAAAACAAACAAATGGAACATAATAAAAAAGTAAGAAGAAAAGAAAAAAGAAAACAAACACCACCACTACCCAACAGTTACTGAGTATCGTGGGCAGGTGCTGTGCAAAGAGCTTCACCTGTGCTGTTATTTTGTTCTCACAGTGACCTATGAGGCAGGAGCCATTATTTTCTCCACATTATAGATGAAGAGAATAATGCTAAGAGAAATACACAATTTGGCTGAAGTCAGTTGGCAGAGCCAAGATTATATGAAACCCCGAAGTACCCCCCTACCAAAGAAATCCTATCCAACAAAATGGATATGTTCAACAAAATGTATTTAATACACAAGAGATATATCCACACAACCCCTGTGCTACTTTACCCCAGTGAAAATAACCAGGAATGTTGAAGAGTGGTACTATTTTGCATTTGGCCAGTTATTACCACCAGTCTGGCAAGAAATATGCTAGATACATGGAAGAATATGACCGGGTAAACCAGAAAACTTTCCAGCTTTTCTGTACCAGATACTGTAATTTCATTATTTAGCATAAAATGTGAATGCTCAGCTTCATTAACAGTCAAATCCAGATGCAAATGCAAATTGAGAAATATAATGGAAAACCAAATAGCAGATTCTCATTATCTGCCTTTTGTGAAAATCTATGCCAATATTCTCCTTTGTAAACAAGCACTGAATTACAGTATTTCAGGCCTGATAGTAACCTAGAAATTATTTACTCCAGTTCTCCCAAGTATTTTTTTTTAAGATTTTATTTATATATTTGACGGAGAGAGAGAGATCACAAGTAGGCAGAGAGGCAGGCAGAGAGAGAGGGGGAAGCAGGCTCCCTGCTGAGCAGAGAGCCCGATGCGGGGCTCGATCCCAGGATCCTGAGATCATGACCTGAGCCGAAGGCAGAGGCCTCAACCCGCTGAGCCACCCAGGCGCCCCTCCCAAGTATTTTTAAGCTTTAGGTCTAATGGAAAATAACTAGTAAGTGTAAGAGATTGCCGGGACTCAGCAAAACTGGTTGGCTGAGTATCTACGAAAACTGAACCCAAACTATCCCGAGGCCCAGCCCAATACTCCAAGAAATATACCCAACAGAAATGCTTTTATTTTTCCCCAAATGATATAGATGACATAGTTTTTTTGTTTTTGTTTTTGCAATAACCCCATACTGGAATCAATCTAGCGAACATCAATAGTAGGTGGGGCAAACAAAAATATGGAATATACCATGTAGCAGTGAAAACAAAGTACACCTATGTACGACCATGTGGATTAATCTCAAAAACATGATGCTGGACAAAAGAAGTCATAGTTTTATCATGATTTTATTTATACACATTTCAAAAGCCTGACTAAGCTAATGTACGATGTCAATAGTAGGAGTTACTGGGTGGTTACTGGGTAGTAGTAGGTAGATGTCAATAGTAGGTAGTTACAGGGTGGTTACTGGGTAGTAGTAGGTAGATGTCAATAGTAGGTAGTTACAGGGTGGTTACTGGGTAGTAGTAGGTAGATGTCAATAGTAGGAGTTACTGGGTGGTTACTGGGTAGTAGTAGGTAGATGTCAATAGTAGGTAGTTATAGGGTGGTTACTGGGTAGTAGTAGGTAGATGTCAATAGTAGGTAGTTACAGGGTGGGGTGCTGGGGAGTGATGGGCTGGAAGAGGAAATGCTGAAATGCTGGTGATTTCTGTCTCTTGCTTTGAGTGCCAATCACACAGGTATGTACACTTTGCGACAACCCATTGGATTGTGTACTTATTAGAGATGCATCTTTTTTCTGCATGTATGTTATGCTTCAGCAAAAATCACACCCCTTTCTCTCCCAAACGGAGAAACTTTGGCACTTTCTGTTATCCATCTTCAACATTATCAAGAAATTCTCAGGCACAATGGGAAAAACTCACGAATCTTGTGAATCTTAATTCTGCTAAAACTAACATTTGCTTCAGTCATGTCAACAAAAATAAATACTTCAATATTGAAAACGTTTGCTAAAGAAACAAATGTGTTTGATGAGAAAACAAAAAAAAATAGTATTTCCTTTGGCAAGCATTTGTTGGATTGGAGGTAGCAAATGTAAAACTTCCAAGTTGTTACTGAATTTGCTTACATGCTCAGTTTACTCACGATTCAGAATTTTTGTGAGTTTGTAGTTAAAAAAAAAAAAAAACTATAGGGATAAAAATAATTGCAACAAATAAAAAAGACTGAATTTCTAAACTGTTGCCCTGGCCATGTCCCAACTATGAACAGCTGTGTAATGTTTGGCATATGATAAGCATTAACAATATATTTGCTATATAAATAAAAATATAGTACACTGGGCACTCTAGAATGTTCCTCATCAATCTTTGTCACAGTCAGGTACAATGAGTATTTTTTAAGTCCAAATAGGAATAGGAAATAGGAAATTACCTATACTTTCTTACTATTTTAGTAAATATATAATAGAGAATAATGATGGAAAAAAATAAATCTCCATCATAGTCCTAATTAGTATTATTTACAAAACACCTGTAAATGACAGAACATCACTTTATGATTTATGAAGCAATAAATCATTTAAGATAAAGAAGCTTTATTAAAGAAAAACTCAGAAGTCATTAAGACCTTAGAAAAATGAGCAGAAAAATATCCTCCCGCCAACTGCATTTAAGGAAAAAATTGAGAGTAGTATAACTCTCCCTGGAAGTCATCATACATTAAATTGGTGTCAAGAAAACCTTAGAAAATATTAGCTTTCAGGACAAAAACACTTGCAATTTATATTTTCTACTTTTAAGTAGTATATTCTTACTATGACTCTAAAATCTGTCCAAACCCCCCATTAACATTTTAAAAGAAAGTTCTCCAGTTCTTACCAAACAGAAATAAATAACACCTGACAACAGCATTAGGGAGCATAAACATAAAATTACCTGTTATTAAAAACTGAGCACATTTTTCTTAAAGAAATATATTACTCAGCTGTAAAATAGTATGTTTGCCATTCACACTAATGTTTCAACATTATGGTTCAATCTTCTAAAAAGCTGACATGGAAAATAATGGTGTAATAAACTAATTCATCATAATGTGCAAAAGAAACCGCTGGAATAAATTGTAATAACCTTTCAAAAACTAGCAGCTTTTAAAAGTATTAATTTCTACTCCAGATAATTGGAAAGGACACCTGGGTGGGTAGGCAATATTTTTTATGGGATTGCTCTGTCAGGAGCTCAGATTGTCTCTGGACTCAGCAATGATCATTTAGCACTAAATGACAGTGAATCTTGCAAATAGGTCTTCCTAGATGGTGTTCGCCATAAATTACCAAAGTCAACTCCCCTCAAGGTCAGCCGTATGAGAGGGCAGGTATCAAACGGCCTTCGTGGAGACCCAGAGTGGTCCTCGGGTTTCTCATAAATGGACAATAGTTGTGTTGGCTGCCATAAAATCAACTTAATGGACTGACAACATAAATTACCATCAAACTTTGACAACATTCGTCCCTAGAAAACAGCTGAAGAATGCTTTTATATCAAAGCTGAAGAAAATGGATAACAAAATGCTTTGCTCTATAGCAGATCATAAATATTTTTAACAATTCAAAGTGGGGAATGAATTAATATTAGAAGCTACAATTCGTTTTACTTGAGGCATTAAAAACAGCATCTAAGTAATATTAAAATGACACTTGCTTTTTGAAGTAACTAATATATATCATTGTAATGCAATGTAATACAATGCAATGCATTGTAATGCAATGAGAGTGTGTGTGTGTGTGTGTGTGTGTGTGTGTGTTGTGTGTGTGTGTTCTAGGTAAGAAGGCTACATTTGCCTGGCACTGGATATTTCACTAAACCGAGGTAACTAAAAAGATTATTGATGTCTTTCTAGTTTTATTTTATCTCTCTAGTTCACTGGACCCACAGGTAAGATAGATTCTTGAGCTCTCACACCACTTTGGATCAATCATTAATTCACTTTCTTTATAGCTCAGTTTTCCCATTTGTAAAGTAAAACAATTATTATACGTGGACATTTCTAAGACAATGGAATTAATCCTAGCAAAAAAGCACCAAATAAACTTTTAAACTACTCGGAATCATATTAATATATTTGTGAAAATAATGGACTCTGGACAATCAATTAAAGACTTTTGAAAGTTAATTTGGTAAAAACACAACAAAAAACCAACAACAGGTGAACTAAGAAATTGAAATTTGGGGGGTGAGTTAAGCATCATTGTTTAGTCGAGTCTTCATTACTCATCTAATTATGCTTCCATCCTAGAACTGCAGTCATTACTGTTAGTAGTCATAGTAGCAGTAGTAGTACAACATAAAGCTCTAATTATTCTCCCAGGCATTTTTATAATCGTATTTATTATCTCTCGGAAGTCAGGACTTCACTGCAGATTTTGCTAAAAGGAATGCTACAGTGAATAAAAGCACGGTGTTCCTGGCATCCAATGGCATCTCAGACCATGAAAACTCTGTATAACATCAGCGACCTCTATATACTTTGTAAGCTATAAAAGTTCCCAGACAGAATGTAAAGTCAGTATATTTTGTGTCTCTCCCTCCCACACCGGGTCATCACCTTCTCTCCTGTCTTTCTTTGCGCTATCTCTTGCATTTATTCTTTCCCTCTATCCCGTTGTCACTTCTGTCTACAACCTCATCACCTTAGAACTGAACTACTGCGGCAGTTTCTCGGCTCCTGTTCTCTACCAATCCATCCTTCTTACTCCTGCCAAATTCATCTTTTTTAGAGCACTCTTTTAATTATGTCATTCTTCTCCTCAAAAATTTTCAATGAGTCCCCATCACCTGGAGGCCAAAGGCCAGAGTCTTTAGCTAGAATCAAAGTCTTTGACTATCTGGTCTCACCTCCTTTTCTAATCTCATCTTTTCCGGCTCCCCTGCACAAAGCTATGGGATAATAAACGCACCTGCTGCTTGGCCACTTCCACCGTAGTGCCTGCCTGGCAGGTACCATCCATCCTCTCTGCCGAACCAGTTGCCTTCCTTCTGTGAAGCCTTTTTCACTGCTTCAACCCACGGTCAGCACCTCCAGCCCTGAAACTGAAGCACTCATTGGTGCTTTTTTTTTTTTTTTTTTTTTGGGTATTAAAATGATTTATTTCACTGTTGCCATATGGCCTAATTTCAGTTTTCATTGCTTAACAGTTTCCTTGTCTTTTCTCCCTAATTAATTTGTAAACTCTTTAAGGGTAGGGGTATTTGTGTTCTTATTATCTGCCAATCTCCCTAGCACAAAGTTAGGAAAATAGTTAGCAATCAGTAGACACTTGTTTAATGAATGAATGCAAAATGCCTCTCTAGGCTTCTTGCAAGATTAGCATGAAAGCTACTCGGTTGTGCTGGTAATTTGTGGTATTCCAGAGCAGCAATTTCTGTATGTGAGGCAGTTTTCCCGAGCCTAATAAATCTGTTTTTTCATCTTTAAGTTCTTAGTGAAATTCTAGAAATATAAGTTGAGCACATGAGATTTTATAATGTTAAATAAAATATGACTTTGATGCAAACTTGGGCACCATTAGGATAAACACAAAATAGTGCATAGTCTTTGAATTAATACTCATTTTCTGAAAGTTCAAAAAAGCTCAGTAACTTCTAAACAAAACTAAAATCATTCTAAGAATAAATTCAGAGAAAAAACGATAAGTATGCAGCAGTGCAGAGTCTTCATTTTATAAATCAGAAATGTATTTAGCTTATAATATTCTGCAGAAAGAATATGGATTTTGGAACTCATCAAGACCTGGGTTCACAACTCTGTTCTGCTGCTTACCGGGCATGCCGTCTTAGATCAGTCACTCAATGCCTTTGAACTCGAAGATTCTCACAAGGCAAATGAAAATATTAATATCCAGTTCACTTGAAAAACCTGAGATGAACGAACCCCTTTTGAGCTGTTAGTGAGGATAATGAATTCAAGAGTACCCTGTGGTATCTACCCCCACATCTGGCACATTAATAAATGGTAGCTATGTTTATCATTTTTGTTTTGAGAGTTTTCTTTTGATACCTTACTTCTTATTGTTTATGGAGGAAAAGGGCTTCCCTAATAGTGAAAGAGTATGAGTACAGGAGTCCAAAACATCCGGGTTTAACTTGGGGCACTATCAGTTATTAATTTACTAAACTATTTACTATTGGATCTGAGCCTCAATTGTATAAGTGGGTATATGAAGAAAACAAAATCTTGTAGGGACATTCTGAAGACTCAAAGTGATCTATTTTAAAGTGGCTAGCACAGAACAAGCACTCTGTTACAGTAGATATTATCATCCTGAGTCTTTTCTCAGGTGCTATCCTGCTCTGTATTAAAGAACCCATGTTCATGGATATTTTTTAAGTAGGAAAATCTTCCTCCATTATATTCCATGACTTTGCAGAAAAATATAATTTGATATGATAAATATTATTCTTATAAATAATATTTGTATAATGACTTAAAGTGTATGAAATACCTTTATAACTTAAGACTATGCTCTAAAAGTGTTTCCCAAATGAACCACTCTTGGCTGTGATTACTCCCGTCATTATTCTGCAACCCATTCTACCATCAAGATGTTTAATAATGATAATGACAAACTTCAAATATTAAGGCAGCTACTTAAAAAAAAGTCAAATGTGTTATGTCAGAGGCCCACGTTTTCAGAAATCCCTGGCAGTTGAAATTGATTTGATGAAACTAAGTGACTGGACACAGATTCTCCATCTCAGCAGTGTAGGTCTTCTCCGGGCAGGCTTTAACAAGAGACACTTCCCCAGAAGTGCTTTCTTAGTTTCTCTTTGCCTATTGAATATTGTTTAAAGTATCAGTTAGGTATGTCACTGTTGTCACTGAGGTTAAAATACAATTTAAAAAAATTTGGCAGGTGGTTCCTGGAACTTATCATGTAAACAAATGAAAAGTAAAAATATGGGTAACTCTCTTACGTCATGGATTAGATCAGATCCTGAGATTAACGATTTATTTTCTAAACTCAGAAGGAATGCAATTAAATGCTAAAGAATGGAAAGCACCTTCCAGTTCCTAAGACTAAGTTGTTTCTACCAGTATAGTAACTTAACTGAAGCACATGCTTAAAACTCATCAAATACATTACTTCCCTTAATGTTTACAAGGTCAAAACCAGACATCAGCCACAGCTTGAAGCACCATTAGTTGCTCTGAACAACTTTTGGATGGATCGCTTCAAGAAGCAGCAGGCTGGCTCCCACTAAGACCCCTGGGGTGTTCCGTGTACACGTGTACCTTGAGAACCAAGTGTTTAAGGACAGCATTACTCTTTTTTTTTTTTCCTTAAGATCTTATTTATTTATTTGAAAAAGAGAGAGAGAGAGAGACAGATAGTGACAGAGATAGTGAGAGAGAGCACAAGCAGGGAGGAGAGGGAAAAGCAGGCTCTCGCCTAGCAGGGAACCTGATGTGGGGCTCGATCCTAGGACCCTGGGATCATGACGTGAGCTGAAGGCAGATGCTTAACCTGCTGAGTCACATAGGCACCCCTAGGATAGCATCACTCTTAATCCTTCAGATGAATAGCCTGCCAAACAACCATTCCTTACACAAGGTATACAGCTCCTGATGTAACAATCCTCATTTCCATTGTCTCAGCCTCTATTCACTCCTTCTACCTTCTATTCAGTTTAGTGATTATGGCCATTACATTTACATTTTAAAACATGGGACATATTACATGGGTAACAGCCACTTAGTAACTCATGATCTAACAGCACTGGATTGGCATTAGTTCTA
>CM053608.1:40688102-40698292 GCA_028646535.1 Procyon lotor | reverse complement strand
CCCCCCACCTGCCTCTCTGCCTACTTGTGATCTCTCTCTCTCTGTCAAATAAATAAAATCTTAAAAAAAAAGATATGAGAAATGGCTTATTAATCGTAACCAAATCCATTTTCCAATCAGCCCGATGACAAAATGATGAAAAACACAATAACATAGTAAGTGGCGACTAAATAAAACAAAATCCACTCTGCAATTATTTATGCAGTCAAGGTCACCACATTTTAGCTTGCCTTCCGAATCAAGAGGGAAAGATGAATATAAGAAGGAGATCACACATACACCCCAAGACTAAGGAGGTTCCCCAAACTGTCTTCACAGAATTCCACAAATGTTGAGAAGGGGGAGCTGGCAACACAAAGGGGTCCCTTTCACAAAGTGTCATAAAGATTTAATTTCCCAAATTGTTTAAAAATCTGTTTTCCTCCTTGCCAGACTGAATTTTTTTCAGAACCAAGATTCAGGAAAGCAAATGAAACATTATGGGACAGTGGAAAGATCAAGGTATACTTCTTTCTAGGACAAGAATGCTGTCTTTAAATAAAGTCTTTCTAGAGGAGAGAGATGAAGGAGAAGAAAAGCTTTTAGAGAATAAGAGTGACAATAGCTCTTTACAAGATGCCATGTCAATTAGGGTGCTTCATGCATTTTTGAAAAAGAAATGGGCAATATTTATCATATCTGTGACAAGCTATTTGGCAGCATACGTTTCCTTTGTTTCTAGAATGTAAGTTCTATGAGGGTATAGGATTTTTTGTTATTGTTTTTGTTTTTTGTCTGTTTTTGCTCACTGCTCTAACTCTGGTACTGATAATCTTGCCTGGCAGATAGTATGTATGGATTAAGTATTTGGAGCATGAACAAATGAATGCAGACCAGTTTAGACCTCAAATTCTCTGGCATTGGCTAGTATACATAGTTACCAATTCATATAGATGTTAGCCTGTATTCAACACTGTGCTAAATACTAATCATTTAATTCTCACAGTGGCTATGTGATAAAAGCATTATTGTCTCCATTGTAGGGCGGGTAGTCAGGTATTGGAATTAGAATAAGATAGTTAAGTAACTTGCTTAAAGTCTTGCAACTTGTAGAAGGCTTTGAACTAGTTAAGTCCAAAGCCGAAGCTCTTACTCACTATGCCAAATCCTGGTTCAACTCTCCTTAGTTGATGACTCTGCTCCCCACACAGTCTGTCTTGTCTTTATTCTGATCCTTGCTCTTATCTAAACTCTGCTCTTACTCTGATCTTGGGATCCTGCACTGGGCCTGATGCAGGCTTTGCTTCAACATTCATATCTCCCCAGTTCACTACTGTGGTGTTGTCTTAGCTCTGGCTGCCACAACAAAATCCCGCAGACTGAGTGGCTTAAGCAATTTGTTGTCACATAGTTCTGGGCACTGAGAGTCTGAGATCATGGTGCCAGCAGTCAGGTTCTGGTGAGACTTTTGTCTGTCTCGCAGATAGCCACCTCCTTACTGTGTGCTTACATGGTCTTTCCTGGGTGCATGCACATGGAAAGAGAGAGATCTTTCTCTCTCTTCTTGTAAGGCCACCAATCCTACTGGCTTAGGACCCTAATCCTTATGACTTCACTGAACCTTAATTACCTCCTAAAAGTTCTACCACCAAATACCATCATACAGGGGGTCAGGGTTTCAAATTACGAATTTGTGAGGGATACAATCCATTCCATAGCAAGTGTTCTGAGCTAAACCATCCAGGACAGTAACACCAAATACACTCTATTTCCTTGCTTTGAATCACATGATTCACTGTCATACTTGCAGGAATAACTCTTTTGTTACCTTTTCTGTTCTTGCTATGTTTGCCTCTGTAATCCAGAAATTAAATATGCATATTTCTGTAAATATGGATTGGATTTGAAGAACTGTTCAAATTCAAGTCATGCAATCTTCCAACAGTAATCCTTCAGGGGGCTGCCTGATCTTTCCAGCATCCTTCAGAGCATTACAGAGGTAAACACAGACATGGGGTCATACACTTGAGTGCCAACCCTCCTTCTACCTGATTGGCAGAGAGAACATGGTAAAATTCACAAAAATATATATTCAAAAATATTGTTTATCTAAATCTACCAAATCACAGATCCTTCTTGCTTCCTGAAGGGAAATTTCATAGAGATCATGTGGCCTAACATAATGTCTAATGCTCATCATATCAATGTGCTTTTTTCCCTCGTATCACTGAGAATTGGTTCTGAGTGGACAAACATCACAGGGTCAATACAACCCTAAATACAACCCTAAGTGTTCCTTGGGATATTCTGAGTATTTCTTGGAATTTTCCAAATGTATCTCAGAATAAGAAATGATATTCCAACCTAATTATTACAAAGCTTCCTTATTACAGGAAAAAAAAAATGAAGCCTTCCACAGTCTCTCTTTGGTAACAATAGCCTTGTTCTCTGAACTTGTAGTAAGCTTCTCTTGGGGTGGCCATGAATCCTGTAGAAGAGTACAAGTACACGGTATCAGGACCCCAGCAAGATTTCAAAATACTGTTGTAGGTCTGACTATGGTAGACATGACTAACACGTGAGTCCTGGTGCAGCAATACGAACATTTTAAAAAAGAGCTTTCTTGGTTTGGTAAAACAAGTATTCTTTTTTCATGGAATTTAGGGGTCTGATTGTGTGTGTGTGATATGCACATACTGTCTTAAATTACAAAGTTCCTCTGGAGGGAAGATACTTCTTTATATGTTTCATTAGCATATACTTCTTTTTTTTCTTTTTTTTTTTAGCATATACTTCTTTACATAAAGTTTCATCAGCATCAGACACAATAGTATGTTTTCTATGTATGATTAAAACTATTCAAATAGAAGTACCCACAGTAAATGCAAAGCCACGATTTAAAACAGGATGAGAATGTGTGCAAGTCAAATATATATTGCAGTATTTATAAGCATTCCTTGGAAATATTGTAACAAGTTATCACTATTAGGTTTTCACATTATTACTGATGAATATAAAATTTAAATTATTTATTTTATAAAGAAGAGACTGATCATCCCTAAGCGGCTATCAGGTACTAAAATTACACAATAATGCAAAATTCAAATAGAAAAGGTAATTATTTTTTGCCATATTTTCTTCCATCCTTGAACAAAGAAAATAAAGTTTTCTATTGTTGGGCCACACCACGATAATTAGTTTAATTTGTTTAATTTAACTTCAGCTTTTCTAACAGGCCAAGCTATGTATTTTTCTACAATTATGGAGAAGAGTTCTATAGGAGAAACTTGGCGATCTGAGTTCTTGCTTTGGCTCTGGCACTAAATACTTTGGAGACCTGGGGCAGATGGCTAAACCTTCTGGAGTCTACGTTTTCCCATCTGCAAAAGGAATGGATAAGGTAAGAATAGATGAGCTCTGACGTCCTACCAGGTTCTCCTGGTCTGTGGCTCCACGTAGTTATTCCTGTTACTAGGGCCGGTAAAGTTAACCTCCATGAACAGAGAAAATAGTGAAGGTTATTCCGGGTGAATACTATCATTCACATGGTCACAGTGGCCGGCCTGGCCATTATTAAACAGAATGTTCCAGGTGGCATCTCCCAGTTAGTGACTCATGCCCAACAGATGCCACACTGGATGGTTCCTTACTCCTTCCTGAAGTTCATTACTCATAATAATCTCTCACCAACTACTGGGGTTGGCACAGACCTCAATAAGCACCTTCCCATTCTTTTAGGGTTCATATAAGATTCAACAAGAAATTGAGGTCATAGCATTTAGCACAACTGGTAGTTACAGTTACACATCTATGTAATTGTATCCTATCCCTTTTTAGGGTGTAAATTCCAAGACAACTAAGTCTAAGCTGTTTTGTTTTTTTTTTTTTTAATTTTGGTCTTTATTTTTTCAAGGTGACAAATGAACAGATCTTAAAGAGACAGCTGTATGGGGCTTGTTAGGGAAGACAGTTGCTCTCTACCCACTCCAATGCCATTTTCACCTCTAAAATAGCTACTTTTTTTTTTTTAAAGATTTTATTTATTTGATAGAGAGAGAAAGAGAGAGAGAGAGATCACAAGTAGGCAGAGAGGTAGGCAGAGAGAGAGAGGGGGAAGCGGGCTCCCTGCTGAGTGGAGAGCCCGATGCGGGGCTCGATCCAGGAACCTGAGATCATGACCTGAGCCGAAGGCAGAGGCTTTAATCTGCTGAGCCACCCAGGAGCCCCTAAAACAGTTACTTTCAATGCTTCTAGCTGAATATTTTGGCATTTTTTGACTAGTTTTGTAAATATCATGTTTATATTACTCTCTCCTGAGTTTTTAGTTTTAAACATTGAATACTGAGTTCCCTCTTGGAAGAGAAGGCTTTGGTTCTCCTTCACACTCTCCTGCTACATGGACCACACGAACTCTTACCACACAAACAAGGCCTGTGAGCCCATTCTCCCAACACAGACCAACAGTGATTGTTATGAGTTTTATCATGAATTATTATTATGGATTATCATGGATTCTCAGCTGAGTCATGGAGTATACTATTTTCGTGCCCTCCTTTACATAAATCCTGATTCTGACCGAGTTAGTTATTATCTTGTATAGTTTGTTTTCAATAGTTTATGATTCTTTCAATCCTAACTTTTTCTAACTGTGCAAATCTCTCCATGTGTTTAAATACATTAGGAATTCTGTCAGTTTTACTCTTTTGGAGAAATCTTCTAGAGCCTTCTGCGTGGTTTCATTCTAAACAAGTTGCTTCACAGATATATCCTGGAATTTCCAAAGTTCTCTTTTGGATTATCACTTGTGTTTCCTGATTCTGTAAATCCCTCGTATCCTACTTCCTTTGTTTCTTCTTTGGTGAAGTACATCTTCCCAAGGCTTTTTATGAAAAGGTACATGTAAGGTACAGTTTCCTGAATCTTGTATATATAAAAGTTTGATATTGTGAGATACATCAATCCTCACAAATATTCAATAGGGCCACTAAGTATAGATCCTAGATTAGAAATGATTCTCCTTCTAATTTTTGAAGGCACTTAGTGTCTTCTAGCTACCCAATATTGCAATTGAGAGGTCTGATACTATTTGGATACTTTATCCAATCTATGAAATCTGTATTTTTGCTTTTAAATTTCTTAGGATTTTTTTTGTCCTCAGTGTTATAAAACGTCCCAATGAATGTGTTTTTTTTGTTGTTGTTGTTTTTTTTTTTTTTTATCCACTGTGCTGGGCACTCCATGGCCCTCTCAGTGGGGAAACTCATGTTAATTCTGAGAATTTTCCTTTGATGATTTTTCCCCTTCATTTAATTTTCTTTTTCTCATTCTGAGGAATTCTTAGTATTCAGAAGTAGAATCCTTAGACTAATTTTTTAAAAAATCTTCTCTCACATTGTCCATCTCTTTAATCTTTTTGCTATATTTGCTGGGAAAATCCCTCAATGTTACCTTCCAATCCTTTATTTTAGTTTTTCCTATCTGTGATTATAATTTTGACTTTCAGGCATGTTTTTTCAGTTGTTCTCTGAAACTGCCTGTTCTCTAAGCTCATTCTTCGCATTAGATTGAGGCAAAATCTTGTTTTATATCTTCATATAATCTGTTTCCTGCAAAGCATTACTGTCTGTTTTTTTAGTCTGTATGCCAGATTAGTTGCCTTCCATAAAACATGTGTTGATCTATTGTTGTCTACTAACAATTATGAGTGAAGATTTTGTGAGCATACAGAAATTGGTCAGTTATGCTCATTACTCCTGGATGACCTGGCTAGGCTATTTCCTTAAGGAATCTCTGATCTTTGTTTCCCTTGGTCTTTTATTTCTGGATTGACCAAATTCCCCAAGGACTCATCAAATAATATTCTTGGAGAAATCTGATTGCTAGGGTTCTGTGAGTCCAGTGACCAAGGCTGGGGATCTCAATATCCCACATGTGAACTCTCACTTAAATCCATTATTTTTAGTGTGGTACTGCTGTTCTCTCTCTTCCATGATGTTCCCAAGTCCACTGACTCATCATGGGAAAAACTTCAGGGTCCCAACTGTATGGATGAATGAGGGGGATCTTGAGGGTGTCCAGTGTTGCTCTTAGTCATTCTTCCCGTGATGAAGCTCACGTTCACTTCCCAATTCCAGAGATACACACAGAGGCCATTTCCTGAGCCTTTGGGAGGGCTTTGGTGGAAACTGCATTGTTTCTGGCATTTGCCCACTGCTGGTTTTAGGATTCTGTATTTTTGGTCTTGCTAAATCAGTTTCTATGGCTACATCTACTTTCCAACTTAAATGATTTATTGCTATTGTCTCATCTTCCCTGCTTTTGTCCTTATACATGTGTGCCTTTAAACTAATTCTTTTTCAGTTGTTTCATTAGGGTTTGGAAGGTAGTTAATATACCATAACTGCTATGGTCACCGAGGCATCCTCATCAGAGAGTACAGTTTTTGGCACTTTAAAAGTCCCTTATAAATATCCACTGACTAAGTGAAGGAATCATCACCATGCGTGATTCTTTTCATCCTCGTCACATAAATAAGGCCCTAGCAATTGAACAAATTCTCTGTATTTGTCCCATGCAGATGTCTCCAAATACTGTGAGAGAGTAAATATTCGTTGCTATTCTAACATAAAACCATGTATGGAGCTCTTTGGTCTCCTAGAACATTGATTGCTGCGGTGAAGATGCTTTTTTGGGGGAGCTACTGCATCATCTAGACTAGAACTGAATACCAGTCTCCAACGAGGACAAAGAACTCAGGGGCTGATATTGCCATCTGTCCTGGTTTCCACTTAACATGTATATTAGTTGTTTGAATAGATTCTTGGATGGTAAAGGTCACTTTATTGCTGCCCTTTGAGTATGGGGTCATCATGAATAACCTCTTACTGCAGCTGTGGCCAAAAAGAAAATGACTTCAACTGTTGACAAATGCTCTTGGTCCAGACCTACTGGTGGTCTAATCACATTAAATATAGAAAATATGGGACAAAGGAAAACATGGACTTACAAAAGGATCCCACTACATACAACCTAACGTGTTTTCTTCCCCCGAAAAGAAGTTCTTCAAAATGTATATTCCACGAACACTCTGTCGTGGACTCTCTTTGGCTCCCCCTCTGTATGTTATTTTCAGTTACAAAGCAATAATTATGATAAAGTGAAAATATCCTTACAATTGATCATTATTGTCCTTCAATCCTGCCTTGTTGGTTAGTAACACACACACTATACATATAAAAATAGGTTTCTTGTTTTTGCTAGAGTGCTCCTTAAGCAGGCGGCCTCAAACTGCATTTATTCACGCTGAAATAAATGTCACGTTAGGGACAGAGAAAGATGTGAGAATCAAATTCAATGAGAATCAGTCTTGAGTAACTGCTAGGCTGTGAAAAATAAAACAACAGATGCTGGCTCATGGCAGAGCCTTTATCTCTACTTTCATGCCAGCGCTAGGTTGAGTGTGGGGAATCCTCAGCGTGCAACCCTGCTCTGTCGAACCCCCACTCACTCAGGACCCAAGGCAATCATCTGTCGAACCCCCACTCACTCAGGACCCGTGGCAATCATCTGTGGAACCCCCACTCACTCAGGACCCATGGCAATCATCTGTGGAACCCCCACTCACTCAGGACCCGTGGCAATCATCTGTCGAACCCCCACTCACTCAGGACCCGTGGCAATCATCTGTCGAACCCCGACTCACTCAGGACCCGTGGCAATCATCTGTGGAACCCCCACTCACTCAGGACCCGTGGCAATCATCTGTGGAACCCCGACTCACTCCAGGACCCATGGCAATCAAAACCTGGGGTTTCACAGTTACTCTGGGATGTGTGTGGAGGGGACTATTTTTGGAGGAGAAGCTTGGCCCTGGTTTCTGTGGTCCCCCAGCACCCCCCCCCAGGCTCCTGTGACCATCTTTGAGGCATGCTCTCTGAATAGACCCCTTAATTTCTGTGAGCAAAATGTAACTCTGTTTCCATTCAATTATCATAAAAGCACAAGTATTTTCGCAACAGGCACTTAAATTTAAGTTTCTTCCAAAGGTCGAAAACTTGAATTCTGTTGGCAAATTCTTCCCCAAAGCAAAAGGTGGCATATAATTTCCATTATCTTCTAGAAACTGTTATCTGTTCTTCAGGAGAGAAAGCAGTTTTCGGGCACTAAATTCAAAACTGAAGTTTCTCATGTAGTCCTTGTATAATTAATAACATAATGAATATTAAATAACACAATGGATATTATTTTGGATGAGGATTTTAAAACTTAGAGAAATTTTTTTTTCACTTTCAGTAAGTGCAGGACACAGTATTATAACAATTTTGGAAGGAACTTTTGTCGAGATCTAATGTATTCACATAGATTTCTCCATGGCTCGGTGATGATAACTGCAAATACTCCTCAGGTACTGATCACGCGCCAGACACTGTTCTAAGAAATTACATACATGAGCTCATTTAATCCTCCCAGTAACTGTAAGAGTTAGACACCTTATCGTGCCATTCCTCACGTGGAATGAGAAGAGGGACTATTTCACAGATTGGCGAACATCTGGTCCAACATCACACTGCGAAGTGGCAAGAACACAAGACTAACACTTGTCTATCTAAGATACATGCTACTTATTTGGGCCTACTCTTTAAAAAAAAAAGAAAGAAACCCAAAAAACATATCACTTCTTCACTTCTTTCAGCTAGGGTATTTTTGCGGGGGGGAAGAAATTGAACAGTGATAAACTCAAAATTAAACTCCAAGGCCAGGGCCTGCAATCTTGGAATTCTAAAGTGTCAATGAAAAGAACAATATGCAGGAGCAAGGGTGACATTCCATTTCTGAAGATTTAGGAGACAGCCTCTAGTCTCAGAGAGAAGGCCACTGGTGATTCAGCTAGAAACCTCAGAGTTCTATAATTTGGGAAAAATTGGGCTGAGGCTTATAGCTTTTACCCTAGGGTTACAGAGTAAAGAGATATAAATCACTCTGATGTCAATAAAACATATGCTGTCACGGTTCTTCTTTAACAAGTTGTATTACGAAGGGTGTCTGGGTGACTCAGCCACTTAAGCATCCGACTGCATTTGGGCTCAGGTCATGATCTCATGGGTCGTGGGATATGGCCCCATGTGGGAATCCATGCTGAGCACAGAGTCTGCTTGTCCCTCTCCCTCTGTTCTCTCTCTGTGCTCCTACGCTGCTGTCTCAATCTCTCTCTCTCTCTAATAAATAAAAAAAACAAATAAAATCTTTTTTTTAAATAAAATCTTTTAAAAAAGATTATATCATGAGTTTCTATGGCACAGAATATGATTTGATTATCTTTTGTCCATACCCATAGTTTCCACGGAAGGTTATTACATGCTAAGATGCTTTTTATTCCCTTTTTAAAAAAAATTTAACCTCATAGAATGGATAATATCTGCTTTTTCCTTTCTTTTTTTTTTTTTTCCAGATTCTATCTGCTTAGCATCACAGCAGTATTAATGGAACCAGGACTAAGTGGCCAATGTCCCGCTTGCCCATTCATGAAAAACACTGAATCAGCACGCTCCTACAAATCACTAATGTGTGGGACAGTGGAGATCAAAGGTACCCACTTCCTGATTTAACCAGCTTTGTTAGAGGAGTAGACATATAAACAAATGATGCCTATGTAGTATGGTACAGGCTAAAAGAGAAATACAGATAATTGGGGAGGGAAGGCAGAGAACAAGTATGTGTGCATGTATGAGTCATAGGAGCTTCCATAAGGAAGGAAAACTACTGTCCATGGAAAAGTCAGGGAAGTCCTCAGAGATGAGGTGATATCTAAATCCTATTTCAAAGGATAAATAGCAAGTCACAAGATGGTCCTGGTGAGCAAAAGTGTTACCGATAAAGGGAAAACCTCACGGAACCCAAGAATTATTTAATATTCATCATGCTATTTCTTATAAAGGACAAACTTCAGGGTTAGAGGATTGCAGTGGCTGGGAAATAAGCATGTGTGTGAGGTAGTGTCACATGGAGCTAAGAAGGCAGACTTTGGCATCAGTTTGCTGGACGTGAACCCTGGAGCTGACCTTGAACAAGTTCCTTATTAACTTCTCTGTGCCGTGATTTCTTTATCCAGATAACAGGGTAAATATCAATTCCTACACACTGTAGGGTTTTGGGGGGGCTTAATGAGGTAGTATTATAAAGCCCTTAGTAAGTTCCTGGCACACAATAAACAC
>CM053608.1:40664712-40688002 GCA_028646535.1 Procyon lotor | reverse complement strand
TGAGATACCACCTTACACCAGTTAGAACGGCCAAAATCAACAAGACAGTAAAAAACAAATGTTGGAGAGGATGTGGAGAAAGAGGAACCTCTTCCACTGTTGGTGGGAATGCAAGTTGGTGCAGCCACTTTGGAAAACAGTGTGGAGATTCCTCAAGAAATTAAAAATAGAACTACCCTAAGACCCTGCAATTGCACTACTGGGTATTTACCCTAAAGAAGCAGATGCAGTACAAAGAAGGGCCACATGTATCCCAATGTTCATAGCAGCAATGGCCACAATCGCCAAACTGTGGAAAGAACCAAGATGCCCTTCAACAGACGAATGGATAAAGAAGATATGGTCCATATATACAATGGAATATTATGCCTCCATCAGAAAGGATGAATACCCAACTTTTGTATCAACATGGATGAGACTGGAAGAGATTATGGGAGTGAAATAAGTCAAGCGGAGAAAGTCAATTATCTTATGGTCTCACTTACAGGTGGAGCATAAGTAAAAACATGGAGGACATTGGGAGAAGGAAAGGAAGGGTGAATGGGGGGAAATCAGAGGGGGCGATGAACCATGAGAGACTGTGGACTCTGAGCAAAAAACTGAGGGTTTTGGAGGGGAGGGGTTGTGGTGTTGGGCGAGCCTGGTGGTGGGTATTGAGGAGGACACGTATTGCATGGAGCACTGGGTGTGGTGCATGAACAATTAATCTTGGAACACTGAAAAAATAAAATAAAAGTATTTGGGGGAAAAAAAAAACAGAAAGAAAGCTACTTCTGGAAGGCAGCTTCCCAACTCAGAAATGTGAGCGGTACCTGAATGGCTAGGTCATAGCTCACCCAGTCTTTCAGATCTCCTAAATTATGTAGTCAAATGACGAATGGGCACAAAAAATAAGTGCAAGAAACTCATATTGTCCCTAAATACTTTATGTATATATTTTAGAAAGAGAAATGTATTTGTCGAGACGTATAAGGTTTATCTTCTTCAGGGAGATGAATCATATTGAGAAGAACAAGTTCTCGGGGCGCCTGGGTGGCTCAGTGGATTAAAGCCTCTGCCTTCGGCTCAGGTCATGATCTCAGGTTCCTGGGATCGAGCCCCGCATCGGGCTCTCTGCTCAGCGGGGAGCCTGCTTTCCCCCCTCTCTCTGCCTGCCTCTCTGCCTACTTGTGGTTTCTGTCAAATAAATGAATAAAAATCTTAAAAAAACAAAACAAAACAAGTTCTCATTTAAGCCAGGTAACTCAGAAATCAACCCTCTAATTTTAATTGATTTAGACATCTCAGACATTGACTAAATCTGGGCATTTGAATAGGAGAAAGACTTGACAAAATTTATTTCCTAAAAGCTGGCTCAAAAAAAAAATTAAATAAATAAAAGCTGTCTCCTTCCACCTGAATCATATTACACTATCCTGATCACTTCAAGAGACATCAATGAGAGACACAGAAAAAGTTAGCGGGGCACGCAACATTTACATTTAGATTCCATATTTCATCGCTTTCCACGTGGAAGTTTTAAGTCATTATAAGTTTAGAAAGCCACTAAGGAATGGCTGTTTGGATGACATTAACAGGCTGAAACGGACCTAATCCTCCAGAGTCAAAAGCCAAAATTTAGCAGAACCAAGTTCCACAGGTAGGAGATCTTTTCTACTTCCCTAGATCAGGCCAATTTGTTTTTAGGATCTCCTATGTTTAGCTCGTGAGTTGGGGTTAAGTTGGGGTGAACGAAGGAGTATAAATATCTTACCTCCATCTGTCCTTCCACTGAGCAGGGATTTTTGTGACAGAATTAGATAGTACATCCTTTAAGTAACTTCTTTTACTGTATTCTTTGTATTTGCTTTTTACTCTAAAATGGCAAATAGAAAACGTACTGCCCAAATTGCAGTGACAAAGCCAAAGAAGTAGGGAGTGGCCCTTTAGAAAATCTCCCTTCCTGGCCTACAGCTCAAATGCTAGCATCTTCCTTTTAGCTAGGCTGAGACACCACAAGAGGACCCCAAATTCCATGGAATTGAGTATCCGTCTCTAAAGTGGCAGTTACTAGGTACAGATTTTAGTATGTGTGGCAACAATACACTATGAGTATTTTTTTGAAGTTGCCTTTTGTTGTTTGTTTAATGGTGTTCTGAAAGATGGTTTTTTTTTCGTTTGTTTTTGTTTTGGAAAGAGTAAAAGTCCCGCAAATCTGTAAATGAAAAAGAAACATTTAACAACAGGTAAGGGAGGACTGACAGAGGAAAAGTTTTTTTTTGAAGGGCGAAGAAGTAAAGGTGTAAGGTTCTTTTTTGGTGGTCGTGGCCTTGAAAAGATAAGATAATTTTAGCTACAGGAGACAGCAGGGCAGCCCCAGGGCCCCAACCAACTGACCAGGAACCAGCCAGTTTGGGATGAAATAAGTTGGACTTCTCCATTCTACGGAAACTTCAGAGTTAATGGAGAGAGGTAGGAGGTAAGTTCATAGGGCAATTAGCACCCTTTCCCCCCCACACACACCGGCAAGGCTAATATGGCAAGTGATTGGTCAGGTTGTATGAAGAAATCCAGGGACAGCTCTGAAAATGCACAAAACTCAGTGCACAATTAAGTAAAGAAATGACTGAGTTTACTTGGAAGCATTGTGGACTTTGTTTTGCAAATCATGTGGATTTAGAAATTTAGTAGAAATTAGAGATTAATGAAAATAGCTGCTACTTGGTATAATTCTTATTTTAAAGAAAATAAATGCCTTAATGAAGTAATCATGGGTTGTATACCTAATTCTCATGGCGCCCTTTGCCTGAGGATATCCAAACCCCTGTCTATGACAAATAAACCTATGCCTCCTTTCTCCAGGAGCAGTTACCTAGAGGCTTAGTGCCCTCGAGCAGTGAATTGGCCTATAAAGGGTTGCTTTTAGAAAACAAATATTTTATAGACTTAAAACATCAGGTGTGATTTCAGATAGATGCCTGGGTGCTTCTATGATACAAAGCAACTGTCCAGAAGTAGAATTGAGGAAATACTGGTGGGGTAGAAAACATTAAAATAATAAAATATTAATGCCATTATTACCAAAGGGGTAAAAGAAGAATATAGAATGTTTATATTTTAGCCAAACACATAAATAGGAACATAAAAATAGCATAGAAGGCACAAAGACAGGGGAAAAGAGCAACATATCACACAACAAAATAAACAGGGAGAACAAGCAACAAATTAAAAATTCAAGTGCAAAAATAACGTAAGTCTGGCAAAATAAATGCACTCTTTTTGGAATTGGTCAGGTTTGTATTAGGTAAGCATGGCATTTTCCAGTGTGTTAATCTGAGGAATACTGGTCCCATGAGAAACTCCATTAAAAAAAACAAGTTCTATGGTCAAGTAGATTTGACCATAGAGAAACTGACATTGTAAACTATTAAAAACACTTTTCCCTTGCAATTTTATAATGCATGCGAGCAAATTAAAAGCCCTGAGAATCCCAATAGTAAAAAACTGCTTATTTTCATTTTACACCATGAGTTCATCATTATAAGGACAAATAAAAATAAAAAATAAGAGGTTTAATTCTCCCTGTCGACAATTAGCAGACTTCTCCCCATCCTTTTTTTTAAAGAGTATTTACTTTAGAAAATTTATAATTGTACTTTCTTCTCTATTTTTTAAGAAGAAGCATTTATTTATTTGAGAGAGAAAGAAAGAGAGGGAGAGAATGAATGTGGGGGGAAGGTCAGAGGGAGAAGGAGAGAGAGAATCTCAAGCAGACTCCCCACTGAGCGTGGAGTCTGACGCAGAGCTTGATCTCACAACCCTGATATCATGACCTGAGCCAAAATCAAGGACAGACACTTCAGTGTCTGAGCCACCCACGTGCCCCACTTTCTTCTCTCTTTAAAATGTATATAAATCATCTTGAAAATTAGATGGGCTTTTTATCAGCAATATGACCTTCCTCTCATCAGGAAGATGAGAGCCATCTTTTTGAAAAGCAAATTTGAAAAGAGACCGCACCCTTACCTTCCAGTTTTTGGGGGGGGGGGTAGAACCTAACTTTACTGGGTGACTTGCTCCAATTTTGCAAATTTGCAAAGCTACCTGCTGTCATAAGATATGAGGTATGTTTTTCCCATGGAAAAAGCCAATAAGCTAACACAGATGCTAGTTAAAGGTAGGATAAACTACGTTTGAAAAACAGTGCTGTCAAGTCCTCTGATGTGAGGATTAATTTATCTTAAAAATATGTATAATGGGTTGCATCTGCTTGCCTATGTAAGGCGCTATAGGATTTCTTTTTGTCTTTGCGATCTCTCAGTGGATTGCCTGTGATGCATATCACATTTTGGTTTAATGCTTACTTAGTAAAAACATGTTTTCTTTTTCTACTACCCTTCTGGAAAGATTTCTGGGTTGAAAGAAAGATTTTGTTTTAATTAATTTTCCTCAACACAGTACATTTCTGAGCTTTCATCCCTAGCCCCCATTCCACATCCCCTCCCCTATGCCCACAACACATACACTTTATATGAACATCAGTTAAAACTGGACACATTTTGGGAAAGACTGGTTAATAGTATTCTATTTATGTTTTGTAAAATGACTCAAAATACCTCACGATCCCAATTATTTTAAAAATGAGAATTAAGAAGGGCACCTGGGTGGCTCAGTTGGTTGAGCATCTGATACTTGGTTTTGGCTCAGGTCATGATCTCAGGGTCATGAGCTCCCAAGTCCAGTGTCTGGCTCTGAGCTTAGCAGGGAGTCTGCCTCTCTTCCTCCTTCTCCACCCTTCCCCTAGCTCATGCTCTTCCTCTATCTTTCTCTCTCTCTCTAAATAAATATTTTGAAAAAAGAATGAGAAATAAGAAAATTTGCCTGAAAAAGAGACAAAGACCTTAAGTTTGCTCAGGTAGCCCAAGAAGCCTTTCCCAACTGGGCTTTCTCACCCGAAAGACAAAAAAAACAAAGACTTCTCCATTCTCTCAAGTATGCTACATAGTCAGTACCATTTTTGATACACAGCACAGAACTTTATTTACATACAAGCGATCTTTAAGGTATGAAGGCTTACTTCTCCTGTGACACTCTAGTTGCGAGAGGCTGGCTCATCTTCTCCTCTAAGAGCAGAGCAATTTATAGGTCAATGACTCTTCCTCCAAACTTTAGATCCATAAAGGCAATTCCTGACTTGACATTTCTATTTAGATATCTAATAAGCATCTCAACTCAGTATGTCTAGTATGAATCTTTCATCCTCACCCTGTTCCTCAAAATAGCTTTGTTTCAGTTGCTGGTCATTTCATTTTTCTAGTTGTTAGGCCAAAAAAACCTTGGAGTCATCCTTGACCCCTTTCTTCCACTTATTCTAAAACAATCTTATTGGTTCTACCTTTCAAATATGTCTAGAACTGGCCACTCCTCACTGTCTGTAGCGCAGCTCTTAGGAGTGAGAAGCAATGATCTCTTGTCTGGTTATTCCATTAGCCTCATATTAGTCTCTCTGTTTTTAGCACTGGCCTCTCTGCTGCCCAGTTATTCTCAGCATGGCAGCCAGACTGGCGGTCCTTTTAACAGTTATCTCTCTGAACACATCCAGGCACTTTCTTTCTTACTATTCAAACATGCTAATTACCTCTGACCTGAAAGTCTCTGCAAAGACCTCTCCCTCTGCTTGGAATATTCTTTGGCATGGTCACATTCCTCACCTTCAAATCTTTTCACCCAAACGTCACCTTCTCAATGAGTCTACCTTGACCACGTTACTTAAAATTGCAATTCATTTTCCAATTCATGGTGCTCCTGATCCCCATTATCCTGCTGTTTCTTACCCCATCCCTACCCATAGTACATACTTACTTCTTATACACTAGGTAATTTACTTACCCTTTATGTTTATTGGTATTTTCTGACTCTCTTCTCCTAGCTCTAATATTTAAGTACCACAAAGTTAGGGACCTTTGTATCCCAAGTGCCTACAGAGTTCCTGGCACATAGGAGGTAGTGAAATATTTGAACAAATTAAAAAATTAGAGTTTGAAGTCAGCCATAGGTGAGATTAAGACTGGATGCACAGGGAAAAAAAAGAAATCTCAATAGGCTGATTGTTAGGTTCATTTATAGGTTAATGAGAAAATCACAAAATCATCTCCTAGGAAATCATATGTCTAGAGTACATGTCTAAACAGTCTAGCACAATGAGGAGAAGCTAGCCTAGAGGCAGGGAAATGAAACTGACTTTGGTGGATTCAGACAGCTCTACTATTTTATAAATTATTTTAGGCAGGGGAAGGGAAGGAAAAAACTTGAGGGTTATGCTCTTCTTTGAAAGTCAATGTGAGAGTAATGTACTGACAAGGAGCTTATTAACTCTTCCTAAATGAAAACTGGGGTCATAAATCCCTACTGACAAAGTGGTATTGCAAATAATTTAGATGTTGATGTTACCTGCAAGGCTCACAGGTGATAACTTCAATTTCTTAACCCAAAACAGAAGGAAGACTTGAGTTATGAAGCTAAGGTATGCTCAATTCTCTCATTTTGTAATCCAAACTGATGGTTGGTTGATTACTTGGCTAAGGTATGAATTTGACAAATTAAAGCACACTATTATACATTTCATTTTAACTTAAGATGCATAAATCATCTTTTAAAGGAGAATAAAGGCCTTCTAAATGTGGGTCTAGTAACCAGGGTTCCTTATCTTCTTCCTTGGTAAACTCAAAACCCAGATTTCATCTACAGCTTCATTTCATTGCTTTGAAGTAAAACCTTGAAAACACTTGTGAGGAATTTTGAGAGAGAAATTAGTCTTTTGACTAATTTTTTAAATTTAGTTTTTCTACTACAACTCATATTTACACAATTAGTTTTTTAAAAGTGATTCTGTAAGTATATTCTGGAGTAATTTCTTGGGTAATTTTTATATTCTAGGAATTGTTACACTTCATTTTAAATTTTTTTAAGATTTTAATTTTTTCTTCAGTCTTTTAGAGTTGTCTTGCTCATGTCCACTTCGAGAGAATTTTCTGCAAATTACCTTTAGTGATTCTTTCTAAAGAATTCATCCAAGTTTTCATAGAAACTACTTTTTTAAAAAAAGAATTCATTCATTCATTCATTCATTCGAGAGAGAGAGTGTACAAGTGAGGGGAAGAACAGAGGGAGAGGGAGAAGCAAACTCTGGATGAAGTGGGGCTCAATTTCATAACCCAGAGATCATGACCTGAGCCAAAATCAAATCAGATGCTTAACAAACTGAGTCACCCCAGAACGAGTGACTATGAGTGACTATGAGTCATTCATAGGAAATACTTTTGAACTTCACATTTATATACCTAAGATTACTAAATATTCAATTAAAATATAGAACTACATAGAATATGATTAGCACAAACAGTCTGGGGTGAACACTAGCAAGTACACAGCACAAAAGGTGGAAACAAAAATGCAAAGTGATGTAGAGAGTACTGCATTGGCCACAGACACTCTGAAATGCCTAAGCCACACTGGGCATTTTATGGAGGACATGGTGAGCATTGGTGTTTGTTTTTTGCAAACTATCATTAATTCTTCAATTGTCTGACACTAACCAGGTGTCCTACAATTCAGTTCAATTTTGGCATTAAGTACCCAGAGTTAGCACAGACCCCTGCCCTCTCAGGTTAAGGGCTCAGTCCTATAAGACTGCCCTCACTTCAGATGCACGTCTCTAGTCCTGGGTCCCCAAGCTGCCCACATTTCTGTCTGACTTGATTTCAAATTCAAGAGTCCCCCCACCCTAGGTTCAATATTCACTGCAGGGACTCATAGAACTCAGGAAGGCTTATGATTACTGATTTGTTATAAAAGGGACACAACTTAGAAACAACCAAATGGAAGACATGCATGAGGCACGATATGGGAAGGTGATGAGGGGGTACAGATCTTCCATGCTCTCTCCCATCGTGCTACCCCTCCCAGTGTATCACTGTGTTCACCAACCCAGGAGCTCTCTTAGCTTTGTTTCAGTTTTTCATTGAAATTTCATACATAGGCATCATTAATTAAATCACTGGCCACTGGTAACGGAACTCAGTGTCCAGCCGCTCTCCCTTCCCTCAGCATTGGGAGGGTGGGGCTGAAAATTCTAACCTTCGAATCACTTGGTTGGTTTTTCTAGCTCCCTATTCCCCCCTAAGTCATTACTAGTAGACATTGAGACAGTCCTGTCACCCAGAAAACTCCAAGAGTTTTAAGAGCTTTGTTCCAGAATGGTCAGAAGGGGAACAAAGACCAAATATATTTTTTATTGTATCACAAATCGTTCTGGTATTGTAGTGAGCATATGTGTTTATCTGCTTTTCCTTTGGACTGTGTACTCCCTGGGGGCAATTTCTAATGTCTGTTTATCTCCCCCCACGATACACAAAGTAGATACTCAAAAATTTTTAATAAAAGAGCAACTGCCTGAATGAAGTAAGCAAGTGGCACTTTAGTAGTCTACAATATGGCTCAGTAATAAAAATATGGTGGAAATAGACATTTCAGCAGAAATGAAACTATCATATAAATTATAATAATTCATATGTCAAAATTCTTTGTATTTTTTAAAGATTTTATTTATTTATTTGACAGAGAGATAGAGAGTACAAGTAGGCAGAGAGGCAGGCAGAGGGAGAGGGAGAAGCAGACTTTCCGTTGAGCAGAGAGCCCAATGCGGGGACTCAATCCCAGGACCCCGAGATCATGACCTGAGCTGAAGGCAGACAATTACTCAACTGAGCCACACAGGTGCCCCAACAAAATTCTTATTAACTAAATATTGGGATGCAGAAACCCTGACACTGAGCCCCAGACTGGCCACCTACTCACTACATATGATTGGGCAAGTCACATAACCACTCTAAGTCTGAATGAAAAATAATACCCTCTCTAAAAACATGGCAATAGTGTAAGGGTTAAATAAATTAATGCACAAAAATGCTTATAACTTTAAAACACTGGTCAAATAAAAGTAATTAAGATGTTATTAAACACATAGCATTAATAAACATATAAGACTGACTACTGAACAGCACAAGAATATTAATGAAAAGGTATAGAAAAAATTAGCTATAAAATTTATTTAATCCTGAAAGAGGCTGAAAATTTTGGAGTTGCACATATAGTTCCATCTGACTCCCCCACAACTCATAAAGTTTGAGGAGGCTGTGGCATCAGGGCAGAAAGGACACTGTGAAGTATATTAAAAATTATCTTGTCTTTAGTGCACTTTGGATCTGATGCTCCAATCAATGGGAAATTTTCCTGCATAAAGGCTGGAGGATATAGTATATCACATTCAACTCTTTCCAATAAGGTTATTTATTGCTATTCAATTCACATTTCCCTCAGGTTTTGGCAAGATTATAGAATTTATTCTCCTACACAGTAACCAGCCAAGTAAATCACATTGCATACTTCCATTGTCACACATTTTTCTTACCCAGCATCGGTGGCTTTTTTTTTTTTTTTAAGTCCCTCAGAATATCTTAGAGTTTAGCTGTACAAGCTTCCCTTTTATAATTCTGCAACTTAGTATTATTGCTTCTTTCTAATATTTTCTTAATCAAAAGTGGTAGGGGGAAAAAAACTCCAAAAACCTACTCAGGTAGTTTTCAACAACAAAAACCAGAGATAAGGTGATAAATATTATGGGTGAAACACTTTGCCTTGTAGACAAAAGGTACAAGTTGATATTAAAATGAAAATAATATTATCTCTGCTACAGGGTCTCAAACACTTCATTAGAAATACACAGGCACAAAGAGCTGCATTAGAGCAGCCTAGTGGGTTTCCCTAAGGACAGTAGTAGTGAAGATAACTCACTCTCCCTGCTTTATCCCAAACATTCTGGGTAAGAAGTCCAGGCTCCTGAGATCTGCTCAGGTTATGCTGTACTGTAACTCAGTGGCTCTTATTTTATTATTATTATTTTTTAACAAGCTCTGGTAGGCAGCCCTTTTGGTAGGAAAAAAAATACCCCATCCTTCACTTCGGTCACCTGTTTGCACTTTCCAATGGAAAAAAACCTCTTGGTAATAACAATCCTATACCATACCATATTCTATGACACTATCACTATATTATATTGTACTATTCTATAATGGTATAATTATAGTATAGTGAATTATACTAGTCATATAGTATAGTATTATGATATAGTTTACCGTTCTATACTATATATGCTATGCTGTACTATACTATACCATGTAACTTCTGAAGGGGAGTTTGTGCAAATATCTACTTTAGCAAATATCTGTCCATCTACTTTAGATGGAGAGATTTACTTTAGCAAGAGGTTGCAGGAACGACCCATCTTTGAACTGCAATGTATGACATGTCTTAATGTGTAGTTACTGTAGGTTATAGGCCAAACATACTATTTATAAAAGTAGGGATCACTAAACACTTCAGAGTTAACACAACAGCCCATAAAGAACAACACAGATAATGGTGACTTTGCGTAACAAGGAATTACAGTAACTGAAAACCTGACTACCTCAAAACTGCACTGTCAAGGCACTGATAACATGTTCTTTCTGGAAAACGGGGAAACCCCACTGCTGTATTTGCATTTGCAGGAAGCTTCTGAGTGCTGCCCAGGGGGTCAGGTTCTTGGTCAATTGATAAATTCTGCTAATCATCAACTTCAGTTTAGGAGTGCCAAGTTTTAAAAAAATATTAATAACTATTAGTAATTAACCCCAAGAGTCCTTTTCAACCAGAGCACTGATCATAGTTAGGGTTGAAGATCTTCTCACTGTGGGTGCTGGTTACTTTCCCAGACAATTATTAGCCCTTGCTTCTCAAGACTCAATACCAATGGCATCATCTAATTTTTGTGATTTTCAAAAAGACCAGGGCCAGATGCTTCTTGGTGGGGGAAGGATGGCACTGCAAATCATACCACTTGTGAGAACGGAACAAAGTATCATATCAGTGCAGGGGCTAGCCTGTGTCCTACTGGGAGAACGCATCCTCTCATTGTCGAGGTGACTGCGAATCTGACCAGTCCACATTCTAAGACATGCTAGCGATACGTTTCTTAGCTTTGCATTGTAGGAAATGAACACTCTGGCCTCCTTTACTTCTTCAGTGACCCCGGGTAAGATTTTTTTTTTTTAACTTCTCTGAACTTGAGCTTTTTCAATTTTGGGAAGGGAATAATAATGCCTGTTTTAGCTACTTTATAAGATTTTATGCAAAGTGCTCTGTAAACTGTAAATCATGATGCAAAAAGATACCATTAATTTTATCACTTTTTAAAGATCAGAGATTGCTTTGTGATATATGTTCAATTCTCATATATGGTGGTTACAGACCTATACTAAGCCCAATAAATATTCCTGGGCAATGAATACAATGGATTTAACTAAGGGCAAACAGGGAGGATGGGGTAAAACCCACAAGAGAGCACATCAATTAGCCCATTTACAGTAAGTTGGAATTGTGGGCAGGGGGTCATGTGGGCTGTACAGATTTTCAGAATCACTTCATTATTGCCAAATTGAAATCTGTATAATGTTCTTTCCTTCATTCTGTATTTTCAGTGAAACAACACATTCTCTGCAGTTGATTCAATTCAATTAGACCAACTTTTTTTAAACATATGCTAAATTTGGGCACTGTTTTGTTTTGAGAATTATTAATTATATATTTTAAATCTTTAAAAATATGCATTCTTAGTTCCCTTTTTAATTACAGGAAGGAAAAAAACCTTGTCTATCTTCTCTTTCATAACTTTCTTTCAAAAAGTATGTTCCCCGTGTACAATTCTCAAGTGTTTTTTTCTTCTGACCCAATATTCTCCTTTTTTGTTTCCTCTTCTTACATTTTCTCTCCCTGTATACTCTCAACCTTTCTACTGATTATTGTCTTTCTTTTCACCAACTCACTAAGTGGTCCTGGAAATCAACAATTTGGGATTCAAATTCTGAGTACTCATTGTAATGAAAAGAAAGCTGCTCATGCAGAAGAGGAAAGAAACTTGCTCCTGTTCTAGTTTTTATTCTAAAATCCTCTATGCTGGTAACTGGAGTGCAAGTTTGAATTTAAGTTGGTTAGAAATATCCATTGAAGAATATAACTTCAAATACTGACTGAGGTGGCATCAGGAGGGAAAAAGCAAAAAGAAGAGGGAAAAGAGAAAGTAGAAACAAAGGTGAGTAATTGTGTGTGTTGGAGAGCAGTGGCGTGAAGTTCAAGGTTTTTCCTCCTTTCAAGGTAATTCTCAAGGAATAGCATAAAGAGAATTTTCGACCTATCTTTGAAATCCATGGAACCTATCATTCTCATAGAATTTTGTCAACACGCCCAGGTGGTTGATGGTCTCTGATTTTTCTGTCAAAGACCTAGGTGGAGAAATTGATCCATCAGCCATGGCAAAAAAGTCAAGATGGTGTTGTGAAGAGACCAGATGGAATAAAATGGAAAGGTTGCTAAAACACTTAGATAAAATATTCATTACGAGTAGTAATTACAAATTGAAATTAGGAAACAAAGTTCTATGGGAGCACAAGTGATTCCGAAGCCCCATTCCTCTGTGTGCCCCTCTTGGTCTATATCCCACATCTTCATCACCTAATTTGAAAGCAAAAGTCTGTTGTAGTCTCGGGCCTTCAGTGAAATGAACCACCACAAAATGCATTAAAAAATCTGCGATCACAATTCATGTCTTAAGGGATTTTAGTTTATTTTAGCCATCATAGCAGCTGCTCTTGTTGTTGAGAATATGATGGACAAGAAAACCACTAGCACCTCTCCAGCTAAAGCAGCAGCAAGGGGAATACCAACTATATGACAGGAAGTGGTTCATGAGGGGCTGCATTGAATGACTTATTGTAGAAGTTAAACTGATGCTTCATCACACATTTCCAGAAGGCAAATGGACCCTCTGATGTATTCCTAAGAAGATGAACCATATTCCCTTAAGGCTTGGGCAATTTCTATGTAATTCAGATCATGGTTTCGGAGATACCAAGAACTGTGGCCCTTTAGAGAGACCAGGCACCATGATTACACAGGCTGGTTACATTTAGGTAGAGCTCCCTCAGCACTCATGGTGAGCCAGGACAGGTTTCTGCCAACTCAGGGACAACGTGTTACCTGAAAGCATCTCAGCTGCAATTATTATAAAATTTGCACTTAAATTGAGACAAGATTGACATACTTGTGTCTTCTACCCTTTTCCCTTGTTCTGTCCTATGCCTCTACTCCACATTCCCCATGCAGCCTACAAATACTGAAGACTGTTTTTGGTCCTCCACTGTATTTTATTTCCTTCCAGATAAACATTCTCATCTCCCTTCAAGGCTCTCCTTGGCCTTTCACAATCCTGGGTGCCCTGCTCTGAACGCACGTTGTCTCTGGTCCAGTTAGAGTAAACCTCTCCAAGCATCGTGCCATCTCTCAGGCATGGCTGTGGGTGTGCGCAACCTTTGGTCTGCAAATACTCTTATTACAAATCGAATCCAAGGTCATATGAGCTGTTTGGGGCAATTACATCATCTCACTAACTCATACTTTTAATAATTAAATGAATGCTAGAATCTTTCATGTGTCTTTCCTTGAAGTTCCTCCCAATGTAGATTTTTTTTTCTTTTGACTGGAAGATGGAACTTTGCACTTATTTCATTTTAATTCTCCAGAGTTGGCCCAGTGTTATAGCCAATACAGATCTTTCTCGGTCTTGATGCTAACTTCCATGGTATGAGTTACTCCTCAGTTTTTTATGCGATCTGCAAATTTGATTTCCAGGATGCCACTGGTTCTTAAGACCCATTCTAGAAGTAATTTCACCACCGTAAAATTAAAGATAAATTATACAGGGACATCTGGGTGGCTCAGTTGATTAGTCTTCTGCCTTTGGCTCAGGTCATGATCCCAGGGTCTTCCGATTGAGTCCCACATTGGGCTCACTGCTCAGCGGGGAGCCTGCTTTTCCCTCTGCCTGCCGCTCCCCCTGCTTGTGTTCTCTCTTTCTCTCTCTCTCTGACAAATAAATAAATAAAATCTTAAAAAAAAAAAAAAAGAGAAGGCACCTGGGTGGCTCAGTTGGTTAAAGGATTGCCCTTCTGTTTAGGTCATGATCCTGGAATCCCAGGATAGAGAGTCCCACATGGGGCTCCCTGCTCAGTGGGGAGTCTGCTTCTCCCTCTGGCCCTCCCCCATCTTGTGCTCTCTCTAATAATAAAATCTTTTTAAAAAAAGATAAGTTATGCAAACATTTTATATGATCTCTAAGTAAGTTTCCTATTAACTTTAGAAGATTTTTTATGAGTCTTTTTTTTTTTTTTAAGGATTTTATCCATTCATTTGACAGAGAGAGAGAGAGAGATCACAGGCAGAGAGGCAGGCAGAGAGAGAGGGGGAGGTAGGCTCCCTGCTGAGTAGAGAGCCTGATGCGGGGCTTGATCCCAGGATGTTGAGATCATGACCTGAGCCGAGGGCAGAAGCTCCAACCCACTGCACCACCCAGGCACCCCTTTTTTATGAGTCTTATGAATATATTTCTTAATATTATGTTACATTCCATGAAAATAAGGACTTCATTTATCAAGTGTTTAACTTTATAAATGTCAATAGGAAATGTGTTCAAAACCAGCTTTCGTTTCTGGATTACACAGAAGGACAAAAAAGTTATTTACATTTATAACATTGTAGTGGCACAGAAAATACTTGGCATAACAGACTAAGCTAGAAGAATTGAATAGAATCCAAAAGAGATTGGGACTCCTCAGAGGCTTTGAAATTGTTGAAAGATCATGTAAAGTGATTGCTACTGTCTAAGACATAACTAATGGGAGAAAAAGATACCCTCATGTGACATGTACACAGGTTACGTGCCCCGCATTATTTTGCAACCTTAAGGGAAATGTTAGACATACTGTCACACTCCAGAGTGATTTTATGTGAGAAGTGGCAACTGGAACTCAGTATTTCAGGCCTGGCTGTGGGTATGGTCTACAACTGCCTCTCACTGGTCCCAGATCAAACCTATCTGTGTCAAGGGAGGTTCTGCTCGAGAACAGGTAAGCTGTTTGCTTACCCGGGGCTTAACAGAGTTAGAAATCAAATTAGTAGGAGTCTCCCCTCCAGGAGCCCCAGAGCTGCCTCCAAGGAGAGCAGGCCTGGCCTTCTGCAAAATCACTGTCATGGTCACAGCAGATATTCCAAATTTCTGCTGGGTCTTCCCTGTGGAGAGCTCCTGGCATTGGGTTAGGATATGCAGGGGGAGAGGGTTATAACATGGTGTTATTGACGTTTACGTGCTCTTTTCTCACTGACTCAATCAGAGCAGGGGTACCCCTCTAATCTATCACTCCTCCTCTTGAACCCTAAAGTCATGAACCCGACTTCACATGTGGGGAAAACAAAAGCGGCAGTGGCAGTTTGTGATTTCCCATTAACAAGTACATTAGCTGGACCAAACGCTTTTACACATAATTGTCAGTCTTATTCAACGTGTCGGGGGTCTTCTAATTAACTTAGACATGTTTACTTTTGCAATTCCATCAAGGAACTCTCGATTTTCTCTCTCTGAACATTTAAGCCACAGCCACTAACTCTAAATACATTGCCTTGAGTTTTTAACTCCCTTCACCCGCCCGCCACGGTGAGTCCATGGAGCCCGCCTGGTAGCTGTCCTGTCCTTTCAGCAACTCTCGCAGGTGTCTGTCTTCGGGCCTGCAGATGCAGGCCTTCTCAGCAGCATCCTCCCTTTCCTTCATAACGTTCCAGTCTGGGCTCTTTCCTCTATATGCTTGTCCCCAGGGATCTCAGGAGAAGATACACTTCCGGTTGTGAAGTACTTATAGTCTCCTGGGGCACGAGCTGAAACAGGGGGCTACCTTATGGTCTAGGAGAGGCAGGCCAAACCCCCTGTTTGGCATGCAAAATCCTTTATAATTTTACCTCAATGACCTCCCAATCCATCTCCATCCTCCCCGCACAGCCTCAGTCCACATGTGGTGAACTCAAGCCTGTCAAGCTGCCCGCTAAGCTTCTTCCCTGTTCTAGGCACTTTCCCGCCTCTTTCTTTGCCTGTAACTAAATCCCAAGCCTTCCTCGTGGGTTACACTGCTCTTCATTTTGCTTACAGTGGTGCTTTTATTTATTTATTTTTTTCTTTTTCCCGGGACTCTTCCTATTTTCATGTCTTGACCCACCACCCTGTTTTTCTCTCCCTGAAAATATCCTTATCTTATCCTTGGATGTCCAGGTGCCCCCTTATGAACGCTTATCTTATCAACTGGAAGTAATTATTTTCCTTCTTGGAACATCTGAAGGTATTCATCTACACCTTCCCTATAGGGTGTATCAATTTTTAAACTTTTGATTTGAAATGAATTTAGGCTTATAGAAAAGTCTGGAGTTCCCAATATATCCTTTAATCAGAGTCTCCAAATGTGAATCTCTCACATAACCATATTGGCAAAATGAAGGAATTAACACTGCTCCAATACTTACGGTTAAATCCTAGAGTTTACTTGGATATCACCAGTTTTTCTAATAATGTACTTTTTCTGGCCCAGGATCCAATTCAGGATCCCACATTGCATGGAATTGTCATACCTCCCTCGCTTCCTCCAAACAGTGACAATTCCTCAGGCTGTCCTTACCCTTCATGACCCTAACAACTTTTTATCACATAATATCATCACATTTGTACATGTGTGTTTCCTCACTCCGCCATCAGTTTCCTGAAAGGGCATGTCACTGAGACATATTTTTGTTCCCAGCAGCACATGATAAGAACTCAATAATTACTACTTAACTATAGGTCAGAAAGGGTTAGAAAGAATAGTAACAAAATCTATGTGAGGAAATAATGAGCTGTGTGTGCTATGGTAACTTCAAGTTATTATAAAAGTTAGAGGGCAAGACTGCAAAATTATAAGATACAAAACTTTCTTTGCAGATACTGTATCCGAGCCCATCTTCTCCAGGTGCCAAGAGCAGAAATCGCTGGAGCTCATCACGGCACAGGGATCCCTGGTGGCCGGCAGGAAGGGTAGATGCAGCCTCAGTCTTAGCATCTAGCATGACTGTTGTCGGATCTCAGGAAAAACGGACCTCATCTGTCCTTGGCACTGTGCACAGATGGCTGAGCTAAAGTAATTCCTCCCTGTCTCTCTTAACACCTGGGTTTCTGTTCTGTAGCTTTCTGTTAGATGACTCAGGACAGAGAACTCCAATCTTCTTGCCTGGAACCCTGAATCCCAGTTGGCTTCTTCTCTGGTTCTCCCTTCAAGTGACTGATGCTATGTCCTCAAGGCCCCATACCATGATACCAGAACTCACCTACTCTTTGGTATCTCCAGTTGCCTGGATTTCCCCAGTGTTATACCCTATCTGGCTCTACTGTGACCACTCCTCTAGGAAACCACGACAATGCTCACTGACAGGTCTGTGCCTTTTTTCATGCTGTCATACCCCATGGTTGCCCTCCTTGGTCACAGCGGCTTTTTCTCCTTTCCCACCAGCTCCTACTGCAAAGTCCTAGCATATTTCAGAGTTGTGCCCATTCCCCTTATGACTCAGAGGTGCTTAGTTATTTCACTTTGTTATGCATCTCAAATTATTGTGGTATCTGCCTAAATCAATACTTTCTCACTACTATAGTAGAGACCGGATCTGTGTTCCCCCTCCCGCAGTACTTGTTAGCTTCGGCCTGCCAAAGGGTCCACTCATCTCCTGGGGCCACAGAAGTTCTGCTTTGTTTTGAAGGGACTCTAATTACTGACAACTGAAATAGGACATTCTTTAATTTCAGTTCTCCCCTGCATTAGCTTCAGACCTTTCACAAAGATCCAGAAATAGCATCTGACAGCTTCAAGAGAAATTGAACTGATATCTGTTGGGTTTTAACTGGAGCATTGCTGCATAATTTTTCATTTTCTTTGGAAGGTCTTACCACAAAGGGAAAACATGCCTAGTAGGGTCCCACAGAGGTGTTTTGACATTAGGCTTAATAAAGCATGAAGAACTCATTAATAAATAATGTTCTGCGAGGTTAACAAATAAAGCTGAATGCAGTGGCTAGATCCTGGCGTAAATCAAATCAGGCATGCAGCCATGCGACTTGTTAACTTGCCGTGGTCTCTTCACAATGTCTGGCAAAGCCCAATGCAACGAGGCACAAATAAAACCAACATCTTATAAACGCATGCACCTTCGGTTATGATACAGACTGTCAATTTTTTTTTTCACACTCTGTGGGCTCCAAATTGTAAACAAACCTTCACTGATGTCGATCAGGAGGCATTTCACTGATATATTTAATCCTTGCTAAAAGGATTATATATGTAATTACATATTATATATATGTTATATGTAATATATAAAAGCATATCTATGCGACAGTAGACACAGGTGTATCCTCCCATCTCATATCCTTTGTCTCATCATCTACAAACAGGGAACTAGAGAACGGGCTAATGTGTGCATGCAGGCTAGTCTATTAGGCCAAATTGGGTACCGATGAACTCTTTAGTGAGACCCAGAAAATCTTCAGGGGCGTCCAGAAACAGAGAAAAGAAGCATCCTCCGTGTAAAAAGAAGAAGAAAGAAGAAGAGAGAAAGGAAAGGGAAGGAAAAGAAGTCCACTGCTCCTAAGAGCTCTTTCCTGGATTCCGAAGGTTGCCTGCTTCTAGCTGGAGAGAGATTTCTGAGTCAGCGAAAGCCCTCTCCCCCCCAGCAGTGGTGGGTGCGAGGGAAGCTGCGGTACTTCAGGCAGTTGGATTTCTCTTTTGGTTCTCTGGTGCTGAAGGCATCTACCGCTTCACCAAGCTTTTCTCGTGATTAAAAGCTGATGGACAGCTGTCAAGTGTCAGTTAAGCATGACTCACTCCAGCTGCTCAACAATCTGGAGGGACAGAGGCTCCTGCCCCACACTCTTCTGATGGCGCACATTCACCACTCACTGATGGGTTTAGCTGGAAAGCCAACCGCCATGCAACACAATACAAACATTTCCAGGCATCATTTTGATGAAACAACTTGTTGGGTGGGTTCAATTTCAACTCAAAGGGCTTGCCAACCATGCCCATATGCACGGATTTACACATCTTGCCAGACCTTTTATGTGGTTATGATGACAAAGTCATTGAGTTGCCATCTAAATTCTGCTCCAAAGCTGCAGATTTAAAGTAACCACTATCCCGAGAGCAAAAATATTCTATTAAACGATCTTACTTGAATCTTTTCACAATTCCTGGATGCTTACATATATGTACATAATATGTATACAGCTGTATAATGATATACAGTTATATATTTATAGTTTCTTCATTTCTAAGTTTATGGAAACAATGAAAATGAAGAAGCAGTCAGGGTTCAAAGTGTTGCATGACAAGATTTCATTTTTGAGAAAACAAGAGAAGCCGTGTGGGATGGTAGAAACGTGAACCGTGACTAGTTTATAGCGACTGAGCCTTACACAATACTTTCCATGACTCATCTCCTTTAGCCCCAGTCGTCCTCTGGCGTTGGCAATGTTACCATCTGCATTTTATGCAGAGGAAATGGAGACTTAGCAAGTCAGAGGTGTCCAAGGTCACACAGATAGTGAGCAGCAGAACTGGGGATTTAAGTTTAGGCAATCTGATTCCAGAGTTCACATATTCTTAATCCATTCACAGATGGCTCTACCACTCACCAAGACAAAATGGGACAACCCCTACCCCCTTTTCCCCCCACCCCCAGTTAAAATGAGATGGCTTTCAATGCCAAGGTGCAAAACAAAATCAGAAGGAATATTTTCAGTTTGTTACCTGAATAAGTAGGCAGTTCTAGTTTCAGTGACAAATGTCCTTGACATTTACTCAAATATATATTGGTTTGAATAATTTTCTTCAGAAAATAAGTAATACTCAAAACCTCAGTGTTGAAAATTTTGATTCTTTTGGAAAGGAAGGAAGCTTGGTTGAAAGGGTACGGAGTCCTTGAGTAGGTAGGAAGTTCTGAAAGAATGATGCCATCTCCTGACGGGCTGGGAGTGAAATTCACACAGAACACCCTGAAGAAACGGGAAATGCGATTCCTTGATTAGGCCTCGCCTGAGATGGCATTATTTGATCCCTGTTCAGAATCAACCATCTAACTTTCCTGTGTGGAGTTCAAATCACTAGGAAATACATATGAATGCAACTTTTGGTGTAAGCTTTTGTATACACTGAACTATTTGCATACAAAACACAGAAAGAGAATTTATAATGGCCATATCAATCCACAGAGAATTCCTAATTATTATTAATTTGGTGTAATCTGACTTCCTTCTTTTGCCTCTGTGCTTTTACTTCCCCCAACAGATTTAAGGCTCTTTGCGGGAGGAAACTGCGTTTGGTATTTCTCTGTTGCCCTTTTGAAACCAATTCTACTTTCCACAGTAAGTGATTTATTATGCGAGTCTGAACTCTAGACAAAAATGTGTAAATGCAAATGCTCATTCACAATAAATGTGGTGCCTCGAGGCACTATTTCTAGCTTATAAGTATTTGGATATTATATTACATGATATTGTCTGTCAAACCATACTTTCAATCACATTACTTTATTTTTACCAATTTACATAATGTGTGAAAAGACAATGAAAGGCAAAGGTATATTCAATTTTATTCAGCTCAAGAGGCAAACTAAGACACTCTGCTCACCTAGGTTTACGAGGAAGGCTGGTCCACTAATTCCCTTGGTTATCAGAGAACAATTCATCTATGAAGTGATTAAAAGTGGGAAAAAAAATTCCTTTGGGAAAAGAATATGCAAAAAATGTGGTGCCTTCTAAATCACATAAATATTCATGGAAGGAGGAGAGGAAAAAAGGGATAGCCATTTCCAAGGACATCACTAAGGGCTTCAGACAAAATGAATTCAATCAATCAAAAATAAGCATAAATCAGTTATTTTCACAGTTTTCTCCCTCCTTGGTAATCTGAAATATATTAGCTTTGTATTTTCTTAAACATCCTTTTCTGTTATTGTTGAAAATAATAAACAATTAGTCTAAAAGGCTTAATGTTCAAATACTAATAATTACCCATCACATTAATAAGAACCAGATATAGTTTTAAATTATAATTTCCAATTAACTTGACCTATTAGAGAGGACTTTAATTGAATTGTGTTTTGAATATCAGAACAGATAGAAGATCCAATTTTTAGCTTTTTAGTTTTATAGGATTTACAAGTGTACGGTAACAAGTAAAAACTAGGTAAACTGTAGAGTTAACTTCATTCACTATCAGACAAAACCATCAAAACCTTGATAAGTTCACAAGTACTCATTAAGTCTGCTGGACCCTGGGTATTTACAGCTGTTTCTCATAATCATCGTCATCAATCATTTAGATCCTCGTACCTACTGCTACACTTACTTTTTAATTTACCTAAGATTTCAGCTATACTGGTTTAATAAATGATATGCCTAGAAACACCTAAGGAAACTCTATTCTGTACCTTGAAAAACCCCAGTGTTGTCACTATATAAAGCCATGGTTATATCTTTCATTTCAAGCAAATTTAGAATCCATTTATAAGAACCAAATGTACAACATTTTAAGATGTATTATAATCCTTAAAGTAGAAGTTGTCTTGGAAAATTAATTGATATTGCTTTAATTGTTTAAAAATTTTTTTCTTGCACATGAAACACCCTGGGCTTAGTAGATAGAATTTTTTATGCTTTTTCATTGTGTTTTGAATATATTGCCTCCCTGCTCTATTAAATCTACTGAAATTATTTTCCAATGAGTTACATAATTTTCCCTGCTGAGGGTTCATAGAGTTCTCACATGACTCTGTATCATTTCCTAGGGAAGCCAAGGGACCCAGGGCCCAGATGCTACTTACACTGTTTCCTAAACTCAGCATTTTACTATTTATAACTTTCTCCTTCCACAATTCATTGAAAAATAGTGTAGTTATATTTCACTTGTGCTTTTTATACTGATGAATAGGTAAGTAATTTCAAGACTTCATAAATAATTTCACTTATTTTTCAAGGAAAAAACTCTCAAAAGATTATTCTAAATTTCTTTTTTTTAAAGTCACTTCTGGTAGTGGTATAGTGGTTATCAAACATAGGAAGCCATTCTGGGAGCTCGGGCACACTTACAGGTAAGATGATTTTGTGGAATTCAAAGGTTTGGTCCGCCAGTGTTCCTCTTTTTAAAGGAAACATTACGTTAGTAATAAGCACTGGAAAATCTCAGGTAGAGTGATGTACTTGACTGAGAAACATACTTGACTGAGATTTTAAAGAAAGGATTCCAATCCCAGTTCTCCCACTAACTGGCTTCCTGGAGTTGCACAAACCATCTAGCCTACACAAATTAAGTACCCTCTTTGGGACTCTGTTTTCACACCTGCAAAATATAAGCAGTTGGAATACAATTTCTGGGATCACTTCCAGCTCAAACAGGCTGTGATGCTAGAGCATTGGTAGTTAGCATCAGTAGTATATGAGGATCAACATGAAAATAATTCTTAAAGTGGCATCACAATATGAATAAATGAAAAATGACTATAGGTTATTTCTTTAATTTTTAAAATTTTCATTTATTTATTTTTAAGATTTTTATTTATTTAAGACAGAGAGAGAGAGAGAAAGAGTGAGCAAGAGCACAAGCTGGGGAGCTGGGGGAAAGACAGAGGGAGAAGCAGACCCCTGCTGAGCAGGGAGCCTGATGCAGGACTCGATCCCAGGACCCTGGGATTATAACCTGAGCCATAGGCAAATTCTTAACTGACTGAGCCACCCAGGAATCTCTATAGGTTATTTCATTTAAATATGCACTCAAATTTAGAGTTCAATCCTCATTTTTCCAAGAATCAAGTAAGAATCTTATCTCAAGGGTCCATAACTAGATACTTCCAAAATTCAGATTAGTTCTAAAAATTTACTTGATGTTTGGATCTTTTTGAACTAATGTGGCATTGCTTAACATCACTGACAAGGATTATGGTTATAGTGATACCATAACTTAAAATTACTCCATAAATCATAAACTCTCAGGACAAAATACACAAAAATTAAATTTAATGCCATTTTTTATTCTTCACTGTTTGACCCCTTTGGAAATTCGACAACATAATTCGGAGAGCATTTGTTAATTAGATTGCCTGTAACAAAACCAGGCAAAGAACTCCAAAGCTAACACTTAGGAAACACATGAGGTTGACTGCTTTAGTTTGGGTAAACTCTATGGTAAAGATCTCAAGTGTGAATGTCAACGTATGCAGGCTTGTCATTAAAATAAGAACATTTGGTAGAGTCATCTAATAATGA
>CM053608.1:40633861-40664212 GCA_028646535.1 Procyon lotor | reverse complement strand
TGGTTATTGGTCTACTCAGGTTGTCAATTTCTTCCCGTTTCAGTCTCGGTAGTTTATAGGTTTCCAGGAAGGCATTCATTTCTTCCAGGCTGCTTAATTTATTGGTATATCATTGTTGATAATAATTTCTAATAATTATTTCTATTTTCATGGTGTTAGTGATGATCTCATCCCTTTCATTCATAATTTTATTAATTTGGGTCCTTTCTCTTTTCTTTTGGATAAATCTGGCCAGTGGTTTATCGATCTTATTGATACTTTGAAAGACCAGCTTCTAGTTTCATTGATCCGGTCTACTGTATTTCTAGTTTCTAATTCATTGATCTATTCTCTAATCTTAATTATTTCTCTTCTTATGCGTGGCTTAGGCTTAATTTGTTGTTCTTTCTCCAGTTCTTTAAGGTGTAAAGTTAATTTGTGTATTCAGGATTTTTCTGGTTTTTTTTGAGTGAGGCTTGGATGGATATATATTTCCCCCTTAGGGTCATCTTTGCAGTATCCCATAGATTTTGGACTGATGTGTTTTCATTCTCATTGGTTTCCATGAATTGTTTAAGTTCTTCTTTGATTTCCCAGTTGACCCAAACATTCTTAAGCAGGATGGTCTTTATCTTTCAAGTGTTTGAATTTCTTCTAAATTTTTTTCTTGTGATTGAGTTCCAGTTTCAAAGTATTATGGTTTGAGAATATACAGAGAATAATCTCAAACTTTCAATATCAGTTGAGACCTAATTTGTGACCCAGTGTGGTCTATTCTGGAGAAAGTTCCATGTGTGTTTGAGAATGAATATTCTGTTGTTTTAGGGTGGAATGTTCTATATATATCGATGAGGTCCATCTGGTCCAGTGTGTCATTCAAAGCTCTTCTTTCTTTGTTGATTTTCTGCTTAGATGATCTAAGATACCTTGAAATAAGCCTAACCAAAGAGGTACAGGATCTATACACTAGAAACTACAGAACACTTATGAAGCAAATTGAAGAAGACACAGAAAGATTGAAAAACATTCCATGCTTATGGATCAGAAGAATAAACATTGCAAATGTCTATGCTGCCCAGAGCAATCTATACTTTCAATACCATAATGATCAAAATACCAATGACATTTTTCAAAGTGCTAACAATCCTAAAATTTCTATGGAACAAGAAAAGACCACCAATCACCAAGGAAATGTTGAAAAAGAAAAACAAAGCTGGGGGCATCATGTTGCCTGATTTCAAGCTATATCACAAAGCTGTGATCACTAAGAAACATTGTACTGGCACAAAAACAGACACATAGATCAATCGAATAGGATAGAGAGCCCATATGAAGACCATCAACTCTATGGTCAAATAATCTTTGACAAATCAGGAAAAAATATCCAATGGAAAAAAGACAGTCTCTTCAATAACTGGTGCTGGGAAAATTGGACAGCTATATACAGAAGAATGAAACTCGACCATTCTCTTACACCATACACAAAGATAAACTCTAAATGGATGAAAAACCTCAGTGTGAGATTGGAATCCATCAAAATCTTAGAGAAGAACATAGGCAGCAACCTTTTTGACATCAGCCACAGCAACTTCTTTCAAAACACGTCTCCAAAGGCAAGGGAAACAAAAGCAAAAATGAATTTTTGGGACTTCAAGATAAAAAGCTTCTGTACAGCAAAGTCAACAAAACGAAGAGACAACCCATGGAATGGGAGAAGATATTTGCAAATGACACTACAGATAGAGGGATGGTATCCAAGATCTGTAAAGAACTTCTCAAACTCAACACCCAAAAAACAATCAAGTAAAAAAATGAGCAGAACACATGAGCAGACACTTCTCCAAAGCAAGCAATTGGCTGGGGCACCTGGGTAGCTCAGTTGGTTAAGCAGTTGCCTTTGGCTCAAAATACCAATGTCATTGGTATTTTGATCATGATGGTATACGATTTTGGCACATATACAAAATGAGGTCATGATTCCAGGGTCCTGGGATCAAGCCCCACATCAGGCTCCCTGTTCAGGGAGAAGCGGAGAGCCTGCTTCTCCCTCTCCTTCTGCCTGCCACTCTGCCTACTTGTCCTTTCTATTTCTCTGTCAAATAAATAAATAATATCTTCAAAAAAAAAAAAAAAAGAAGAAGAAGACAAATGGCTAACAGACACATGAAAAATGTTTCACATCATTAGCCATAAAGGAAATTCAAATCAAAACCACATTTGAGATAACCTTACACCAGTTAGAATGACAAAAGTTGACAAGACAAGAAACTACAAATGTTGGAGAGGTTGTGGAGAAAGGAGAACCCTCTTATACTGTTGGTGGGAATGCAAGTTGGTGCAGCCACTTTGGAAAACAGTGTGGAAGCTCCTCAAAAAGTTAAAAATAGAACGACCTTATGACCCAACAATTGTTGTACTGGGTATTTACCCCAAAGATACAGATGTAGTGAAAAGACCATATGTACCCCAATGTTCATAGCAGCAATGTCCACAATAGCCAAACTGTGGAAGGAGCTGAGATGCCCTTCAACAGATGAATGGATAAAGTAGATGTGGTCCATATATACAATGGAATATTACTCAGCCATCATAAAGGATAAATACTCAACATTTGCCTCAACATGGATGAAACTAGAGGAGATTATGCTGACTGAAATAAGTCAAACAGAAAAGGACAATTATATGATTTCACTTATTTGTGGAACATAAGGAATAGCATGGTCATTAGGAGAAAGAAGGAGAAAATGAAGGGGGGGAAATCAGAGGGGGAAGTGAACCATGAGAGACTACGGATTCCAAAAATCAAACTGAGGATTTTAGAGGTGAGGGGGTAGGGGGTTGTGTTGGCCCAGTGATTGGTATTAAGAAGGACACGTATTGCTTGGAGCACTGGCTGTTATACGCAAATAATGAATCATGGAACACTACATCAAAAACTAATGATGTGCTGTATGGTGACTAACATAAAATTAAAAAAATTATAAAAAAAAGAAATGCAAGTGTTGATCAAGATCTCACATCCCGATCTCCTTGTAGCTGGACAAGTCATTTACTTAGGAGATTCTTCAGACTTCCATTTGATCTGAATTGCACATCCCTCACAACCATCCATGTTTACTGGTCAGCTCCCCCTGTGAGGCACTGTAGCAAAAGGACACAAAGGACACCAATATTCTGGACACAGTAGTAGAGCGGTGCACGCAGTTCAGTCCCTTGGAAGTCTGACCAGAATGATGTCATCTTCTTAACTTTAACTCTCAGGCTGATAATGCGGAAATTCAGATTGTGAATAGTGGTAAATTCCACAAGTGCATTATGGGGTTCATGATAGGCTGCCATCTGTCCTGCTCCTTCTAACATACTGATCTTCTTTACTCTGTGACTCTGTCACGGGCATTTTTTCAGGTCTTTTAAAAAAGCGATTATTAAAAAACCTGTTATTCATGAATTCCTTGTATTACGGTCATAATTAGTATAAATCATAGACAACTCACAAAAGACACAGACATACATGTTCAGTCTATCTAATTAGATAAATATTGGAGACACAATAGGTTGAAAATTATCTGAATGTACATAGCTCTACTCATAATTTGTAGAATATCTTTGTACTTTTGTTTTTTCTTAGTCAAATGTTTATTCTTTACTCTCTCCTACTTTAAACTGTATTTACTTGCTTTTGATTAATAAGAGTTGAGGGCACAGACGATGCCGTCAACGTTCCTCTGCCCATAGTAGAATGTCTGGCTTACAGCAGATGCTTAATGCATGATGATGATCACTGCACATAAGATTTTGCATGAGTGCAGAAGAGAAAAATGTTTCTAGCCTTTATCTACTATCATTTTCATTTATTTCTAGAACTGGCAAGACAGAAGATTTGCATTACTTCTGAGCATAGGCATGATGCATTTAGATATGCTTTTCCATCTTTCCACAAGATAAAATATATGCCATATAACAATTGGTACTGCAATTTTATGCTGAATTGAAATATTTTAGACTTTGATGGGCTCAACAGATATATATATACAGAAAAGATAGATGTCAAAGAACAGGAAAATGTTTAACTATCTCTATCTTAACATTGCTAACTATGAGCCATGTTATCAGTGCTGTTTTCTTAGAATGTTTCTTAGGAAGTGAATTACACATGCCTTATATGATAAATTTAAAAATGGGTCTACCTATGCTAAAATGATTTGAGATATCTTCTGGCCTTGTAAAAAATGGAAGTTAAAAATGTGTTCCAAAAAAAATTTTTTTTTAAAGATTTTATTTATTTGACAGAGAGAGAGAGAGAGATCACAAGTAGGCAGAGAGAAAGGCAGAGAGGGGAAAGCAGGCTCCCTGCTGAGCAGAGAGCCCGATGCGGGGCTCGATCCCAGGACCCTGAGATCATGACCTGAGCAGAAGGCAGAGGCTTTAACCCACTGAGCCACCCAGGTGCCCCCCAAAAATTTTTCACAGCAATCAAAGACTAACATATTTTGGGTGGAAGGCAAGGTCAATGACACCCTGAAATAAAGGAAATTCATGTGTTAATTTACACTACTGCACAGCATGGTGGGTTTTTTTCTTTTTAATGTGTATTTGGGAAAAAAATTAAGAAGCATGATTCTTTCTCTTAATGTTCTTAAGGAAAAGTTCAAACAAGTCCAAACTAACACGATATTAATGATGGATTGTTATGGAAATCGCTCTGAAATGGGGCTAGGTAATGTGGTTTCTAATTCAGTCTCTAATGGCCTGATATACACAGTTCCTACCCAAAGGGCTTTTATTTCATCTATCCACAAAAAAAGAGGCCTGACCAAAGCAGAGGTTTTTAAACCTTGGCTACATATTAGAATATACATGGATTGAAAAAAAAAAATTACCCATGTGCAGGCTCTGTCCCTGGGTCAATTGGTCTGCCATGGGAAAAAGGAGTCTTGTAATTTTCCCCAGGTGATTGTTATATGTGACTGGAGTTGAGAATCACTGAATGTGTACCTTCTAAGCATCTCCAGTGCCCAAAGTTTATCATTCTGGAATTTCTGGGCAAGTCCCTTTTAAATATGCAGACGCACTTCTGTGCACATATACAAACACACACACACACTTGGAAATTTGTTCATTAATCTGGACTCCCATTTCTAGTCTGATGGTAGTTTTTTATATTAGTGTGCTCTAGATTTTCAACTAATACCCTGCATGCAAATCAGATAAAGTATTAATTAACTGGGAAGGTAGTTAAAGGAAAGAGAAGCAGAGAAATAAAATATAAGTGCTGTCAGAATATAAACTTTCTACTATTGTGCCTGTTATACTATACTATTATCATAGGATACGTATACATATAGAATTATATACAGACTTTTAGAATTCTAAGCTTTTTATAATTTTTCCACTTTGAGCATATCTTAGCAACTACGAAAAGATAATCATGATAGAGGAAACAAAGTTCACTGCTATAGAAGTACTGAGGGTTGGTCTAATTAAAGGAGACAAATCTATTTCAAGGAAGAAGATACTTGATGATTGTTTACTGGATGAGTAAAACTCTCCCACATCCTAAATGTAGACCTTATGTTTATCTGATGATTGGAAAAGATCTTTCCTAGGAAAATGTCAATGGCTTGGCTTTGCTAAAGGAAGATCCAGAATGTCTCTGAACCTAATCTTAAAACTGGCATGGGATTTTGTTAGGGAGGGAGGGATACACAGTGTAATTAGTAAGGATATCTGAATTAGACCTCCATCTCCTCTCATTTGTACTTCTCAGGGCACAGTTATGGGCTGGGATTGTGGTTTGAAACCGGGAGATGAGAACCACGGCCCTATTTTGCACCTATATTCAGCTCAGGCCTCTATTTCTGCAGTTGGTGGGACTCCTTCCTGTCTTTGAGAAATGACATGCTAATGGCTGTATCTAAAAGGCTGCCCCATTCTTAGATCCTCCTTTCTGGGTGTAGGGGTTTAATATCTAGAAAAAAGCAAAACTACAGTCACTAAAATGTATTTAAGTGGATGACATTCATTTGTTCATCTGATAAACAGTTATAGTGTGCCTTCTTTGTTTTAAGCCATGAGAATATAAAGGTTCTTAAATAATTTGTAAGCAAATGACTTTATTTTTTTACTTCATTAAACTGTTTTAAGTAAATTCTCAAGCTTTTACACACACACATACACACACACACATACACATACACACACACACACACACACACACACTCCTTCCTTACTCTACTCCCCATTCCATCAGTAACTTTTTTTAATTCTTTTTTAAAAAAAGATTTTATTTATTTATTTATTTAAGAGAGAGAGAGAGAGAGAGTAAGGGAGAAGGTCAGAAAAAGAAGCAGACTCCCCATGGAGCTGGGAGCCCGATGCGGGACTCAATCCTAGGACCCCAGGATCATAACCTGACCTGAAGGCAGTCGCTAGGCCACCCAGGCGACCCCCCCCCCCTTTTTTTTTAATTCTTTACTAAAGTGACCTCAGGAGCTGTTTAGTGAGCAGTTCCACTAATTCTGTGGAATTCTCTGTGCTTGAATTAACGATGATAATCAGAGGATGACAGCTTCCTACTCTTTTACTCTAATCAAAGCCTCTGCATACTTTCTGACCTGGGGGAGGAAGGCTTTCCTTGATGAACAACCCGTTACAGTTGCCTTTTTTTCTCATTTAAAAACCACAAATTCATAAATCACTGATTTGGCATTTAAGTTTACTAGGCGTGGCTCTTTTCAATTTATTTTTAATTCCCATCTGAAAATATCACAATGAAAAGAAATGACACAAAATATTTCAATGTTAAAAGCAAGAATGTCAGATGTGGAGGGAATGGGGGAGAAGCTATATCTGGTAGACATCCACTGGTGGTGAAAAATATTTCTTGGCATTATTGAAATCATCCTTTGTCACTAAACATAAGACAATGTTGTTGCTCTGATTTAAATGCTTCATGAAAAACGGGAGTAGACTCACAAATATATTTTTGTAATTTAAAGTGTAAAAAAAGCCCACCATGTAATCTGGACTCCCTTTTTTATGTAATTATAGTCATTTTCTAAAGTATTTAGTATGAAAACACAGACCATACTGTAGTTTTCAGTAATATCTTATGAAAAGAGCATCTCAGAGCTTAAAATCCAGTATATGCTGTTCTCTGCTCTGCATCACCCCAAAAAACCTAAGATGCTTGCTTTTTGGACACAAGTATTGATCACATCACTGATGAAAGTCAAAGGTGCCCTGGGTTGCCCATGAACATTATGCCAAGTACCATCACTAGGACCTGCAATGTTGCCAGAGGAACAAAGAAGTGTGAGGGCATCTACTCAGAGTGGTTTTGATATCAATGGGTTACATAATCAAAGCCATGAATCACCACTGAAAAGACATGTAATAAGCAGAACAGGATTAAAAAAGAAAAAAGAGATTACGAGGTAATTCATAGCATTTGAAAGAGACCTCTTTCAGTTCTTAACTTACGCCTAAATATTTAAAGAAACATCAGATTGTTGTAGACTATGAAGAAAATATCTTATCTCCCTATTCTTGCCAGGTCCTTTACCTACAACTTCAAAAGACAATAATTGCTTTCTAAAAATTACCCTCTTTGATAAACTTTGCCTGGACAGTTTAGTGTGGAAAAGTCAAAACATTCTTTTAGGCAGTTATATGCTTAATCAGGTCAAGAACAGATAAACGTTAACATTTCCTTTTTTTTCCCCTTCTCATTTTCTCCATGCTCTGCCTCTGTTATTTCTTGTACTACTTCTGAAGCAATATTTTCCTTTTTTTCTACTTTTATTATACATTCTCTCTACAACCACCTAGTTTTTCTTATTAATTTTTTTTAAAGCAGATATCCACTGACAAAGAGAACTTTTCCATTCAACTTTTCTATCATGAAGGATTCTCAGCTCTTATCAGGTAAAGTCATAATGTGGAAATTTATCCACCTAGTAATAAGATCTCAGGTAATATCCCTTCGCTATATTGGTTTTGCCAAAAGCCACTTTTTTTTTTTTTTTTTGGCTGGACTTTGAAGCACAGTGATGACGCTCCATAGGAGATTTTGAAAAGGCACGTTGAAATATCTGCAACTAAACTAGACTAAGGAGATTGTATGAGAATGTGCAATAGAGAACTATTAGAATAGTGAAAAAATGCCACACAGAGGCATGACCAGATCCAAGGGGTATAAACATAGTCATTTTCCCCAAACAGTTAAAAATGTGAACTTTTCAGAAAGATATAAAATGGTGACATCATTTAAATTAATTCTCCTTTCTAGATTGAAAGATCCATGGGGAAGGTGTCTTGTATCCTCAGCACCAAGTTCAATACATAGTCTGTAGCTTTACTAGTCACTTGTGGCTTTAGTACTTGAAATGGGACTAGTCCAAACTGAGATGTGCTGTAAGTAAGAAATACACTCTGGATTTTGAGGATTTCATGGAAAAGGAAAAGAATATAAAATATCTTAATAACTTCAATATTGATTACATGTCAAATGATAATATATTAGATATATTTTCCTAAAATGCATTATTAAATATATTTTGCCTGTTTATTCTTACCTTTTTAAAGGTGGCTACTAGAAAATTGACTCACAATATATTCTATCAGATAGCACTTGTCTAAAGAACTCTGTGTTATATGTTAACTGAACAATGAGCGAATCCATGTTTGAATGAATGAAAAGTGCCTTCATCTAGAGCTAACAGAATGAACACTACCTAACTTTTGATAGAATGATACTCAAGAAAAATAGGTCACCAACTGTAGTAGACTTTATCCATGTCACCAACACTTCACCTCTTCCAGCATCCATGTGCATTGCTATGTGCCTTTGTAATCTCTCCTGATAAGGACATAGAATGTCTCTCTCTACTCCCTGTCTTTGGGTTTGGTCACGTGACTTGTTTTAATCAATGAAACATTAGAGAGCATGATGTGACCAAAGGCTTGAACAATGCCTGCTCTACTGACTTTGCTCTCTGGTGCTTCTGCTACTGCCATGAGAACTTGCCCAGGCAGGAAGAGGATGGGAGGCATGGAGAACAGAACTAAGCTGTCCCAGTAGAGCCTGGGCTAATCCCCAGCTGATTCCCAGCCACAGGAGCAAACAGCTGAGATCATCACAGCCACCCAGCCCAGCACAGCCTGGATGAGCCAACTCCAAGATGACTCAGAGACCCATGAGATAGGTACGTGCTTATTTTTTTTTTTTAATATGCTGCCAAGATCTTGTGGCTTTATCCAGCCTCTTTAGAAATACCTAACTGCTACAGAATTGTAATCTTCATAAATGCTCAGTTGCTTTCATTTTTTAATATGACAATTCATACTGGAAACCTTAACTTGAAAATCCACCCCCCCCACCTCTCAGATAAAATATTTTTGGCCATGATGGCAAGTATGAGAACTAGAGAAGACATTTTAGAAGAAGCTAGACAAATTCATCTCAGAGGTATAACTCACTAGTTATCAAGGTAAGCATCAGCAGGAATGCTAAAACTCAAGTGGAATTGAATAGCACAACATAATTCTTATTTTTCCAAGCAAATGGTGGATTTGTTTAAAAAGGTCCCTCCTATGGTTGTTCCTAGGTTTTTTGTTGTTAGGAAAAACTGTTAATATATGAGTACTCCCAGCTTTGTTTTATCTCACTGCTTGTTGAAGATGGTACAGGCTGTCCACTCATACACTCCATACACTCCCCTCAACATGCTCCTGGGAAGGTTCTTCTAGCTAGTGTGTGATGGGTTCGTTGAGCTTCTGTGATGCTCAGTACGAATGTTGACGGTGACAGAGAATTGGAATTACAGATAGAAATGTAGAAGGGGAAGATTAGGGAGAACTGTGTCTTTTTATAAAAGGCAAAAAGCTGTAGAAGATCAGGTATGGCAGAAGGTTTTATGAAGTTTTAAATGAGAGCACTCAGAGAAAGTGAGATCTAAGGGACCATGATTAGAAAAGGAAAGGAAGTTTTGACAAGTGCTACAGGTTTTGTTGCTTACATGATTTGACAATGTAGGTAGAAAACCTGAGTCAATTAAATACTTTTTAAAAAATAATACCACTTCTCTGAAATGGCTTCTGAGGATCACAGCTTCTGCCAGTGATGATCCTATATGAAAAGTTTAACATGGAATGGAGTCATAACATGGCAGAGAGAGTAGAGGAACACATTGGACCTAAATAGTAATAGTCACTTCCCGTATTGCTTACTAGCTGGACCATTCTGAAACTCATTTACTTGATTTATTTAATATATTCCATAATATATTTCAAATTTTTTATTTTTAATTTTATTTGTTTATTTGACAGAGAGAAATGTCACAAGTAGGCAGAGGCAGGCAGAGAGAGGGGAGAAAGCAGGCTCCCTGCTGAGCAGAGAGCCCGATGTGGACCCTGAGATCATGACCTGAGCCAAAGGCAGAGGCTTTAATCCACTGAGCTACCCAGGTGCCCCCCATAATATATTTCATAGGTTGTCTTCAAGATTGAATAAGATAATGAATATTAAAATGCCTATCACATTGCTCAGACATAAATGTTAGTTGAGATGTTGAGCACAGTATTTTCTTTGTGAAAATTCAAAGTTCAGCCTATAGTTACTGTAAAAGTTGACTTGTATCCCCAAGCTGTGCTCCAAAGTCAGTAGCAGCAGCTGACAGCTTAAGCAGTTGCTAATCGACAGACAGCTTTGTTTTCTTTACAGTTACTTTTGTGAGAGGCCAAAGGAACTGTGCTTCCTCCCAGCCATAACTGACGAGGGGCTTCCCAAGGTGGAGCAGACTCAAATGCTAGGAAGCATAACAAATAAAATGAGCACTTAGGAGGACTTCTTGTTTGTTTGTTTGTTTGTTTTAAAAGAATTGTTTATTTTTATTTTAGAGAAAGAGAGAGAGAGTGAGTGCGGGGGTTAGGACGTGGGGGCAGAGGGAGAGAGAGTCTTAAGCAGACTCCGCACTGAGTGTAGAGCCTCATGCAGGGCTTGATCTCATGACCCTGAGATCAGGACCTGAGCCAAAACCAAGAGTCAGATGCTTAACCGACTGCACCACCCAGGCGCTCCTTATGGGAACTTTTTAAATTAAGTTTTTGAAAAATCACCTGATATGCTCTTCCATTACTTCCCAAAGTAATTTAGCGGAGAAGAGAAAAGAGGTTTACCCTTGATCAAAATAGTGTCACATATTGTTTTCAGGCATGAAATATGAAAACTGGTGTGTTACTGCAGGGGAACTGACTCGGGTCAGACAGAATTCTAGTTTTCCTTAGCAATACACCCAGTGAATCCCAAGGTGGTATCTAGGTTTCAGATACTGCTCTGCATGAGCTCTACAGAGCCCTATAGAAAAGGCACTGGCAACGCATGCTTTCAAATTACAATACAAAATTGATGGCTGCAGGCAGCATCTTGCCCAAGGTTGCAATGAATGCATATAAGAATAAATTAGGTGAAGAAGATAAATATGCTTTTCTGGAAATTGGAAAACACTAAGACAGCATCATGCTTCTGACCTTACAAAGTGATGGTTTAGAGAGAACAGAAGTACAAATGTGCGACCTCACCCACAGCTGCAAGACAGAGATGAATTACAAAAATCCACCTGGTCCTTCTCACACACTTGTGAATAATGCTTACCAGTAAATGGCAAGTGGGGATCATCATCAACAATAATGTGCTGGTATGCAGCCAGCCCACCAGCACAGAGCACCACACTGGAGCCCCACAGGTGAGAAGGTCAGATGACAACAGGACAACCCACCAGAGGCAGTTTGGTGAGCTGCTGCGGGGACAGCCACAAGCTGCGAGGACAGGATACGGGCTTGCAAGGACACTGAAGCCCAATTTCAAGGTACACTGTGGAGAGCCATGGACTGCTGTGAAGGAAGAGTACCTGATAGATTGCTCTGACACATCGCCATCAGGGAGAGTGGCTCTGTTTCCAAGACAAATACCAAGCAAACCTGGCACGAAGAGCAGACTCTCAGAATCCCAAGCTCTGCCCATAGTCGTAGAAGCCATGAACAAGAAATCGTTTGCACATGCAGGTGGGAAAGGAAAGCTGCATATAGATGACGTCCAAGCCTGGTTCGTTACATTAGATAAACCTCCTGGAAAAAAACGCTGTGCTTTGTAGCGATAGAAAGGCCAAAGCTTTGGGAAAAGGGCCCAGGAAAGATAGACCAGTCCAGTCTCATGACCCTCTCAAAGCCGTGGCTTAAATGATGCAGCAGCACGAACCTTCAGGCTTCTGGGGCCGGTGAACAAAATAAGGATTTTGACAGACTGGCCTCACCTGGGAGTTCTCAGGGGTTATCCGCAGTGGACAACAGTCTACATACATAATGCTTGATATAGGTGCTGTTTTATATTCTCTGTTAATAAAATGTCTTCATAGAAATTTGTAGGAATTGCACTTGTCCAGCATTCACTTGTTTCCACAATTATTGGCAAAGGGAAACATGTCACATAGCAATATTCCATAAACTAAATTACCAGGGAGAATTACTGAAAACTGGCAGGCACGGCTGAGGCACGTTGAGTTTTATAATTTGTCCAATATCATCCCTGCTTAAGTCACAGTGTTTTTGTGCGGATCGAAAGTGATAATAGATACAGACATGATGTGTAATCCATCGAGCTCTAAAGACACATATTGCAGGCCTTAAAGTGTAATCAAGAGGGCTTCAACAGCAGCGTTCAAAGCAGACCTAGTATAATTTGCTCTTCTACCCCTCTCAGGTTTAACAGACAATAATATAGTTAGTCTGCCAGTCACTTAAGCTAAGGCAAATACCAAGCAGCTTTAATGGCAGCTTTGGCTCATTTAAACAGCAGTGCTCCTATTAAGAGAGAAAAGGAACAAACTCTCCTCCTCGAGCTGCCTTAATAGTCCTAGGAAAGCCATCTTCCCACTCAAAACCAAGTTTTATATCGGTGTGTTTGTTTAGACTTTACACGCATACCGAATGTAAGGCTCACCAATTTAGAGTCACTGAAAAGCACACAGATTGTATTCTGTTCTACTCTCATAACGGGAGCACCTTCAAAGAGAAAAGATCTCTTTTTCAGCCCAATTCTTTATTTACATAGACAAAAAAAAAAAAAACTCCAAAGAAAACAAAAACAAAAATAAAAATAAAATCACCAACAACTCTGAATTAAAAACTAAACATTATCTAATTTACTACAGCCTGCTTTCATTTATTGTGGTCATGGGAATAAGAATGGTAAGAACAGATTCAATAACAATGTCATTTCTCATTTTCTTTTCTTTTTAATCAGAGTTCCTACCTCAAATAAAGTCATGTTCATATATGCGTTCTTTTATTTCTTGGCCTCCAACACAGAATTGGTAATTCACACAACTGTGGGTTATTGTTTTCTCTTCTTTCAAAATGCCACCCTAAGGGTAACACTCTACTATTGCTAGTCTTGTTTCAACACAGTGGTTTTTCCATTGTCATGAATGTAGCGTATAGGACCGTGGGGAGAGCTCTGTCATTTTGTAATGGTGTCAATTTGAATCCAGACCACCAGCAACTCAGGCAACGAGAGAGTGAACCCAGTGGCCACTAATGTCATTAGGCTGTTTCCTACTTGTTCCTTAGTGATGAAAACAAAACTGTGTATCTTCATCAGAAATGAGAGAGAGAAAAACCAAGAACGAAAGATACATTTAAGAAAAGTAGAAAACTTGAGGTCTGAGTTGAGTCTGGGAAATAAGGGGTGACGGACAGAAGTGTAGTTTTGAAGAAAGCACTAAAGTTTCTACAAACGGTTCATAATATAAAAATTTGGTGATTCCAAAATATTGGAACATATTTTGTAAAGAAACTGTCTCATGTTTAAAAGTTTGATAGTTAAAAATGAAGAAACTCTTTGGGGTTAAGCACTTTGCTTTCTAGTCATTTTTCAGTTTTTCCAGTGCCCTTGAACATTGCTCTATCCTATATTTGCATTTCTATCTTTTACTTAATATCTGTATTTTTTTCTATTTTGTATACTGGATTGCATAGCCTGTGAACATGAAGCAGAGTTAGAAACTTTAATTTTTATTATTTGTCTTTGAAGTCAATGGAAAATTTTTTTCCTAACTGAATTTAAAAGCCTCACCTTGGGGCACCTGGATGGTTCTTCTAGAGGAACTTGCAACTCTTGTTCTCAGGGTCATGAGTTTGAGCACCATGTTGGGTGTAGAGTTTACTTAAATTAAAAACATTTATTTTATTATTTTAAAACATATTATTTTATTAAAATAAAACAAAAAAACCCCAAAAAACCCTAAAAGCCCAAGCTTGTTGTATTCACAAACATCATATATGAAATAGTCACGATGAGTCTCACTGATTACATATTTATACAGATGCTGACCTTGTTTTGGGAAACCAGATATCCAGTGAACAGTTGAAAAAGAAAGAGTGAGTGGTCTTTGATTAGAATACCACAGTATGAATGATTGCTATAAAAACCGCATCTCTACATAAGAAAGCAAGCACTAACAGTTTACTATAGAAAGTTCTGTTAGCTTTTCAAGATTCACCCAGCAAATGACTCAGATATTTGCCAGACAGCCTGAGAAAAGACTGTATGGTCACTAGACTGTTATGCACTATTTCATCTGGTTGATGGTTCATGCATTCATCAAATATTTACCGAACACCTGCTCTGGGGCCAGGAACTGTATTAGGCTGTAGGGATAAAACAGTAAGGAAAAGTGGACAAAGCCTCTTCTTTCATGAAGCTAAAGTCTAATGACTCAGACAGTTTAAAAATGTTTTGGGGCACTTGACTGGCTCAGTTGGAAGAGCAGGAGACTCTTGATCTCAGGGCTGTGGGTTCAAGCCCCATACTAGGTGCAGAGATCCTAAATTAATAAACTTTTAAAAAGTTTTAAAAAGAGTCAATTTGTAGGAAAATAAAAATCGCAATAACTGAATAATAATAAAACTAATGACAATCCTCACTTTCCACAGTTCTGATAAGCACAAATTTCAAATAATACGGTACTGTGCAAAGCAAGGATAGCCCACAGCATATTATCAGCTGTTTCCATCCAAAAGCAGAAGTTTTTAGCTGAAGGTATTGCTTATTCAATCTTACATCTACTCTGATTTGTTTTTAATGTTTTTCTGTGTATATGCTATATAAGCACACCTATGATGCTTTTGGTGGTCCCTGCTGATAATCGCAAGAGCGCCGCCCAGCTTTTCAGAGTCTTGTCAAGTCTAGCCCATTTAATCAGTGAAATGCATGAAATAATTTCCTTGTGATTTACTCTCTTTCTTCCCTAAGAAATATATTACATACCAAAAAAAGTCAACTTCTGGAAATTTACTGCCTTGTGTCTATGCTTTTTTATTAATATTCTCTCAGCACATACATGCTAATCAATAATTAACCTTTGAGGCCCAAGGGAAGCTCTTACATGTTTTTCTTCTTCTATCAACCATCTAATGTACTTTCATTGTATCAACAAATGCCTTTTACTTTATGCAATCATTCATTCAAAGTTACAGGAAATAATTTGTTTGAATGGTGAACAAGGTATAAAACAGAAACAAAAGTCCCTGTCACTCCTTAAATATATTCTTGTTGTTCTACCCCTTAAAGCTCCTTTTTGATGTTGAGGGTGGGGGCAATGTAGAGTAAGTGAATGCCCTCTTCAGAACTGAAGTCTTCATTCCCCCAACTTTTAAGAGTGTTGAATGTAGGCAGCTCACAGGTGCACCCTTCTCCTAGTAGTGCCCTTGGCTAAAGGCAACTGCCCTACTCAAGGTATGTCTCCTCCCCAAGAGTTGGTTTACATCCAGTGACTGGTCAACATGGGATACAAAGGTCAAGACCCTTCCCTCAATTTAGGACAACTCTAAGGACTCATCTAGGTTAAGAGCTCTCATGATAACCTGGGGTCTGTGTTGTAACCCTTTGTCCAATTCTGCTTCCTTCAGTCCTTATTGCTGTTATTCTCAAAACACTTCCCAAAATTCCATGTACACAAATTTCCCATAGAGTGTGTTCTAGGAAATTTGTAGGAGGAAACCATACCATATAAAAAAACAAAGATAACTAACATAATAATAAATTAATATGAATCTGAAATATTTTTACATTCTCACTGATTTTAATGATTCTTATTCAATTCGTGGGTAAATAATATTATTTATCTAATAGTACCTTCCACAAAAACTTAGGATAACAATATTATTCATTGTTTAAGACTGAGATTTAGGAAATATTCTGAATTCTCTAAATGCTTCTCAGAAAATATTTTTTAGGGATAACATATGTATTTTTAAAGATCCAGTTACTTATTTGAGAGAGAGAGTACAAGTAGAGGGAAGAGCAGAGGGAAAGGGAGAGAGAGAGAGTCTCAAGCACACTCCCTGCTGAGCATGGAGCACAGTGCCAGGCTCAATTCCATGACCAGAGTCAATGGCTAAGCATCTAAGCCCCCCGGGTGCCCCAGGGATAAAATTTTTTATAACTCAAATACATCATTTTGATGAAGTGGCATGGAAATAAACTGAAAAAAACAAATACGATGTTGAGATGTGAATCTTTTCAAAACTCACAATGAATGCAACATATTTTCAAATTTTACATTTCATTGACAAGATGATGAAAGAGATGAAAATTTAGCAGAAAAAGATAAGAATTCACCAAGTACATGATCATAACAAACTTACTGTCAACTTTACCAAGGGACATTTTTGTCTTCTCTTAGGTTAAAAGTTTGGCTTGCTGTTACTTTAAGTGCTAATTTCAAACTATAAGCTTATATAAGGTAAATATGTGGATTATTGGAAGGACAGCCATATAATATACTTGTTTCGTATCTACATTAGTGGAACTCATTGGGAGATTCTCTCATCTGTTGAGAATTTCGCTTGCTTACTCATGACCTTAAAGTTGAGTGTTTAGAAGTGTTAGAGAGGTAGAAATATTTCTTAAGTGTTTTGAGTGAGTAAATGGAACAGGGAATGGAAAGAATGTCTATGAAACTACTACTATCAGCAAAATATCAGAAGCATGAGACAAGAGCCTGTGAAATGGAATTTTCAGCATTAAGACCAAAGTTCCAAGAAATGCCTTCATGACATTCTAATTCCATTCTGTTAGCACTGGAAGAGGATTATGGCAATAGGGGTAAGTTCTTGAATCAGAGAAGAGTAAATGTACAAAAAGTATAAAATGTAGATAACTTTGCCACTGCAGTAGCATTAATGTGGGAGAGTGGTTTTAAAACTGCATTTCAGTAGTGAAGCACTTTCTTCAAATGAAATCTTGTATGTGAGCCCAAGATGTACAATAAGCAAAACGAGGACTAACTCTGCTTGAAGTCAGAGGGAAAGGGCTGAGGATTCTAGTGGTGCAGATCCTTTCACACCCTGAGATACCACTAAAGCAGTCCCAGGACTCTGTGGAGCAGAGTGTTAAAACCAATCGGGATATTGGAAAACTCTCAACTGCGAGCACTCGACGGAAGAGATTATTAAATTTTTTTGCTGCTTCCCAGCATCACTTTCCCATTTCTCCTTCCTAACAGTACCTTGAAATTCTCAGCATGTATTTTGGATGGATTTGACACCATTCTTGACTCTGGAGGTGGCCCTTGTTTGGCTTAAGCCAGTCAGAATATCCCATCTCCAGGCCACCCTAATTGGTTCAGGGTTGAGTACAGAATCCAACTTGGGTAATCAGAGCTGTGAGAATCAATTCCAAGTGGCTGGTCTTTATTTTTTGGTTGTTTTGGTTTTTCATCTTAAAACAAAGTGGATCCTATTTTGTGCTAGATTTGTACCTGAAATATATTTGTAGATTTGTACCTGAAACATAACCCCAGAGGCTGCAAATTTTATGTTGTGACAATAATGGAAAAGCCTCCCAAAATGGAGCCAACAATGAAGGAAGTCACACTGAGAACTAGACACAGTGATCCCAGTGAACTCATCTGAGTCAAGAGTTGCCTGAAGCCAGCCTGACTTCCCATTCCATGACAGTAAACTTCCTTTATTCTTTTTTTTTTTTTTTTTAGGATTTTATTTTTAAGTAATCTGTACACCCAACACGGGGCTTAAACCTACACCCCTGAGATCAAGAGTCACAAACTCCACCAACTGAGTGAGCCCAGCACCCTTCCTTTATTCTTTAAACCAACTTTCTATTGGGTTTTTTGTTTTAATAGGAAAACACTATAACCGATGTCTACTGTATCCCAGCACCTAGAAGAGTACCTAGCACACAGTGAGTGGCTTGTCATATATTTGTTGACTGAATGAGTTAAGAGTCATGGGTTCCAATTCCAGTTTTGCTCCTAACTGACAAATTCATGTAACTACTCCAGATCTTACATCCTTTATTTGTAAAACAAAGGGCTGTGCTGGTTGTTTCTGGAAAATCCATCTCTGCTCCAACACTATGAGTCTCTTTGTGCCTTTGTGCAGATTATTTCTTATATAATTGCTTCTTGGCCAACTTGCAGAGGTTTGAGAGTTAATGCATTGATTCAATTTCGTGCAAGTTTAGCCCTGAGGATTTTTCATTAGCTGTTGGTTAAAGTGATCTTGTTCCTCCCTCAGCTGACTGCCTGAGTGGGAAATTATGGTGACCCACAGAAGGGAAGCTGTACATTGGTGACTAGGAGCATAGAACTCATGGGAGTCAAAGCTGGGTTATTACTATTTGCTTAAAAGTTTCCTGAACATCTGTGGAAGGGGATGAGTGTAAGTTCTAGATGACTGCAAGAGAAAACTATATTTTTTGAGGATGATTGCAGAGGCACATAGAATTTTTTTTTTTTAAAAGATTTTATTTATTTGTTTGACAGAGAGAGAGAGATCACAAGTAGGCAGAGAGGTAGGCAGAGAGAGAGGGAGAAGCAGACTCCCTGCTGAGTGGAGAGCCCGATGTGGGGCTCAATCATGGTCCCTGAGACCATGACCTGAGCTGAAGACAGAGGCTTAATCCACGGAGCCATTCAGGTGCCCTGGCACATAGAATTCTTAATCAAAATTTCAGAATGCTGTGAGTTTGTGAACTGAATGTATTTAAAAATGGAAAGGAGTACTTTCTTTTAGAAAAAATGTAATCCACCTATAAAGTCACTCCACTTAAGGTTGACCGTGTCTGAGACATGTCAAACTACCATCATCTTTGGATCTTCAGCAGATAAGATGGGAGCAGAATCTCTCTCCTCTCTTTATAAGCTTCTATAATTTAAGCTATTCTCCATCGTGTCACAATCTAGAACAGATTCAATGGAAATATAATGCAAGTGAGCCACAGATGCAACTTTAAATTTTCCAATAGCCACATTAAAAAAACAAGTAAAAAGAAACAAGTGAAGCTAATTTTAATAATCTATAGTATTTAACCCAATATATCCAAAATATTATCATTTTTACATGTGCTCAATATAAAACGTTACTCTTGAGATATTTTAGATATTTTTGATATCAGGAACCTGAAATTATAGCACATTTCAATTCAGACTGTAGCATATTTCAAGTGCTCAAAAGCCACATGTACTTGTATGGCTCAACAAAGATCTAGAGGATAGTCACTTCCTCCTGAGTTTTGTTTCATTTTGTTTGGGATGCGTGGACTTTTAAGTATAAATACAGTCAAATGCTGTAGTTTAAAATCTAAGGAGCTGGCATATCTCTTTTCACAAGGGATAAAAGTTTAATATGAGCCCACCCTGGGGAAGAGGGAGGAGCGATAGGAAAGGAAAGAGGAAAAGGCAATGGGCTTGTGCGAACTTGTTCAAACTGGAAAGCCAGGTCTGTAAGTTTAGGCATAAAATGCCACACCGTTAGAAGCCACTGGACATGTTCATACAGGGTAATGACATGATTGAATTAGTGTTTTAGGTCTTGCAGCCAGTCTACTTGGCTTCCGTATATATAATGTGTAGTGAGATAAGATTTTAGGTATTCATCTATTTTCTCTCCCTATAGTTCTTTTTCAGTCTCTCCATTTAAGCAGATAGCAGACCCTCTGCTCATTGCCTTAGGGAAGGAATATGGCAAGATGAAAAACAGAGATGTTCTCTTTAGTTCTTCTGATGCAAAATTGCCTTGGGGCAATTAGGAGAGTGTGTGACATAGGTCACAGGAAGAGAATGTGGAGGCACAGGGAAAATGTTTTGAATAAAAATGTGAAGAAGGGCTGTCCAGTGGGAAAAAGGAGAGAAGAGAGAAAAAGATGAATAGAGTGAGAAGACAGGGTTGGAGCTTTGCTCCATGGAAAACAGGTCCTCTTCACAAGACTACCTAGGGAAGAGGCAACACCTCACAAAAAGAATGTCTGCTTCGAGAACATGGATGGGCAGGACAGGCAGGTTGGGAAAGATTTCTATGCCTAGGAGCTACAAGGACAAAGCAAAGCCTGCAGAACCATACTCACCACTGTGGTGGATGCCTCATGGCCGCCACTGTGGCCCAAGAACACAATCCCTATTTGTTCCTCACCCACTAGATGATATGATACCGTGAAAAACCCTGAACCTCCCAAATGAGTGTTTCCATTCCTTACCATCCTGGCAGGTTCAATATAGTTTCAGAATAGTAATTAGATTGGGCTGTGGAAAACTGAGTAATCTTTACTGCACACCTGAGTTTGTGGATTGGGATTCAGACTGGCATGGGCACTAGGCTGAGGTTACAGAGCCCAGTAAGAAAGCCATTGTAAGACAAGCGATGTTGAGTGGTGTAGCATCCCTTCTAGAGAGAGAAATAGACAGTATCAGGTTCTGCTCAGGGAGAAGAATTGGCAGAGACTGTTGAATGGAGGCAGTAGGCTGAGGAAAGCAAAAAGTTAAGACATATCATAGGTTTTTGACCTAAGAAAATAGAAAAATTTTGGAAAAAAAAAACAAAACACCAAATCCTAGGTACTATTCCAAGCTCTTGACAAGTAACTCATTTACTCTATACAATACCACTATGGTATAGGTACTATTATTATCATCCCTATTTACATATGATGACTCTGAGTCCTAAAGAGGCTAAGTAACTTGGAAAGGGCAGAGGCAGGATTTGAACCCAGGCATTCCAGGTTTACAGTGCAGCTCACACAGGTAACAGGCTACTCAAAACTCGGGACTAGAAGAAGGGCACCTGGGTGGCTCAATAGGTTAAAGCCTCTGCCTTCAGCTCAGGTCATGATCTCAGGGTCCTGGGATCGAGCCCCACATAAGGCTCTCTGCTCAGCAGAGAGCCTGCTTCCCCCCTCTCTCTGCCTGTCTCTCTGTCTACTTGTGATCTCTCTCCTCTCTGTCAAATAAATAAATAAAATCTTAAAAAAAAAAAAAGAAACTCAGGAATAGATGAAAACTGACAGGAAATTTACAGGAATATCCTGATTGAGGTAACCAGTATCTCTGTTATCAAGCCACTGTTTGCTAAGTAACTTGTGTCCATGCTCTGTGCTTGTCTTTAATCTCTTCATCTGCATAGGTCATATATATGAATTTCTTTTTAATAAGTTATTATGAACTTCAGGGGTACCTGGGTGGCTCAGTCGTTAAGGGTCTGCCTTCGGCTCGGGTCATGATTCCAGAGTCCTGGGATCGAGCCCCACATCGGGCTCCCTGCTCGGCGGGAAGCCTGCTTCTCCCTCTCTGGCTCCCCCTGCTTATGTTCCCTCTCTTGCTATGTCTTACTCTGTCAAATAAATAAACTAACTAACAAATAAATAAGTAAATAAAAAGTTATTATGAACTTCAAATCCAAACACAATGTTCTTGAGTCTGTCTTCCAATAAATTTAACCATGAGCCATTAAGTGGAGAGGCTCCCAACTGCCTTTCCTTATTCACAAATAAAAGATGGTGTCTAGGATGACCGCCCTCACCCACACGTAGCCTCCTTTGCAGTCCTCACTTGACCCTGGGGGAGTGTATGAAAATTCCTCTCCTGATTCAGACCTTTAAGACTCAAGATTCCCTGATGAAATCCTGGGTGCCAACTAGTTCCACAAAAATTTGAATTCTGATAAAAAAAAAAAAAGAAAGAAAGATTCCATTTAAAGAAGCAACTCCCCACGGTCACTGGCAGCATGATTGGCAGCATGGGACAAATACTAGCAGGGCAGCCCAATGCAGTACGAAGTTTCTGCGGGGCGGCGGTGGTCAAAGGCAAGAAGGGAAAATGAGGAAGGTGGTGTAGCTGTGGTCATGGGCATAGGGGTGAGCTGCAGGGTTTTGTCCTCAAGCCTTGGCATTAGAGGGACATCTAGAGACAGGGAACCCTTACGCACTGCCCCATGACTATAACTGAAGCCCCGTTTGCCCAATCTCCTTGCCCTGGCTCCCAGCCCTTGCAGGCAGGCAATTTTCCCCAATATAAAAACTGGTGGCTGTCCTGACCTCTTGCTATATTCCTTTAACTGCCTGGGGTCCCTACTTTTGATCTGCCTAGCTCTGATCTGTTCTACCCATGTTGATTTCTATTTGATAGGCTCTTTGATTCCAACTGAATTGCCGGGTCTTTGCTATTTAAAATCATAGAGACAATAAAACTAATAAAGACGTGAAGTCTGAAGTGGAGATGATGTGGGAAACAAATATTTATAGCAAGGCTATGGGCGAGAAGCTTTACTCCTTTATGGCTCAGATTCTCATCTGGAGACAGTAAAAGTATGTTCTCACTGTATAATCCGTGCATTGGCCACATCACAGTGTCTGATCAGTAGGTAGGTTAATGTTAACTATTAATATTACTGTTGTTATCGTTCACATTGCTTTGAGCCTTTGGCCTGTGTCTTCCCAGATTCTCCTCAGTATCCTTCAAAGATCAACTACTATATGTTATTGACTGATCGGCAATCAGTTCTAGGCAACGTAAGAATCATTTCCGATAGGCAGTCAAAACGTGAGCAATTAATCATTTCATGCAGCATTTTGGAGAAGGTGTTTCTCTATCTATAATTAGTAACACAGTAGCTTTTTCAATCAATCTCTACTTCTATATAGTAAATTTAATGACTATTTACATAATTCTTTTACTACTCACGAGGCATCACTGCAATGCTGCCTTTTTATGAACGTGGCTCATGGTTCCTCTCACAGACTAACTCCATGGGGCCAAACTCTCTTGGTGTTTTGTGCCCCCACAGACCATCCTGTTTTGCACATGGCAGGAATTCAAATAAAATCTGTTGACCAACTGGTCTTTTCAATTAAGGAGAAGATAAAGCTTCCCTCTTCTTTTCCCAGGGTTCCTAACCTTGTCCAAGCCCTGCAGGAAAGTCTTTCTGCCTCCACACTCATTCACTGGACCTGTAGCTAGAGAGAACTATAGTATAGGCATGATGTTAAAATGAGAAAGCACTTTTTGTCCTCATAGACCTTACTGTTTATTATACACTCTCTCCTCATACAATTATTTCTCTACCAGAAATTTCTTTCTCTAGATAACGAATATTGCTTTCAATAAAATTCCACTAAGTGGATATCATGTATTTCTGATTCCTGTAAGAAAACAAAGCCTTAAAATATCTCTGTTTCACGTCATCCTATTTCGTAGATTATTTCTAAGAATATTGGGCCACAGATCACATACAGAATCTTTCCATGAGATGTGATCTATGAATCAAACTACAAAACTCTTCTCTAAGATTCTATAACTCTGTCTCTTGTGTTTGGAGCAGTCTATGATCATGTCTTCTAAGACTATCTCATAACATAATTTTGATAAGTTGTGCCAACACATTTCCTCTCACTTTTAAAATGAAAAGCAAAGGTATTTTAATATCGTGAGTACATTTAATTTTTTCATAACATATACATATATCTACCTTAAAAATGACTGAAAGAGCAAAACACCAATTACTTAAGAATGAGGATGAAAGTCAAGGAATATGAAAACCCCAATACTTGGAATGCACAGCAGATCGTGAACTATTATATTTTCAGGTTGATAGTGATTAAGGAATCTCTTTTTGTTGGGTAAATTTTCGTTGGGGAAATGCTATCAAAGATGCCTTTCTCCCTTGAAAATATGCTAAATATAAGTGAGTCTTCCTTTGATAACCAAAGATTTTGCTATGCCTATGAATATAACCAGAATATTATTAGTAGCATTTCTGAAAAAGAACATATAATGGTATCAGGTTGTTATTGTTTCCAGTAAATGCCTTATGTAAGTTTGCTTTCTTTTAATTATCACCAGTGGAGGTATAGAAATAAGGAGTGAAAAATGGATATTTCTGTTGGACTATAGGCGACTGAGATTTTTACAAAATATTCCAAAAATATATATATATATTTTTTCTAGTAGATAAGTATTTAATAATTATCTAAATTAATTTTTTCATTTTTCAGGACTCTGGGCCTATTAGACATACTTTTTAGTAAAATACATCAAGGTCTTTATTAACCACTTCAATTATAACCTCCATCTTAATAGTCAAAAACAGATAAAAAAAGACTTGGAAAGAAAAAGATTTTCAGTATGCTTTGAAACCTTATTTTATATACTCTCTTTTCTCATTAAATCTAGTTTAAAAAAATTCTTCTTAGCTAGTTAAACAGTGAATTATCAATTCTCCAGATGAGAAAAAAGCTATTTGAACTTCTAACATATCTCCTAATCTTCAAAGCTTTGGAATTTGTTATTTTCAGGTAGCTTTCTGCCAACCTTGTTTTAGATGGAATCTCATTTCTTTTAAAGTGTCTACCACTGTTTCTAACAGAAAAAGAAAAGCAAAAATAACTTGCTGATAACGAAAGTTTCAAAATGAAGTCATGTGTAGTCGTGTTTGCTTGTTTGGGTTTTAGGCCACATTGTTGACAGCGTCCTGACTGCATCGGAGATGGACTAATAAGAGTGTAGGGTACAGCACCCCTAGTTAACTTGCAAAAATGGTCATAGCAGAACATGGATTATGGAGAGATATTCTTCTTCCCGCCCCATAATCATCAAGTGTCAACAGTAATCAACTAAGTGAAATAAGCCAAAAGAGAAGGAAAAATACTGGGCAGTGTCACTTACACATGGAATCTTAAAAAATAAACAAACAACAACAACAACAACAAAGTCAAACTCCTAGAAACAGAGTAGAAAAGTGGTTGCCAGAGCTGGCAGGGTGGGGAAGATACAGAGAGGTTGGTAAAAGGGTACAAACTTTCTTTTATAAGTTAAATAATGTCTGAAGATCTAATATGAAATGTGGTAACTACAGTTGATAACACTGCATTGCATAACTGAAACTTGCTAAGAGAGAAGAATTAAATCTATCTATCTATCTATCTATCTAGTTACGGATGTATTAATTAAATAGATGGGGGAATTCTTTCACAATATATACATGTAGCAAATCACAATAATATACATTTTAAATATCTTATAATTTTATATGTTAATTATACCTCAATAAAGCTGAAATTTTAAAAACCAGTAATTAAAAACTAAAGAGTAACACCCATATTCATTTGCAGGGAGATAGATTTTTATAATTAAGGAGGTAAAAGCTAATAACATGGTTATAGTTAGTAATTTCTATACTGTAAAAATATCTGAAACACATAAAGAAGAATATAATGAGTTTTCTTAATAACACAACCCAAAAAGACTATCGACATTGTGTTGGGTCTCTTTCCAGATTCTTCTAGGGATGTCTAAACAAATATTCTTTAAAAGAATCATAATATCAATATTATTTTGGGAATTGCTTTTTACTTAATATACTATTGTTCTCTTTCTAAAACTAAAAATAGAGCCATATTATTATATGCATGGCAACCTCACATATAGAGAACACATAATTTATTTAACTCATTCTTTATTGATTGGCATTTAGATTGCTTCCAGACCTTTGCTCTTATAAACTCTGTGTACATCATGCATTTGTGGAATTATTTCAGGATGCATTTCTAGAAGTGGTAATGTTGTATCAAAGGACATGTGTGATCTGCATTTTGATGCATATTTATAAACTGCATTTCTAAATGTACATATTATTCCTTATCCATCCATGTTATATGAAAATGTCCATTTCATCATTACTTATTATAATGTTACCTATTATAACTCACTTTCACTTGCCCTATGGAGTTGAGTTTTAACTTGATTTTTACTACTAATGAGGTTGAACATATTTTCATATATTTATTGGCCATTTTAACATTTTCCCATCTCTCAATTTCCTAATGTGGTATTTTTTTTTCCTTCCTTCTTTTTACTACTTTACTACCGTAAGAGTTTTTCATGTTTTTCATTCCATTTAGTATGTGTGTTATCAGATGTTCAGTGACAAGCGTGGACTGGTGATCTCAATCTGAGAGGTGCAGCCCAAGAGAGGTATTTAAAGTTCAGAAACAGAAGGGAGCACCTATGAGGAGAGTTTAGAAAACAAGGAGAAATGGGTCCAGGATGGAATCTGGGGAAAATGTGACACTGTATAGGTGGGCAAAGGAAGAAAGGTCAGGAAAAAAACAACAAAAACAAACAAACAAAACACCAAAAATGAAAACAATAAAAAAACAAGGCAAAAACTATTAATAAGACAGGGAGAATGCCAAAAGAATGCAGTGTCACAATAAAAGAGAATGTATCAAAACGGAGAATGGTTGATGACATGTAATTCTGCTGAGAGGCCTAAAAAAATGTCTGTAGGTTTTGGCTGTCTGAAGATGACTGGTGACCTCAGCCAGAGTGGTTCTCTCTAATAGAAAGCTGGGGTGGTAATGCTGCGGAATTTAACCTGGAGTGGGTTCATGAGCGAACTGGATTGCAAATGGTGGATGTAGCATGCAGGAACACTTTTTTCAAGTAGTAAGGTTGTAAGAGTAGAACAGAGAACGTTGCTGGAGGGAGAGTCTGAGTCAAGTTTGGAGATGTCAGCTCATGTTGATAGAGATGATCTAGAGGAAAAGCTGAATTGAAGGAGAGCCATGAGAAAGACAAAGGAGGTAATTTTTTAAGGAAGTAAAAGGTAATGGGTTCTAGCAAAAGGACTGATTTTTCTGGCCAAAGTCTTGGCCATATTTCTGGCCAAGGTCACCAATGTCCTTCAGACCAATTCCCATTATACTAGATATAGTTAACACAATTGACCACTTATTCCCTCTGCTCAACTTTTGTGACACTTGTCTTTTCTGGTTCTTATCTATCCTGAGTGTATCTTTTAACCTCTTTTGGGGACGTCTATTCCCTGCCCACCCATTCTTTGTACATTGCAGGATCCTATCTCTGGTTCATTATTTCTTCTCATTTTATATCCTCTCCCTAAGTGATCTTTTTTAGTCTAATGGGAAAACTATTATTTATACGTCAATGGCACATGCATTTAACCTAATTCTAAACTTGGCTAATAAACTTTATATCCAATCACTTGACGGATACCTTCACCTACATGTCCCATGGGTACTTAAGACTCCAGGATCCCTACTTGAACTCATCAGACTCACTTCACTTTCAGGCTTGCTATCTTCTATTCCCTAAGTTAATGTCATTGTCAACTACTAGCTGCCGTATCCACATATCTTGGTCATATCCTAATCTTTCCTCCCTACTCACAAATAAGGTTTAACCATATTTAATTGTTGATTTGAAAGAATCATTACAGAAGATAAAGGAGAATTGACTTATTTTTGAAGAAGTAAGGTTGTCCATGTAGATAGTGATAAAAAAAAACATGTTTGGGATGTGATGACTGGGGTAAGTTCAGGTTTAATACTGTCAAGGAGACTGAAAAGAGAGCTATATAGGAAAATATAATAGGACGGAGAATGCTGATATTATGCTGAGACCAATGAATAAAGCGACAACTTATTGATATTATTCTGACATTAGTAACAAAATAAAAAATGAGTATTCTCATCTGGTAGTCTCTAAAGTTCACTGGAAACTTTCCGAGGATGGATTACAGGCGAAACCAGCTGTAGTCTTTGGACTCTGCCTTATTGCACAGTTGTTGTCAATCTTGAAGGCTGAAAGAGAGCTCAGAAGTGGCACCAGTGCTAGCTCTTGGGTAGGCAAGGAGTTTAATTTCTTAGATATAAGTGAGTTTACTTGCCTAAAATATCCCTCCTCTCATTTGTTGATGCTCTAAATTTGCCTAAAGGAAAAATGCTTGAATTCCGAGATAAGGTTCACAAATTAGAAAGCAGTTAGCAAGAATTTGAACCTAAAAAAGTTTAAAAGTTAGTTTTTGAAAAGAAATGGAGTCAAAATTTTGTTGTTTTAACTTATTAAATTAAGCTAAATGGAGAAGCATTAGCTAACTATATACAAGTCAAGTCTGTTCATGAGAGAAGCATGAAAAACAATTAGATGGTCATTTTTATTTAACAACGCAAAGTGTGGGTTTCCTTTCCAAACATTCTCATAAGTGCATCAAGTTATATGAGGGACAGAAAATAACATTAATACTTATCATTCAGGTTTGAGAACAATAATTTGCCAATATTCATTCCACTATTTTCTGTATCATAAACACATCACCAATAACCTTTTGACAGGTCACAAATACTAGCTTTTTTCAAAGAAAATGTTTGCTCCAATCTTTTTGATCAAAAGGTATCAAAAGGATACACAAAAAAATCTGTATTTTAAATTATTAAAGTACTTGGCCAAGCTAAGCTTCTCATCCATACCCAGTACTCAAATATGAATTCAAAGTTAAAATAAGCCGGGGGAAAATTCAGTTTCAATTGCAAAAAACATGTCTAGTTGCCTACTAGATGTACTTTTTGGTACCTCTTGTTCTCATGCCTACAGAGAATAGTGCCTCCCACCTTTTACTGTATTTTCATTGTCTTGCCTCTACACAAAAATCCCAGCCTGGGTCCAAAGCCACAGTCATGTGTACCTTGCCATAAAATCTCAAAAATGGCAAATGTGATGCACAGTGAAAAAAATTAAATAATTGAAGATCTATTAGTGGATAATCTAGTAATTATAAGAATGGAAGTGATAAAAATGAGTATGATGAAGTCATTCTTAGAAGAACGATCCAGCTATCTACCTCAGTAAGAAAGGCACTGGCACTCTTTTTAAAGGGAGTAAATTTGCTCTTAACCAACTGAGCCACTCAGGCATCCCAAGGAGTAAATTTGCTCTTAAGCTAGAAGCTTTATTGGGAAGATTAAAAACTTGAGATGGGGTTGTCTATACTTTTCCGTGACAATAAGCACCAAAGAGCAAAGGGTAATGTACACCTAGAGATAAGATGTATTTACCACCCACCCTTTCCCACCATTATATAGGATACTGAGAATAGAGTGTCCGGAAAGCGCTGTGTTCAGGGTGGGGCTCTGGGCCTGGAGGTGAGGTAGAGTGAAGCAGACACCCAACCCCATGGGACAGAGCAGAGATTTGGACCTACAGAAAACAAGGGAGAGACCCCCTCCCTAGAAACAGCAGATTTGTAATTCTAGCTTCTGGAGCCAGGATATTTACTTATTTATTTATTTTTACTGGGCAAGAGTTTGAGCAAAGGAACAAATTGCTGAATCTAGAGAACAAACAGGATTGACCAAACAGCCAATTAAGCCGAGCCGCCATTAGACCAGAGGCTTCCCAAGGACCTGGGAGACAGCGTGGTGGGAAACAAGCTGGACAGAACAAACAATTTCTTTTCTGGTCAGTGTCCATGCCAGGATATTCCTTCTCGAGTTCCAGGTCACTCATTCCAGAAAACGTGGCTTTCTTGGACATCTCTCCTCGAACTATGTATATTACTCGCCTCCCCTTTCTCCAGTTCTCATGACACAAGTCTCTACAGACACATTTATTTAATGAATAGGGAAAAAATAAAACTTCGTCATCTCTCCTTGTATACAGACACACAGCATTAAGTTTGCATACACATACAGGTCCTGAGCTTTCTACCAGACAATCGATCACGAAAGTCCACGTTCCCTGATCACAGTCAGTATACTTGGGGTAGAGAAGACAGTCTCCTGCTTCTTTGACCTTGTGTGTTATCTGTATTTCAGACACTTATACCACCTCCAAGTTCTCAGGTAGCCTTCAATGCCATTGTATGCAGCTTTCCACTCCTCCACACACCAGATGTGTGGGCTCACTCAACTCTCTAGGCAAGGATTTGACACAGAATGTGTTCTTATTCTTGGAGTGAGAAGTACTCATAGGGAAAAGGATAAGAGGGAAGACTGCTCAGATCAGTCCCAGCTTCTCTCTGCCCTTGCTGCTCTTCCTCAATGCTCAGGGGAATAGAAAATAAATAGGAAGGATGGAAACAGTACAAATTCCCTAACATTTTTATAAACAACACTTTAAAACTTTTTTTAAAAAATTTCATTCTAGGGGCGCCTGGCTGGCTCAGTCGGTTAAGAGTCTGACTCTTGGGGCACCTGGGTGGCTCAGTTGGTTAAGCAGCTGCCTT
>CM053608.1:40594072-40633361 GCA_028646535.1 Procyon lotor | reverse complement strand
GGCTGCTGGGAGCCGGCCCCTCCCCCTGGGGTCTCTCTTTCCGTCACTTTAAATTCACTTTTTCCACTCCTACCTTTCTGAAAGTGGTTGATTTTCTGCTCCTAGAATTGCTGTTCTTATTCTCTTCTCTCTGCTGTTGTGTTTGCCGGCTTTTAGAGTGGTTTTCAGCCTCTTTCTGGATCCCAGTGCTCTCGGTGCCTCCTACACCTCCGCCATCTTGTCTTGGTCCCTATGAGTGGATTTTTGACTGCATGGGGGGTTGATGCCCTTAAGCTCTGCATTGTTCAATGGTTAACTGTAGTCATTTCTTTGGGTGACAAGTACTGAAGGCAGTAGTGAAAAAGTTATTAGTGTGGTAAGGATTATTTTATTCTCCACTGTTAACACTTGAGCTCAAATAAGTTAAGGAGGGAGTAAAGCATTGAGGGTAGAAACACAGACTAGATGGGTTTTGATGAGTTAACAGTGATGAGGCTGGTGCTCAAGGCAGTTATTGGTCTGGATGAAGCCCCACATTGGACAAGAACTAACCACATAAGATCACTGAATATGCCAAAGACTAGGTGTGGGGCTCTGAAGATGCCTCTGACCCCGCCAAGGCCTCATTCCAGTTAACCAGTATCTCAAGTTGCAGAATTTATAGTCTAAATGTTAAGAATTTTTTTTTTAAAGATTTTATTTATTTATTTGACAGAGAGGGAGAGATCACAAGTAGGCAGAAGCAGGCAGAGAGAGGGGGGGAAGCAGGCTCCCCGCTGAGCAGAGAGCCTGATGCGGGGCTTGATCCCAGGACCCTGAGATCATGACCTGAGCCAAAGGCAGAGGCCTTTACCCACTGAGCCACCCAGGCGCCCCAAGGTTAAGAATTTTATGGGCTACTTAATTACTACCTTCCAACACTTAATGTTATATGATTCTAAGATTTCATTAGCTGCTTTCTAAAACTTTTACCTAAACTATGTAAACTGTCACACTTGAAGGAAATAGATTCACTGAATGCTTATTCATGTATCAAACATGGTGCTAGGCAATGTTGTTATTATCTTCTATAATTCAAATCCTGTGAAGGAGTTATCTTCCTATTTTATAGGTGAAAACAGACTCACCGTAATTAACCATCTTACCTAGTATCTCCTAGCTCTGTGGAACAAAGCTTGGAAGTCTAATTCCAAAGCTCATGCTCTATCATATCATGATACTGCTTTAATAAGTCCATTATTTATATATACTCATCAAAACAGGGACATATAAAAGGAAACAGACATGGATGACTCTAGAGGGGTCCATGAGCTTCTGAGTAAAGCAAAATTTGAGTCGTTATGTGATTTCTCAGAAAGACAGTTTAGAATTTTCATTGAATTCTCAAAGGTTAAGCCATAAAATTAGAAAAACCATTGCACTCAATGAATTTAGAAAGTAACAGCCATATTCCCCTTCAGTTCCACCATATGGCATCCTGAGCTTTTTCCCAACATACTCAATTTTCTCCAGTGATTGGAACAAGGCTGGAAACCTTAGAAAGAAGATTAAATAATAATGAAATATATGAGAATCCATTTAGCTATGTGTGCTGTTTGGCGGCTCTCCATATAATTTCTGGTTATCAGTACACCCTGGGGGCTACTGTGGGTTCATTAATATAATTTTAGACTGGGAGATCCTTAGAGATCCTAGAGTCCGATTCCCTCAGTTTACAGATGACAAAACCAAGACCCAGAGGGCTAGAGCGACTCATACATCGTCACGTAACCTTTCACTGGCTTGACAACGCACTTCATATTTACCTGGCAGTCAGTCAGTTTGGGCCATCATCTCTACTTCCATGGTCAGTCAAGGGAAGGAGAAAACATTGGGCTCGTGCTCAAATTGCCCCTTCTAGTTCTAATATTGATCTAGCATAGCCAAATACTATTTAGTTTTTGAGTTCTAATCAGATTTGCTATGGTGGCACCACAGCTGTCTGGCACCAGTGTGGTCTGCAGACAGTGTCAGGAAAAGTTGACATGAGGCTGAAGATTCTTGTAATCTAAATTAGTAAACCAAAAAAACGAAAACAAAAACAAAAAACAAGATGCACTTCTCAAATGCGACTTAATGAGGCAGACTGTGGCAATTTTGCTAATATAAGCCAAGTTACAATGATAAAATCGGTGAGTTAGTCTGTTGCAAATGAAAACATTTTATCTACACCATTATTTGAAAGCAGTATGATTCTATTGATTACTTTCTCAGTGAAAATCTAAGAAACTTTATTTAAAAATCTTTAGACTTTGTGTTAAGAAGAAACTGCTAAAATAAATTGCATTTCTAGACTGCATCACAAAATTTCACTTTGGTTCAATTTGATGCATGTTCTTGGTCATCTAACATGATCCCTGCAGTACTGAAATAAATCAGATATTTGAAATAAACTGATGTATAAAAATTCACTTAAATTAACAAATAGGCAAGATACCTCATGCACAACAGAGATGGGGACCAAGGACGTTCTAAACAGTGTGAGCTTGGGCAAATCACTTAGCCTCTCTTTGTCTTAGTTTTTCCTTCCTGAAATATGTTGAAGTCTGATTTTTAAGGCTTGCTCCTGCTCTCAGATTTTAGGTTTTATTCTATCATAACATTTTTATCCTTAAATATGAAGTTAAGAAGCTTATGCACATTAGAGGGGAGGAAGAGTTAACCATGTAAATGATATCTAAACTAGATTAACCAGAAAGAGTTATTAAGAATTAACAATGAATTTGGGTCATGAAAAAAATGAAAAAAGAAAAAAAAGAATTAACAATGATCACAAAGAAAGTGGAGATTAGAAAAACTGAATATATTTTAGTTGAGATAGTGCATTTAAGGAAAAGAAGTTCCAAGTAGCCTTATTAAAACAATTTATCGCAGAATCTTAGAATCAGAAAGGAACCTTAGAAGTCATCAGTCAGTACAGTTCACAATGGAAATTTCCTCACCAGTGCCTGTCATTTCCTGGTGCCCTTCTGCTATAATTTTTGGAGCTCTTAAAACAAAATACAGGAGATAATGCATATGGAGAATAAATTAGTAGCTAAACTGGTAAAGAGCTATAGAAGTAAAATAGCTCTTAATATATATTAATTTCCCTGGATGAACAGATAATCTAAATTATAAACATAATTAATCCAGGTCTTTGGAAGGCTTAACTTTAACATGCATATATTTTATATTTAAAAAACCAATTATAACTTCAAATTAAAGCAAAAATCTAATTAACATATTGCTGACTCATTATCTCTTTCCTATAGTTGTATTCTAATTTTCTTTTTCAGTTTCACTAAATTCTGCCCCTTCATTGTCTGCAGATAATATCCTTCTCTAGAACAGGAGGCAATGTGCATATTTAAAATGAGATCCCAATAGTCTTTCTGCCTTAAACTGAACATTTATCTTAAGACACATCTTTTGTCATTTTTCTCCTTTTCTCCCACTTCAGAGGAAGAATTCACTACTCAGCTTTCTAAGGTGAATCCTACACATTCTACTCTCCATCTGATTCCCACCTGCCCACAAGAAGACCTTGCTCTGTTAAGCCCTCTTTCTCAAATCTCCCACCTTTCCTGGTGGCCTATGAATGGGTCCTCAACATATTTTAAAAAAGCAGGAAATTTTCAGAGTGTTAGCTCATGATGATACTGGTGAGCCACTGAACCAATCATATTTGGAATGCATACTATTGCTATATTTCTTTGAATATATTTTAATTTTTTGAACATATTAATTATAGCTTTTTTTTTAAGATTCACTTATTTATTTGGGAGACAGAAAGAGAGAGAGAGAGAAGGAGAAAGAGAGAGAGAGTGAGAGAAGGAGAGGGAGAGAGAGAGAACGTGCAGGGGGAGGGGCAGAAGGAGAGGGGTGATAGAATCCTCAAGAGGACTCCCCTCTGAGCACCGAGAATGATGCAGGGCACTTGATCTGGGGAGATTGAGGTCATGACCTGAGCTGAAATCAAGAGCAGGCTGCTTAACCAGCTGAGCCACCCAGGTGCCTTATAGGTTCTTAAAAGTCTTTGTCTGATAAAGTCTACAACTGGGTCATCTAGGAGTTAGTTCCTATTGACTTTTTTTTTTTTTTTCATTTTTTTCCTTTTTTACCACAGGCCACATTTGCCTGTTTCCTCACACACAGAGTAATTTTGGTTGAATACTAAATGTGGTATCATAAATGATAAAGGTTCTAGAAACTGTTTTCTCTCTCCAAGGAGTGTTGATCTCGTTTCAGCAGGCAGTTAAATTATTGGTTGATCACCTTGGCACTGTGTAGGCTTGGTTTACACTTTTAGGGCCGATCTGTAGAAAGTTCAAGGTGTTTTTCTATGTTCTCTGTCCGGACAAGACTTAACTTTGAAGCATCTTCCTTTTGAATTTTATCACGTCTGCTTTTAAGCTTTGAAGAGCAGGGTATGATCCTAAATACAAAAGTATGGCCTTTCTAGTCTTGCTTCAGATGTTGTGGATGTTAACAGGATGTGAAGACTGTATTAACATGGCTAGAATGGAAAATCAAAGTCTCCACAGTGCTGTTCCATTCTCAACCCCACAGTAGTCACTCACTGCTAAGCCTCAGGGAGTTTCACCCCAAGCCCAGCTCTCAGCCACAGATCCATGTAGGACTTCTGCAGGGACCTCTGGGACTCCCTTGGAAGAATCGATAGGATAGTGCTATTACTGGAATAACATTTGATCAACAAGCTGAAGAAAGTGAAGGAGCAAGGCACATAGATATCTGTGGGAAGAACGTTCCAGGTACAGGAAACAGCAGGTGCAATAGCCTTACAATGTGAATTTTAGGACTTGTAGAGTGGCATGAACTAAGAGTTGGAGAAGGTACAGAGACTTACCAGGAGTTGGAGAGGGGTGAGAGCAGCCTTGCAAGCCACAGCAAGGATCTGATGTTTACTCAAAGCAAAATGGCCAGCCCCTGGAGGATTTTGAGTAGAGTAGTGACATGGTCAAACTTGTTTTAAAGGGGTGCTGCACTGAGAATTAACTGTGGTCCAATAAGGGCAAAGGAAGGATACCGAAATAATGCAGGTAAGAGAATGTTGTGTCAGGAACAATGGCAATGATGGCAGAGAAGGGGTGAAGTGGTTAGATGCATTTTGAAGATGGAGTCGATAGGTGATCCTAATGGCTTAGATGTGGAGCATGAGAGATAGAAGTTTCTGTGGGGAACCTGGAAGGATGACATCACCATCTACAGATATGGGGAAAAATGCTGAAAGAGAATTATAGGAAAATCAGGATTGGCTTTGGATCTTTAAATTTGACATACTTATTAGAATCTAAGTGATATAATCTGTTGTCTCTGAGTCTGGAGCCCCAGGGCTAAGTCTGGGTGGGAATTATCATCCCACTGATGGTATTTAAAGCCATAAGACTGCAATAAATCATCAAAAGAGAAGAGAAAACAGTTGAAGTCTGATGTCTGAGCACTTTAAGTGGTTGGGAACATGAAGGGGAATAAGCAAGACTGAGAAAAAGTAGCCAGTGAGGAAGATGGAAACCTAAGAAAGTATGGTCTCCTGAAAGCCAAGCGCTAACAAAAAATGTTCCAAAGAAAAATGGATTAACCATGTCAAATGCCAAAAGATCAAGTTGGATGAAGAATGAAAACTGACCACTGTATGTGCAACATGGAGTTACTGGGGACCTTGAGAGAGCAGTTTCAGGGGAGCGATAGAGCGAAAGCTTGATTGGAAAGGGTCCAATAGAGGAGAGAAGAACTGGAGCTAGAGTACTGACAACTGTTTGGAGAAGTTCTGCCCTAAAGGGGAGCAGAAAAATTAGACTGTAGCTGGAAGGAAGGTAGGGTGAAGAAAAAACAAATTAAATATGGAAGAAATAACAATATGTTTACATGTGTAGGAATAATCTAGTAGAGACCGTTTTGATGGTGCAGGATAAGGAGGGGAGAATTGGTAGAGCAGCACTCATAAGTACAAGGGATTGGATTGAGGGACCAAATCATGGGCTCAGATAGGATCCTGGGTATTCACTCAGAATAATGGGGGAGACAAAGAATGTGGGCAAATAGGCAGACAGCAGGTGGTTCTGTCGGTGCACTCTCTGGAAATTCTCTTCTGATTGCTACTATTTTTAATGAACTAGGAAGCAAGGAGAGCAGCTGAGAAACAGTATGGAGGATATGTGGAGGTTTCAGAAGAGAGGTTGATGGATGGACTAGAAAAATACAGCACAGCTGCTGGGCACCACTAATGACCCCTTGAGGTTAATGATCGTGAATTAAGAGTGAGACCAGTTGGTGAGACTGTGTGTTTTTCTTCAGAAATACTCGGCTGTAAGGGGGCAGTCCCCACATCGATGCTGTTGGATTTAGTTACTGACGAATTTGAGGGTATAAGCAAGGGAGTCATTTTAATGAAGGACTACACAATTAAGCTGGTAGGAGGGAACTAAAGCTGTGCTAAGGGCAAGGGGCAATGAGAAGGTAGTGGATCAACAGACTGTAGGTTTCTGTGAGTTGCTGGAGATGAAATAATAAAGGGGACAAGATGGAAAGACAGGTAATAGTTGGAGATGCAATACTTGAAAATAGGATTATGAAGGGGATGCAGCAATTGGTAATGAGAAGGTTTAGACTATGCCCTCAGGAATGGTTGCAGCATGGTGAAGGACAAGATAGGCTCAAATAGTTCCTTCTACAGATACCTTCCCTGACCTCACCTTTCCTCTCCTCTTACCTCCTCTTTATCTGCAATTTTTTATGACTCTTTGACTTTCCATCTATTGTTATTCAATAGCCACGTTTTTGAGTAGAAGCTCCTTGAAAAGCGTCAGAGTTATCTTCGTACCCACTGGTTCCCTGCCTATAGAACTACACATAATATGTATCCAATTAATATACACATAATTATATAAATAAATCAGAATAACAACAGTCGTAGCTTACATTTTCTCTTTGTGCCTGGTGTTGTCTCAAGTGCCTTATGTGCTACTAAACTTTTAACACCTTCTTGCAGATACTTGATGCTTACAATACATGTACAGACACTGAGGAGAGAGAATGATTTCACTGACTCACATGGAGGAGAATGCTTTCGTCAGCATATGTGCATGGGGAGGCCATAACGACCAGGTGGCTCCCAACTGAAGCAAGGTCAGGGTTTTAACGGAGTAGGGTAGGTGTCAGCCAACTTTTTCTGTCAAAGACCAGACAGTAAATATTTCAGGTTTTGTGGCCATCTGGATTCTGTAGCATCTAGTCACCTCTGCCACATAGCACGGAAGCAGCCTCAGCCCCTACACGAACAAACGAGTATGGTTGTGTTCCAATAAATCTTAATTATTATAGACCCTGAAATTTGAATTTCATATAGTTTTCACATGTCACGATATGTTCTTTTTCTTTCATTTTTTTTTCTGACTCTTTAAAAGTATAAATGGTTGTACAAAACCTGGTGCCAGGCCTCTGACCCAAAGGCCACAGTTTGCTGATGTTGGGGCTAGAGAAGAGTCTTTGTGGTTTTGGGTAGATATCAGTTTTCAACATTAGTGGAAGCTCAGGTTGGGCATCTTTCCTGTTTCCATGGCCCTTGCTTTGGGGTCCCTGTTATACTCCCCTAACCATCTGAAAACTATTTTCTGAGACTTGTTTATTGACTGGTCAAAGATTCACAGGGTTAGGAAGGTAGATCAACAACCTCAAAGAAAAGGTAGCAAACAGAGAAGGCCTCTATAATGGTTACTGTAGTACTTTTACAAAACCAAAGTTAGAGAAATTAAGCAATTTTCTGAAGACCACACATCTCCGAAGTGACCCAGCTGGGATCAGAACTGTAGACCTACTGGGTGATCATTTCCTTGGCCCTCCTATGGTACAATGTGATGTAAGTCATGCTAACAATTAATGCCCCGCACGTATAATGTTCCGTATATATTTATACATACAATTCATTGAAAGAATTAATGTTTAAATATTGGCACAGTTTCAGAATAATGGTTCAGTATCATCTTAACCAATGGGTAACTCATGCATTTATGCAAGACAAAGGTGCTCTTCTGGCGAGCCATTAAAGAGCAAAAAACACTCTTTCTCTACTAGTACAAATTCCATTCGGGTAAATGAGCCCTGCATCTGCCACAGCTAAATCTCCAAAAACTATGAGAGTAAAGAGGGAAAAAAAAAAAATCTTCCAGGTGAAACACATCAAATGACCTTAGCACTACTTTTTCAAGTTCCTTCTATCTAGCCCAAATTTCATAAGATATAGGGGCAATTTCTACAGCTAAGATTGGGGTCTAATGGGCACAAAAAGGCCTATTTTCTAAGCACATTCATTTCTTCCCTCCTCCTGATTTGATCCACTTAGCTCACTTTTGAGGAGGTACTTGCTCTTTGTCTATCCCTCTACTTAGATAAGGAAGTAATGAAATGGATTGATGTTCAGTATGGGTTAGTTTAAATATTGTTGGAAGACATTATGATCCTCTGGCTGCATTAGGACAAATCTCCAGTTAAAGGAGCTACCCTCTAAAGGGAAGAGTCCATTTGGCAAAGAATGAACATCAGCGAGACCTATTTGGGCTTTACCTTTTCCCTAGTTTGATTTTCCTTTCTGTCAAGGAAAAGTATATAGTCAGGTTGTTTTTTATGTTTTATTTTAAGACCAAGTAGAAAGACATAAAGAAATCCACAAGGCTCACAGTTTTTCAACCTGAAGTTGCAAATATTCACAGAATTCCTTCCATCCCTAATAAAGATGATACATGGTTAATTTTTAATTCTTGATTTAATTCTTTAAAAAAATTCTGTAACCCAGGAATGGCTCTCCTGGGTTACAGTATCAATAGAGTACTGACTGTCAATACTAGATAAGTAACAAGCAGGACTAGGAAAGAGGGAGAAATGAATTATGTTTCTTTTGCTTCTTTCCAATAGGAAATACCCAGCTGCTTACCCCAACAGTTATACAAACAGTAACAGTAATTATAACAATAATAAAACCCTATTTGTATAAATGCAAATCTCAGGGTTTTTTAATTTCCCTTTCCTTTTTGGTGTTGCAATTTTATCATTTCTATCTGCTGAATAAACGGATACATTCCTGGGTTAGGATGTTAGCTACACAAAATGTTTCATAGGCAAAGGAAAGAGGGAACAGTTCTTGATAAGGGAATTCATTCTAAACCGCTCCATGCTTGAGTACATATGTAGAAATTTCACTGACTTCAGGAAAAGCCAAATGCAGATATTATTCAAGGAAGTTTTAAAAGGGTTAGTTCCAGGAGTTTATTTCTCTATCCCTTCTGGGGCAAAGATGTTCTCATTAAGGGCTGCCTTGCCCAGGTAACAGTTTTAATTACAGAAGAACAAAACGATGGCTTTTTTTTTTACACTCTCATATTTTAAAATATATTTTTAAATCCCCCAAACATGAAAAGGTCACCCTAATTATCAGTGATGAGAGAGCATCGTGGCTCTCATTTCTTACTTTTGGTGAAGGCCACCAGGGATGCGTTTCCAGGGAGGCGGGTTAGCAGGAGAAACAAAAGATGATCAAACACAGCCACCCTTGACTGACAGCTGCTTCCGGACTCTGGGGTTAAGTCAGGAGGGAGGAGACCCAGAGGGGCAAGGGGGGCAGGTTTACATGTGCTCCTCAATTATTCTTATGAGATTTATATAGCTCCATAAATGCACACCGTGCTGTAATAAAAAAATACATCAAAATCAATAGCAATCCTTGCTGTTCAGTTCTACTTCTTGAATTTGAATGTAGGCGATTTAAAGCATTATTCTTTTCCTTGTCATTATTACTAATTTCTCTGCCTAAGGGTTGCATTTTCTGCATAATTTTGCTTACGAATTCAACAGCCTTACAAGATTTGAGCCGAAATGAACGGAAAAAATTTCTCCCCAATATACAGTAAAATAAAACACACTCAAATAAAAATTGAGGTGAATTTAGCAGTTTGGGAGGAATGTGAGGCCTTTTTATATTCATTTAAAAAATAGTGGTATTTCAGTATTCTTTAAAAATCCCATAAAGTGTGAGACCATAAATTCTTAAGACAAATGGCCAACATTTTAATTGTTCATCAGCTGTGTTCAGATTCCTGAGTACCAATTTCCACTGGAAGGCTAAAGGCTGTTGGCAGAGAGGGCAGAAAAAACACACAGTTGAGGTAGATGAAAGGGATACGCAGGGATAAGAACCTCTGAGTGAATCTACATTTAAAGGACAAAGGCTAGAAAAACATACTTTTCTCTTTGCATAAAATTTCACACACATATGCAGCTCTCAAAGGATTCCTTTAGAAAACCAGATGGAAATGTGTTCTCCACATCAAATGACAGAATGCAGCTAACAAGATCAGTTTATCAGTAATTCAGCACTTAGGAAAAACCTCCAAAGCTTAATAAAGACTCGAGCCCTACAACAAGAATAACCTCTTTTCATTCTGTTTCTACTTTACTGCATCAATTCCATTTAGAGAAATAGGCAGTACACCATAGGATGGCTAATCAATACCAGACAGATTCTAATGACAAGAAATCATCTATTTCTTTAGTTTCATGATTAGACAAAGAAATCTGGAGCTAATTAATTATGTTAAAACTTCAGGATTATTCCAAGTTCATATTTTTTTGCAAGAAAAATCAGCACCTATGTCAATATTCGGATGCGTGTACTGTGTGTGTATCAGCGTTGAACTAAAAGCAGGCATAGATAATGCAGTGATTCTAAAGCATGCAAGTACGGCTTCAGGAAATGGCCTGTAAGTCCTGCCTATTCTTAACATGGAACACGGAAAAATAAGGAGCAGCAAATGGTGCTGTGAGGTACTGCAACAGAGGCATAATTTCAACTTTGTAACCTGTTCTTTCTATTTAGGGAAAAATAGGTGGACTCTGTGCTTGTGTGTTATACCAGGTTCTAAATGTAGACTATTGGTGATGGAGTGTAACGAAGCTGTCCCAGACTTTTGTTGCAATTGAGGATATATTTAAGTGACAAAAACACCAAAAGGGGGTGGTCTCCATTTTGGGCAGCTTCCACATTTTTTATCAGCTCCCAAAGACTGTCCTCATGTCACTGCTTTCTGAGAATCTCCTGGTGATGGGCAGGGCATGGTCCGGTGTGACAGAATTTACCTTGAGGGGATGGGACAGAGCAGGAATCAGAAATAGAAAATGTCTCCTGAAGTCGGGCAGTGGTCTGGTGGGAGCAGGGGGACTACAGTTGGAACAAGCTGACTCCAGTTTTCTCATTCATTCAACCAATATTTACTGAGAAATTACTATGTACCAGACAGTGGGGCAAGTGGTAGAAACACTGTGGTAAGTGAATCCCGATCCTTAGCCTCAGGTAGCTCAGGGAGTAGCTGGGGCAGAGTTCCCACACAGTACAAGGAAAGACAGGCAATGGTAATTCAGAATGACAGGCAGGACCCAAGTAGAACTGCACAACCCTGAAACTAGAAAAGCGTACAGAAGGGCAGCCCAACTGGCCCAGGATGGCTTCTCAGACAAATGATATCTATGTAAGCCCTGATGAGAGTGGGAGCTTTGTAGGGGGAAAAATGTGTGTGTGCATGAGAGAGAGACAGAGAGAGGAAGAGCGAGATGTTGGACAAAGTATTCCACACAGAAGGACAGACAACATGAAGGTAGGGCAGAGGGAAAGTTGTTTGAGGTGAATGGAGCAGGGAGGGTAGAAAGCTGAGGCAACTCAAGCAGAGGTCAGTCCAAGAAGGGACTTTTAATCCTCAGACTGAGGATTCTTCCCTTGTTCCTGAGGGCAACAGGATGCTATACTCCAGGATATAATAGGTAATGATACAGGTCAACATCAGGCAGCCAAGGGAGCCAGAAAGATTTAACAGAGGGACGGTGAGTTGAGTCTGAAAGGAGACTCCAGGTCAGCATTATGGAGTCTTTCAACAGATCCAAAGAGACTTCTGGCCATAGCTGACATGTGGGAGCCGGCTGTCCTTCCACCGGGAAGAGGGAGGCAGACCCAGGGTGCATTACTGGGAAGGGGAGTCAGAGCCAGGAGATGTTATCCAAATCCATTTAGTAAAACTGGACTCAAATCAGACTCATTTCTAGTTGCACAGTTGATTGTCATGGAGTCTTCTGATTGTTAAACTATTAAATTATTTCCGACTACATCTTCTGTCTTCCACATTATAAATGGCGTATTTAAAGTTTATTTCATTACAATTATTTTCAAAAAGTACAAAGTATGATATTTTTGAAGGCAGTAAATTTTTTTTGTTTGTTTGTTTTTGGCAGTAAATACTATACTCCATCTCTTGCCTTTAGGATGAGCCTTCAGAGATCTGATTTCAATTTGTATGTCTGAAGCCAATCTGACCTGTTTACTCACAATTCAGCATTAAAAGCAAAATAGGATGCCTTCAGCTATAAACAGAGCCGTTAGGAATCATAAAAACTGGTAAGTAATAAAATCAGAAAACATATCATCAGACTAACAATGCAATCTGTAAATGTGAGAGTTTCAGGTCGGTGGGTCTGTGGTTGCACATTGAGGCTGCTTATGTTGCTGACAGGAAGGCAGTAGTTTGATCAGTTTGGCAAAGTTCTTATTAGGAACAGACCTTCAGCATGAAAATGAGAGTTCAGGTGTCATTTAATCTGGAAATTCAGACTAAGAAATGTATTCTAAGATACGGCGGACCATTCTCCAAGTAACAAATCACATTGTCATTGCAAGAGCCCCCTCCAATGCAACTCGGTTTTATCTTACTTCATCTTTAGTCACTAGTCAAACTTAGACAGCTACTAACAAGGAGAACATGGCCCCTCAATTAAAATGAAAATTATACTTTACAAAGTACGCTAATAGAGTCCTATGGTGTTGGATCACATTCTCAGAATGATAGTCCTGTATAATGCAGTTTTATCATGAAAGTTTTAAGTTGTCCTGAAAGTAATGAAGAGCCTCTCTGAAAGGCCACAGAAGCTTTCTGGCCAGCTTTTAAATTGCTTGATATAAATAAACTTCTTTTCTCCCTGGAGCAGTGGACTTCAGATTCCTTGCTTTCCATTTCTATTTTCCAATCCCCTGTAGTCACCCAGGAAAACAGCTCACGGGTGCACTGACGTTCTCGAGAGAGGGGAGTGGGAAATCAAATGTGAAGGGGGAGGTAAGCTTTTAACTCTGCTGTCAGCAAGGGAAAGAGGAAACAGAAGATATCGCCACTCCCCTCTTTTTTCCACCTTCTTTAGCCTAGACATGGTGTGAAGTCCCCGAGGGAATGCCACAATATGTTAGCTTTTCTCAGTCTGGCAAGGCCTCCAGGAATACACTGAATTGTTTATTTCAGATAGGCCCTATGCTGCATTCAATCCCCAGAAAACAAGCATGACAATTAGCCTCCTTTGCTGAAGACACTGGAAAAGGACAGGAAATTACAAATAGGAAGTGCACTAGAGGGGAAAAATGGGCCCCTTCCACAAACAAAATGAAACGAAACAAAACAAATCAAAAAACAACAAAAAAACCAAACAAGGTGCTGATGAAGCACGGCATCTGGATAAATTAAAATCAACATTCAAATTCTTGAATACTTTAAATGAGTGAGTTGAGGTGGAAGTTAAGATTTGTTATGGGAAGGAATATATGTAACAGAAATAATCTTGATTTTTAAAACAGCATATTCAGCAACTATATGCTGGTGTATGTATGTGCATGTATCAAATATTTTGAAACCCCTAAGCACCTTATGTAAAGACATATTATGGGGCACCTGGGTGGCTCAGTGGGTTAAAGCCTCTGCCTTCGGCTCAGGTCCTGATCTCAGGGTCCTGGGATCAAGCCCCACATTGGGCTCTCTGCTCAGCAGGGAGCCTGCTTCCCCGCTCTCTCTGCCTGCCTCTCTGCCTACTTGTGATCTCTCTCTCTGTCGAATAAATAAATAAAATATTTTTTAAAAAAGACATACTCTTTCTAAAATGAATTGCATATTGATGTAAAAAAAAAATCCCATCTTCTTGTTTATTTTGAAAGCTCAGCTTTCCAAAATGTAATACGGGGCCACGGGCATCTTTGAACTCACTCTTCCTTTTTCAAGCAGTCTCAAGAGTTGAATCTTGCATTCTCGCCATATGCCAAGGGTTAGGCCATTAATATGTAAAAGACGCTGGTATCCAGAGAATTGACTTTATAATTGGAGAACACCAAAATAAACCTAACACTTCGCAAACAATGCTGCACCACAGCCTCCCTGTTCTCTTAGGCTATTAGGCCATGTCCAATTTTCTCTGTCTGCCGGAAGATACAGCTGCCTCCATGTGCCAAGGAGGCTTTAATTATGGTGCCTTTCCCTCCCACTGGAAAGCCTCTTCCTGTGGTCTCAAAATTTGAATTATTCAAGCCCATGTTAATACACTGTACTGAATGTGTGGTTTGGCCCACTGAGGCGCACCTGGAACTGTTTTCTCCTTACAGATCTGCCTGCTTGCTTTCCCCCTCTCCTCTCCTCCCTCCTTTTCCTCTCCTTTCTCATTCCCTTTGCTCCCATCATGAACCTGGGAACGCTCAGCACTGAGTGACTCATGGAACTTGTTAGGGCTAATCTATTACAGACAAGAAAAAGAATCTCTCAGGGAAAACTTTCAGGAAGATAAAGCTTCATTCCTTAACCCTCTTTTAGAAACAGTGATACATTTTATATAATCTGTTAGCCAGAATTCCAGGACCTTTAAATATACTTCTCCTCAAATTAAGCTGTTAATTTGGTTTTACTCCCAAAACAGAAGCAGCAGGGGAATTCTCGATCTTTCCTGCTGAAGCTACGAGTTAATATATACAAATGCTATTTTGATAGGAAATTCTAGATTTCAGTCTTTGGTTAACATTTTTAGGTTTTGTTTATTAAAATACCAACCCTAATTTTCCTCTCTTCTAAATATTAGTCCAGATTTGAGTTGTCATTGCGACCTCTTTGTAAATAAAGTCAGCATCAAGATTGTATGTGATATCCTTGGATTAATGGCTCCTGTGATTTCCAGGCTTGGTTCATCATTCACCACCTGCAAGGCCTCTTGGAGGCTTAATTTTCTCATCTATGAAATAGGAATCGCAATATAAACACTATTGAGAATCTGGAAAAATCAAATAGGATTATATTCAGGAAAGTTTTTTTCAAAGCTCTAAAGTAATATGTAAATTAAGATGTCTTTGCTATTATGTTTTTCACGTAATGAGAAAAACACCAGCTTTGGTTTATACTCCAATTCATTCAGTTGAATCTGTTTTAGAACCCTCTCTCCTATGACTGTTTGCTTGCAAAAAGAAGTTACTGGGTTTACGATGCAGGCAATGGGATTCTCTCCCTTTTGTACATGCTGAGTCTGTTTTTAGGGGAAAAGGAAAAGAAGGTGGTGAAGAAAAATACATTCCCTGAAAATTCCTAAAGAGCTTCACAAGTCCTCTAGTTAATGAGCCAGACAGTTTGTGAAAGTTGTTGCCTATCTTGAGAAATGTTCTCAGAACCTGTTTCAGGATAAAAAAAAAAAAAAAAGATATCTTTTCAAAAAGAACCCCCAATTGTTTTCAGCAGCAGGTAGAATATTTAGACAGAAAACACAGACAGAAAGAACTTACTTAAAATAATACTGCATGTGTCTCTGGGATTGGAAAAGCTGATGAGGACTCAACCAATTCTACTGGTTGGGGATGATCTCTCTCTCTCTGTGCACATCTATTCCCTGGATGTTAATTATTGTCTGCCTTGTTATTGACCAGGAATCTGGTCTTGAACACTCAATGTCAAGAAAAAGAAAAGTTTAAGCCCACCCTTAAAAGTGATAATAAAATGATTCTGTGCTCATACAACATTATCTAGAAAATGCTGGGCCCACCATGTAAGAGGAACTTAAAACTCATTAAAGAATTTTAAAGTTTAACACCAAATCTATATCAACTCCATTTTTCACATTAACAATGAATTCTTCATTGACAAATCCATTCACGATGTACACTCCTGGAGGCTTTATACTATGTTGAACCATTACTTTACAAAGGCAGCATTTTGGGTACTAATTGCAGAGTTGTTGCAAGTCATATATTTTTAATGTTTTCTTTTCTTTAAGTGTGTCCTTTTTTATAGTAAGAAACCAGTTGTGAAATCATTCATTACCATGCTAAGTGTTGAAAAGCTAGCCTGAGCCAAGACATCTAGACTCAGTCACAACTTAGAACCAGAAAATTCTGTGATCACTTTCTACTGTGTATCTCCTCAACGATAATCCAAGGGGCACTGAATATTCCAGCTCCTAAAAGTCTGGGGTTATGACTACTGGAGCAAGAGGAAAAAAGAGCTGAAAGTTTCTTTAATATCAGTGTTACAAAACTTTGTAACATTTTCCATAGTAAGTGGTGGGAAGCAAAATTCCATACCAAGAGTTTACATCTCAATAAACTCGTTTTGTAGAAGTAAAAAAATCTTCAAGGTGTTTTTCTGTGATGTGCACAACACGCATATTTGCATACTCGAACAGTAGATTTGAGGGAAAAATTACTAAATTTTATCAAGTTAAATTAGGAAGTAAGAGAGAGAGAAAATATCCATAAGACTAAAATTCAAATTGGTCTGCAGCTCAAGTTAAATTATATATGCGATTACATGGCTCATTCTCTAAAGTGCTAGAATATTCTATTTTTGCACCATTTTCATACATATGCCAGTTTAACAAGGTAAGAGAGATCGGCTAGTAAATATCTGAATGGTTATTAGCCAAGTATTTCATACTATATTGATTAATTTGTGTAATAAAATAAAAAGAGAATAAAATGAGCTTGTTAAGTTCTGCTGGGAAGAAGTTTGCTTCTCTTCCCAATTAAATGTCTAAGATAAATTGTTAATTTCCATCCTTCCTCTTTATAGACTAACCTGGAATTTCTTTTTTTTTTTTTAATTTTATTTATTTATTTGACACAGAGAGAGAGATCACAAGTAGGCAGAGAGAGAAGCAGAAAGAGAGGGGTAAGCAGGCTCCCCGCTGAGCAGAGAGCCCGATGCGGGGCTCAATCCCTGGACCCCGAGATCACGACCTGAGCTGAAGGCAGAGGCTTAAACCCACTGAGCCACCCAGGTGCCCCGACTAACCTGGAATTTCTAACAGTGACTTACTAAACTCTCTTTCTCAAGCATACAGTTTTGCTTTTCACATTTTCTTATAATTCACTTTCAATGAGAAAAAAATAACTTTGGAAAGAAACTTAAAAAGTTATAACAAATGATAAAAAGTCTGTCTTAATATTTATTATAAATAATATGTTGAGAAGAAAAACTACTTACATTTTTGTCTGTTACCTTTACTTCTATGGAGCTGTTAAAATCTTAGTAACTTAGTAACATTCCAATTTTAATGTACTAAGAAGAAAATAAAAAGGAAATAACAACTAGACTGAAACAGTAGTATCTTTTTTAGAAGATATTAAAGATGACTGGAGTCATGCTTAAAGACTTCTAATATAAATTATTATATTAGCCTTTTTTAAACTCTCATTTAAATAACATATTTAGCCTTTATTTCATGTGCATTTTAGAGAATTTGGAGAATATAATTACAGTGAAGAAATAAAAACTGCTTTAAGCCCAATTATCCAGAGATAAGCACTGTTAATATTATACATTAATAATATAATTTTAACTATATTGAGCATGTACTCTGTATCAGTCTTATATATAATGAAATATATATTTAAATATATTTTATATATATTATAAAATGTAATATAATTTAAATAAATATAAAATATATAATTCATATAAAATTATAAATATACAATGATAAAATATATAATTTAAAACAGATTATATAAAATCATTATCTCCATTTTGCAAATGAGGAAATTAAGGCACAGAGATGTTTCATAATTTGCTCAGGGTCAAAGGTCACATGTTTAAAAAGTGGAGAAGCTGGAATTTGAAATTGGGCCTTCTTTCTGAACTATGCCAAAGACTGTCATCATAGCCACAACTCTGCTTTTTTCTGTGTGTATAAAAAGGGACTGGAATTTATATATACTGTTTTGTATACATTGTTTTTTGTCCATGTAACATACTATGAACCTCTTCTCACATCATTAAGTAATCACCTACCAGGGCACTTGGACAAGAAACATAACTGACAAGTAAGAAATCCTGTAGTATGGCTGTTGCTAGCCCAAAGGGTGCTCTCTCTTTTCTGACATGTATTCAAATCAAGCAAACATCACCCTCTTTAGGCAAACAGAAATTACCATAGCAAAACTGACGAATGATCTGATCAGTCTAATATCCTATTTCTGAAAACGTCCAATGCTGACTATTTTAGTAGGAGACATAAAATCCCCCATAAAGTACCTAATTGTGTGATACACTATAGTAAGATGAAAATTTCCCTTTTGTCCAGTTTCTCATCTTCTTCCACCAAAAAGCTTTAGAGGGAATAGTCCTTGAAATTTTATCCTACTGAAACTAGCCATGTGTGAAGATGTTATTTTAACACACATATATACGCTCACATTTGCACTATATATACTAAGAAATAAGTTATTCCTGGGTAGCTTAAAAAAATTCAGAAACTATTGTACCTTTTTCTATAAATACATAATATACCAAGTACGCATACATAATTAATCCATTACAATTATAAGAAAATATCTACAGGTAATGTATAACACCAGTGAAGGCAACAGGTAAATAGCATTCAATAAAATAATCCTTTCCTCCATTAACAATGTACTATATACATATATATATATATATATATATATTTGTGGACTTGTGGACTCCAAGTACACACACACACACACACACACACACACACACACACACACACATATATATATATTTTTTTTTTCCAGAGAAGGGAAGGGGGAGTTCAGAGGGAGAGAGAGAATCTTAAGCAGGCTCCACCCTGGCTCAGAGCCAATGGGGCTTGATTTCACAACCCTGATCATGACCTGAGCTGAAATCAAGAGTTAGCACTAAACCGATTGAGCCACCTAGGCAACCCTAAAAACACACTCCTTAAGGGAGGTAACCAAAGGGCAATTTTTTTTTTTTAAAGATTTTATTTATTTGACAGCGAGAAACACAGCGAGAGAGGGAACACAAGCAGAGGGAATGGTAGCGGGAGAAGCAGGCTTCCTGCCGAGCAAGGAGCCCGATGCGGGGCTCGATCCCAGGACTCTGGGATCATGACCCGAGCCGAAGGCAGACGCTTAACGACCGAGCCACCTAGGCGCCCCGAAAGGGCAATTATTGAGTGTCAAAATTCCTTGAGTGTGTTTCTCCACAGTGCAAATCAGAAAATCAATGCAACAATAGATTTTATTTTGTTTTATATATACTGAAAGTCCCATCAACTACCCATACTATATTATATTTAGAATTTAATGTGGTTCTAAAAATATCACCAAGTATATTGGCATAGTAGCCAAGTAGACAGGGATATTTAAGGGCTTAACAACAACAAAAAAAAATATTCTTTGAAATCTTGTCTTTCTTTAAAGAAAAAGGACATAGGAGACTGACTGGTATTATCCACTTCTTAGCTCTTCAACACTTGCTCTTAGAGCTCTGAGCTGCCATGCAGAGACAGGCAGACCGATGGATATAAGGATATACAGATAATAGATACATAGACATATAACATAAGACGCAAGAGCTTTGTGAGTTTAAGTGAATAAATTTTCTTCAGCTGGACAGATTGCTAAAGACCTCATGGAGAAGAAGGCACCTACACTATTTCTAGTCCATGCTTCTCCAGAATCTCACTTGCCTCTTGTTGCCATCCCCCAAAACAACCAGAATATTAGATGTAGTCTGGGCCCAAGGATTTAAATAAAAGTTAATTTTGTTGAGTAGTGATAGGGATCATTGCCCTAACCCAGGGCTTTTCCCTGACCTAGTCAGCTACTAATTAATCATTCTTACTTGCTCTAATAGCGCAGATCCACAGTTCCCTAAGAACACAGACCATACTTTGTGAACTTTATATTCCAGATGCCTAACACGGTTCCTGGGACAGAGAAGATGTTCAATACATCCTTATTGGAACAGTGCCTGACACACACTAGGTCCTTGTTACCTGCTAGTTGGTGGAACATTTGGATGGATGAATGAATATGTTTAACCATTGACTGAGTTTCTCTGTTTAATGTTATCTTATATGTTTCAGTCTGGAATATGCACATTTTAAGATTTATTTCATGGGAAGTATCATAATACAACATTGTAGTTTTTACACTAAAAATATACTCCATGTATAAAGACAATTCAGTCACCATTTAAAGAAATAACACACATTCGATACCCATCTGTACTATTTATAAATTCTTCCTTGAGTAGGAAAAAAATGCTGCAATTGCTTCCAAATCAGCAAAGTAGACAGCCTTATAAGTCCAAGAAACATGAAAATATTATATGTCTATAAGAACAAATAGCTCTGGGTATTTATTTTAAAAATTGAAGACATAAAATTGAAAGACCAATTAATTATCTTCTATTTTTTTGAACTTTTTTTTTTTTTTTTTAAGATTTTATTTTCAAAGACACCCAACGTGGGCCTTGAATTTACAACCCTGAGATCAAGTGTTACATGCTCTCTGGACTGAGCCAGCACACCTTCCTCTTACTATTTTTAAGTGGCCCCAAATAAGTAAGCACTGATGGGAGTTAATTCACCGCAATTCTCCCCTGCTTGCGGCATCTTATTTCCCCCTTAGGTAAGTGGAAGAGAAACTCCTCCAGGAGGCTGATTTCCTTATAAATCTGCAGATGATGAAAACTTGAGTCAATCATAACCTTGTTTCAGTTTGTCAGCTGAGGACATTAATACTTGTCATGTATCTCCTTCTCAGGAAGACCCTGGAGAGCAGTACTTTCTAACATTTGCCCTGCAAACATGTTCTACAAGTACAAATTGTATACTTTGTATTATTACCTAAAAGAAGGACAGAATTGACATCAGAAAGAGTAAACAAGGTCCACTTTCAATTTCCCAAACTTTCTTCTTATGAACTTTGAAATCAAAGTTAAGCATCTTACATTCAAGTAAGTCAACTCTCTTGACCACCATTGTTAATTAAGCACAAACTATCCAATGGGCAGTATGGTAGCAAGTACTGTACGTCAAATAGAAAACAAAAGGGATAAATTTCTTTTACAACAATGATATGCAAGCTCTGGGGAGCCTAAAAGACTACCTCAACTTACATAAGAATTCTCTGTCCTCAGGAGTTAATGAAATGTAGCACAATTATAGATGGCATTTTTCTGTAAGTTTTATACCTGTGTACTATTTGAAAATGATCAAAATATAGAGAGATTAAATTATATACAAGGGTGTTTTTTTTTTTACTTCAACTGTAATTATACTTTTAGAATCTAATTTAAACATTTAATTTATTTATTTATTTGTCCGAAAGAGAAGCACAAGCAGGGGGAGCAGTAGGCATAGGGAAAAGCAGGCAGAGGGAGAGGGAAAAGCAGACTCCCTGCTGAGCAGGGAGCCAGATGTGGTGCTCGATCCCAGGACCTTGGGATCATGACCTGAGCCAAAGATACTTAACTGAGACACCTAGGCGCCCCAATGCAATCTTTTAAAAGACACACAAAACACTGTAGGATAGACTTTGAAAAGTGTTCCCTGTGCAGAATGCAATGGCTATTTCCCTCAGTATTGCAGGTTGAAGAAGCCCAATGGTTCAATCCATGGTTCTTTTTTGGAGTCTCAGAATAACCAGTAGTTGATTAGATTTGCAGATAGAATTCAGAGTGCTTTAAAGGGAGCAGGGTGTAAAAAAAAAGTCAACTAGAAGAAGCCCTGTTCTGAAATTTCTTCTATAAATTATGCCCCTTCTGATCAGGATCAGACTAAAATTGGACTCCTGACAGAGGAGATCACACAGAAGGAGGTAATGCCAAAAGGGATTTTATTTTCTTCAAGGTTGTTCAATTCCACAATCTCCTATTCCTCACCAGCCTTGTCCTAGGAGAATTCACACTACTATGAATAATTTTTTTCAAAGTGATTTGAATACCAGATGGTATATCAAAGTCGATGCTAAATTTTTCTTTTGAAACATAGGCTCATTGGGAATGCATTTTTTATTTCTAAAGTTACAACTTCACAATTACTAGGTGCCATTTGTATTGGTACTGTCACATCCGCCTAAGAAAGTTTAAAAAAAAAAATGGAGATAGTATTTTTTACAAGAGTTGTGTGACTCATTTTTTTTTCTTTTAAAAGGAAACCATTAACCTTCATGGAGGAAACTGTCCAGAATATGTTGTAAATAATCTATTATTTAAAAAACTCTTTCCACAATTCCTCCTGATTGCCCTTTCAAATAGCAAGTGAGAAACTGGGTCTAGGAACCTAACAGGGCCTGGTTCTGGGGAGTCAGCCCTACTCAGCCTCTTTGTAGGTGCAATTCTTTCTGTCCTCTGGTGAACGGGTTCTTCTTAGACCATACTGTTCAAGGCAAGGTTGACTGATATCTTTTTTCCTCTGGAGATGAAATAAGCTTCCATATAGCTGGGTTCAGTCCCACCTGCTCTGCCGCTAAGCACTTCAGTGGAACTATGGGTTGGGAAATGCATGCCTTCAGAGATCTCTTCTTTGGAGCAGGCAGCAGGCTGATTAAAACAGGTACACAACTGTGTACATGTCCCAGGAGGGAACCATCCAGGCTCCTAAGAGAGATTTTGCTTTGTATTTATACTGCTACTGAGGCAGCACATCTAAGGACTTAAAGGGTAAGTAATTGCACTTAAGCATTTATGTAGCTGCAAGTCATTAGTGGATATAATGGAAAGAACAGGAAAGGAAAGAAAGTCAAATCAATCATTCATTTGACAGATATAATTTATGAGACCTGGTGTTGAGCCCATTGCCCCATTTGAAGAGGGCACTGGATTTATAGATAAAGGCAGTGCCATGGGTAAGGTGGGTACTGATTTCTGCAAGGCATTTAGTGAGCCCACTGTAATGTTCTTGTGGACAGAATGAAGGAAGGTGGGCTGCCTAAGAGGGAATTTGCTAGGAACGTCTGATCAATGTCACCAGGAAGGAGATTGGTAATGTCAGTCCTGGGGGCTCATTGTTATCAGTGCTTTTAATGGAGACACAAAGAGCCTCTTGATCAGCTTAGTGTAAGGCTCTTGGGCTCTGGGTTTGAAACTCTTGGGTCTGAAACTCTGGGTTTGACACAAGTCTGGGATTTAAAATTCTGCAAGCTTCTCTTTTCTTACGTGTAAAAAGAGCTAACGGTACTGGCAATATTTCTCAGAATTACTTTGAGAATGAAAGTGGATGCATGCTAGCACGAAGTAGGTCCCTAGAATCCCAAGGTGTGTCCTATAGAACAAACCTGCACAGGACGCAGAAAAACTAGCTAATGCGGTTTATAGCAAGATCAAAATTTTAAATGATCCTGGCACATGGGAATAGAGGATGAATAAACAATCTTTAAAAGGAATAAAGAGGTTGTTTAGTTGTTTCTAAGTTTCATGAGGGCCAGGCCACTTTTATCTTGCCTATCAGTATATGCCAAGCATCTATTACAGAATTTGGTAGATTAAAAAAAAAAAAAATTCACTGAGTGACTGAACGAATAGGCCTAAATTAAGGTGCAAAAGTCATTTTATAAAGTGTTGGGAGTTACGCATATAAGATATACTCCTCTCTTAAGTTAGTTCACGGTTTGGTGGTAATCCCAGCGTGGTAAATGCTAAGTATATTGGGACTCCAAGTACACACCGAAGAGGCACTTAAATGAGTTCTGGGAAGAATAAACCATGAGGCAGACGGAGTGGGATCTCTGAGCTGTCTAAGAAGTGGTCGAAAGGTAGGGGGTTTCAGGTAGAAGAAGCTGCATATGGTCCAGAGGTGAGAGGGAGCTTCAGGTGCTTAGGAAGCAGAAGTGAATTCTCTGGGACTGTAACTAGGACTAAAATTCTACTTTAAGGTGGAAAGTGATTTTAGGTTACACTGGAGAAGTTACAAGTCATGAAGAGCCTCCTGCACTAAACTAAGGAGTCTGAAAAGTGCTTACCAGACAAAGAAGAGTCCTTGAAATCTTCCACGCCAATGCTGATTGATTTTTGTTTCAGAAAGCTCACTCTTGCCACCATGAAGATACGGATTGGGTATAAAGACCAATCAGGAGAATGATGTGGAAAAACAGGCAAGAAATGAGGAGGTCCTAAGTGAGAGCAGTTCATGGGGCAATTGAATTATAAAAGTTAGGAGCGAGACTTAACTTGGTGACATACTTTTGTGAATCCTCAGGCCATAGACCCTGACACATGCAGCAGACAGAACAGAGCAGACATGTTTAGCTCCGTAAGTATGTGTACAACACGAAGGGATGATGGATGCTTCCTTAGAAAACATCTCCAGCTTTTAAAAGGTGAACTCATGAAGGAGGCTGAGGTGATGCAGTCAGAAGCAGGAGGAAATGGCAGAGGAAGTTTCCAGACCTCAAAAGAGGGAAGAGCCTCTAGGAATCAACAGGGCCAGACACTGCGAAGAGACTTACATAGATTCAGGATTTGGTGCCCAAGAGATCATCAATAACCCCACAGAGTCACATTTCAGCACAATTTAGGCCAAAGGAGAAACCAGACTATGACTGAGTGAATTAAAAGTGAGGAAGCAAGAACAATGAGGGTAAACATCTCTTCTATGCAGCTTGATACAAAGTCATGGAGAGATTTAAAACTATGGAGAGCTGGATGGGAATCTTCATCCAGAAAGGGGACCAGGCTGTCACTGGATCTCAGTCGTATGTCACGGAGAAGGAACTGAAGGAGAGGCAGCTGCAGGAAATTTGGAATTTGGAAGTGGGACAAATCTTGCCCGTGCCCAAGAGATAGCACTGGGAGAAAGAGAGCTGACACGTGGAAGTGGGTCTTAGCTCAATACAGGAAAAAAACCCTGCAGAATTAGAATTAGTCAACAACACAGTGCTTATACTTGACCAGATTACAAACTTGTTGTCTTTGAAGTATTCGTGCAGAGCCTTGTTACGTTTGACTGGCATGTATAGTAAGCACTCTAGCTCTTGATAAAAAATTGGACTAGTTTTAGATATGTCTCTTTGAACTCCTAAAATTAACCTTGCTAAATTTGAAGGTATAAAACTTTTCCACCATATCTAATCTATTTAAAGTCATACATTTCTGATATAGAAAGAGCTTTCTTCATGACTCTGAAATAGTTATAACATTTTGCAGTCTTAAGTCACTGATTATGTTCCAATCATACTGGCCGAAATACGTGGAAAAGCCTTTTGGAAATTCCTGCAAAGATAAAATGTCTAATTCTTCTATTTATCTTTCTTTTTTTCTTAATTTTGAACTAATACCTGAAGGTGAGCATGTCTGTGTATTCAAGGATTATAGTTTTCTTACTGGATGGAGAAGCTTAATCTCACAGATAATTATTTACACACTAATGGCAGACACAGATAATTATCTCACAAATAATCATTTACATATTAATAAGGCAATAGGAATTCTTCCTAAACCCAAGTGCCCGGAAACAGAACTAAATTACATCCAAGTACAAGATTTTATTCTGAAAGAGTATGTACTCACACTCATCACTCATTTCCTCTTTCTTGTTTTCTCAAACACACACACACACACACACACACACACACACACACACACACGCACACATACACATACTTCACAAAATAAGGAAATAATGTAAAATGTATTAATAGATGAATGGAAAATGGGTATGAATCCTAACTACCTTTTCTAGTGCCCCTTCATCAAATCTGATATTTTTATGAATCAAAACATTTTTATCCATAAGGTAAAAAGTTGCTAAGTGAGTAGCCACCTATCACAAGCAGTGTCAGGCACAGAACAAATCCTCAAAAACTTAAGTCTCCTTCTCCAATAACAGATTAGGTGCTTGATGCAGGACAAAGGGAATTTGGCCAAATGCGGAGAATAACTGTATTGACTATTGTAATATTTAACTCTGCTATATTTGCTGGCCTATCAGGCGAGTATAACTTCTCCTAAGCAGAAACACTTAATTCAAGCCTAGCTACTGCTGCCTCAAATATCAAACTGTCATAGAATAAGGTCCTTTTCAGGCAGTGACCATAAATACCCTAACACCTGAGATTACCATGAACAACAGTGTAAAAGCGTGAAAAATACACAGAAGGGAAGGAAACGACTCAGAACCCATGTATGAGCAATTATTTCCTTAATATTCTTAAGGACAGTGCTCCTTAGTGCTCTATAAACTAGTTCTACTGTGACGGAAGCTAAAATGATTGCTTAGGGACCACCAGACCATATCCAAGTGGCCCCTTCACAGCTTGTACAATCTTCAGGCCTGCGCCAAGTGGCAAATAAGATGGTCATAAGTGGAAGGGAGTTCAATTATTTGAACAGTCCCATGTGTATGTCCCACGGGTTTCTATTAGATTTGAAAGTTGCTTCTATTGTGAATCTACGCTCCAAGTAGCAAACCATGCAGAATATTCTAAAATAGGCAGTAATAGCAGGCCAAATGGTCATACATTTCTCAATGTAATATCTGCTGCACTGCTCAGTACGGAAAAAAAAATTTAGATCTCTTATATATTTTTTGAGAGCAAAACTACAAGTAGTTCATCTCACCATCTGTAAACTACTCCACTACACTAAGGTTTTTACTCAGCAGAAACCTGTTATGTTCTACTCGATTGTTAGTGTCTATGGGTACCTGTCAAATAGACTTCATTCTATTGAGCAACAACATTTAGAGAAGGATACCTCTGTGAATCAGACATCCTGCAAAGATTCCTTGAGTATTATCTGAAGTTTTTATACTCGCTTTTGCTGTGATGAAAAAATAGCCCTAGGGGATAGCTAATTACATAAAGTTACTATTATTAAATTTCTTTTAAAAACAAAATAATTACTATGCCCATTTGTTCATACATACACACGTTTATACATAGTACTGTTAAGTTCAGAATTGTAATGTGTTCATATACCTCTGTAACCAGCACAGAGATAAGGGTATAATCCATAGGAAAAATAGAGAACTAAATACATGTCAGATGAATAACAGGGAACTTCCAAAATTCACATATCTATTCTTAAAGGTAGTTTTTTTCCCCACAGTAACATTATCATCCCAAAGATAATCCCCTTGCATGATGCTATAAAAATATCCAGAGAGAAGACACAAATACATATAATCACTTCTGTTAAAGGACAGAGTGAACAGCAAGGATTTAGAGGCTTTGGAATCCATAAGCATTACCAGGTGGAAAGAGCCAAAATAAAAGACACTCCGGAAAACAAACCAATGTAAATAAAAGCTGCTTGTGACAAGTAAATGCAGGCTGAAGGGTAAAATTGCATAATTCTTCTAAACATCATGGAATCAAAATTTTAGAGTTGAAGGGGATCATAAAGATCATCCCTGGGTCAGGGGTGGCAACTTCAAATGTCTCAGGAGCTGGTCAGGTAACAGGGGCAGGAGGGGAAAAGCTGAAATGCAGTGAAGTGGCCAAATGGGAGGGTATGCTTCTCTGAAACAAATGAACAAAAGATAAATAAAAATAAAAAAACACTGTTCTGGGTCAGAATTAGCAAGCAGACCACTTGGTTTCCAATTCTGACAAAGTCCAACCACATCATTTTAGAGGTAGATGGGCTCAGACCCGGAGAGGCCCCTGACTTCCCCAAGCCCACACAACCACAGGGGCAGAGCTAGACACTGACTAATTATAATTACATCGTTCAGCAAGAACCCGAGGAATTATTCTGCAGCAGGCAGCTCTACATGCTAGACATGCAGGAAGAATACAAGGATCAGCACAGGGCAAAATGGTTCCCATCTTCCACGGACTCTGGTCCAGAGGGTGAAACAGGCAATTAAACAAGCACTTATAAAACTGAGACGAGTGCTACAATGAGGAAATTCAAGGTACTGTGGGGACACACTGGAGGGGCTCCCAAGCCAAAAGTCTCCTCAGGCATTTGTGTGTTAGCAACTCGAGTAAGAGGAGAGGGGACCAGAGGAAAGCTGCAGACGAAGGAATGGAAATAGGGCTCTTGGGGAAAAATGTCTTTCAGGACTTTTATTGGTTCTTTCAGTGTAGAGTTAGCACATTCCTTTCCAGACATTACGGTAATACTCTATACATTTACCCATTTTGAATGAAGGCCCTTCTCTTATAGCTTTAAAATTGTGTGGTTCTACAGGAATCTACAGAAACCTTCGATAAACGAAGCACTCTGTGAGATGCTAGGAATACAGAACAAGTCAGGCTAGTACTTCCTCCAAGGACTGGCAGTCTAACTGGGAGACAAGGCACCTACCCCAGTATCTGCACTGCAAAATGGTTAATCTCGTGACATAGTGACAGTGTAATTGAAACTGCCAGAATGAGTAGTAAAGATAATGAATACAAAAGGATCAGACACATTATTTTGGGAATGGTAACTGGAACATACTTTTATAAACTTTGACATTAATTTTTCTCTGAGTTATCTTTCCTACAAAGGAATTAATACAATTGTTTTAAAAAGGCTCTCCTTGGGGTACCTGGGTGGCTCAGTCGTTGAGTGTCTGCCTTAGGCTTAGGTCATGATCCCGGGGTCCTGGGACTAGAGCCCCGAATCAGGCTCCCTGCCTGGTGGGAAGCCTGCTTCTCCCTCTCCCACTCCACCTGCTTGTGTTCCCTCTCACTGTCTCTCTCTCTCTCTGTCAAATAAATAAATAAAAATCTTTAAAATAATAAAAAAAAATTTAAAAATTTAAAAAAAAAATAAAAAGCCTCCCCTCTTGGGGTACCTGAGTGGCTCATTCAGTTAATTTTCCAACTGTTGGTTTTGCCTTAGTTCATAATCTCAGGGTTGTGAGATTGAGCCCTGCATCAGGCTCTGGGCTGATTACAGAGTCTAGTTGTGACTGTCCGCCATATATAAAGAATTAGTATACTTGTAACAACTGAAAGTAGTTGAGAAATCTTTGATTGCCCTAAAGTATTAGTGTATTTTCAGCATTTGAAGTAATTGAGAAAACTCTGATTAATTAATGAGTTATTTTAATGCTCAGAATTCAAACAAATTAAAACAACAAAGATTGATGGAGGCAATTTCCTTACTATTAGAATATATAATTTATTCTTGTAAAACAAAAAACTTAAAGCCTCTGCCTTCGGCTCAGGTTATGATCTCAGGGTCCTGGGATCGAGACCCACGTTGGGCTCTCTGCTCAGTGGGGAGCCTGCTTCCGTCTCTCTCTCTGCCTGCCTCTCTGCCTACTTGTGATCTCTCTCTCTCTCTGTCAAATAAATAAATAAAATCTTTAAAAAAAAAACAACCACAGAAAATACACGAATGATTGTCACACTTTCTGTTTTAGCTATGCACATCTAGTGCTGTTCATATTTTTGGGTTATATTTTATTCTGTCTGAAATATATTTCAACAGCAGTTAGAAGATTCATTGGAATTCATTCTGGTCAATTTTTCACAGATACACCAATTCTATAACATCATCACTGCCACTTAACACTAATGGGCATGGATTACATGTCAGACACTGTTCAAATTGGTTAGCCTGTATCTCATTTAGTCCTCACAACTCTACAAGGTAGATGCTATTGTCATTACCACTTTATGGATGAGAATTCAATCCAAACACCATGCTATAACTTGCCCAAACTCACACAGCTAATAAGTAAGAGAGGCAAGATTCACCCTAGAAGTGTGATCCCAGAGAACACAGCCTTGTCCCCTCCAAGATAATGGTATCCAACAACCTGATATGGGGGGATATTATGGCTCAATTTTCTGGTAATAATGTCTTTTGTGGGCATTCGAGGTATTCGGTATTAGTTAAAACCTATCAAGACTGATGAGAAACATATTCTACCTACTAAAATTTCTAAATGGGGCAAAGAAGGAAATACATGTTTTGTGCTTTTACCTGTTCTTTCCCAAGTTCAGTGCTAGTGACCACTAGGAAGTAACCAATCACTAAAAAAATGTACTTCCTGAATATCGTTCCCTCTCCCATGGCTCAACACCAGAAAAATGGTCCTTACCTGCTGGTAGTGATAGCCAACCATGTGGCAAAATGGAAAACACTGCACTGCTAAAAAAACTAAGGGTTAATGTATAAAATGACTTAATATACAGAAATAACCAGTACCTTTAGGCAGTAGTTTCTGAGATATGCTACCAAAAGCACAAGTGACAAAAGAAAAAATAGATACATTGCACTTAATCAAAATTAAAAACTATATTGTATTTTGAGGAACATCATCAAGAAAGTAAAGCGTTAACTCACAGAAAAAAATATGCAAATCACATATATGAAAAAGGAACTTGCATAAAGAATATATGAAGACCAGGGCACCTGGGTGGCTCAGTGGGTTAAAACATCTGCCTTCGGCTCAGGTCATGATCTCAGGGTCCTGGGATCGAGCCCCCACATCAGGCTCTCTGCTCAGCAGGAAGCCTGCTTCCCCCTCTCCCTCTGCCTGCCTCACTGCCTACCTGTGATCTCTCTTCCTCTGTCAAACAGATAAATAAAATCTTTTTTTAAAAAGAATATATGAAAACCAGCTTAAAGTACAATAAAAGTATACAGTAAATTACAATAAAAATACCCCAATTTAAAAATGGTCTAAGGATTTGAAGAGACGGTTCTCCAAAAAGACATAAATGGCCAATAGGCATATGAAAAGATGCCCAATATCATTAGTAATTTAAAAAATGTAACTCAGAACCATGAGATACTACTTTGTCCCCAGTAAGATGGCCAAAGAAAAAGAGGACAACATGTGTTAGCAAGGATGTAAAGAAATTGGTACCCTTATATGTTACCAGTGGAATTATAAAATGGTGCAGCTACTTTGGAAAACAATTAAGCAATTCCCCCAAAATATTAAACACAGAGTTACTATATGACAATTCCATTCCTAAGTATGTACCCAAGAGAAATTATATGTCCATACAGAAACCTGCACATGAATATTCACAGTGATGATACTCATAATAGAAAGTAGAAACCAACATAATACCAATGAACTGATGTATGTATAAATAAAATGGCATATTTATACAATGAAATATTATTCAGCAATAAAAATGAATGAAATGTGGCTGTGTGCTACAACATAGATGAACTCTGAAACATTACGCTGAGTGAAAGAAGCTAGTCATAAAAGACCACATATTACATGCTTCCAGTTGTATGAAATGCTCATAATAGACAAATCTATATAGACAGAAAATAGATTAGTAGTTGCATAGAGCTCGTAGGTTAAGGAGAACAGGATGGGGATTGACTTTAATGGGTATAGAACCTCGTGAATATACTAAAAACCACTAACTATACACTTCAAATGGATGGATTTTATGATAGAGGAATGATATCTCAGTAAAGCTGTTTCTAAAAAATAATGAGCAGGTTTCTCCAGAAGTTGATTCTGCAAAAAAATTATACCCATTAGTAAGTTCATTTCTAGCATGATGTGCATAAAAATAAACCATCTTGACATCTTTGTTGTTTCTCCATAAGAAGTTAACTGATTTCTAAAGATCAGGCACAGGATACACTAGCATCCCTTGGGAAACTAAAGTGTTGTCCTAGGTAGAAGATGTCCTTGTCTCTCAGTCACAGAGCCACTGTCAAAAATCTGTAGTCCTAGCTCACTTGAGTCAATGATGAACAAGTCATACATAATTTGAGAGTAGCAAATAAGGTCTACATTCAGCCTTGGTGGGTGTCCTAGATACTAGAGCACATTTAAGACATCTATATCCCAAATAAGCCATAATTTTCTCCCTGTTGTCTCAGCACCATGGCTCCTCATCCCACACTCTTTCCCAAATATGGTAAATCTGTGGTTTCCTAAGAAACCTTTACTTTGGCCTTTACTAAAATTTGCTTCACGATATCTGAAGATATTTTTCTACCTGGAGCTGGATCCTTGACCTGAACTCAATTTTGGGGACACTGACACTCTCCTTAGCTCTTATCATTCCTCCCCTGAACCTGGACATATGGCTGAGCCCTTAGCTACTTCACCAGTTTCTCTTACGGAAAAGGATTGGTCTCCTGGGACCATGACACAGCCTTGCTCTGCACCACTATCTGCTCATCATCACCACTTAAACGTGTTTGCCAAGTTTAGAAGAATGGAAGGGCAACCAAGGGCTTAAAAGAGGCTTTTTAAGGAAAAAATAGCCTTTTGGAAAATTGACCGTTGATTTCCAATGTTAAAACCACAGCATGCATTCATCAGATCTTTGTTGGCTTTGAACATCATTGATGACTCACTACATTTGCTCTCCAAGCTGCAAATCATACTGTCCGCTGTTCTTCTCTCCAAGATTTGCAAATATTTGAAGGTACTCAGGAAGTTGTTGAATTATTCTTGCCAAATGGCAGCCTACAAACCTCAGGTATGAAGGAGGTATGCATTAATTTTATGTGTGATGACCCTGGATACCCCTAAATACAATTGTTAGGACCAACCACTCATGACAGAGACAGAAAAATCATTTGTTTCAATCAATATGACCTTCAAAAAGCAGAATCAAGGTAACAATCATCTAGAGTTGCTGAAAGTCACAGAAAACTATTTCATGATCCCTGGAACATAGTAGCACATGTGAAATACTAAGGGAAGATCATGCTTAAGTTTATTAATGATAGAACTTACCTAGTTGTATTTCCTTACTATAGCTATATCCATGCATATAAACAAAATTAAACTATCAATCATCTGCTACTTAATAAAACCAATGGCAACAATTCAGATACATAGATACAAGGTTAAAAGAAGTGAAGGTATCCAGAAAGCTATGTAGAACATTGAAAATTCCTTTTAAAAATTTCAGGGAGCACGGGGTGCCTGGGTGGCTCAGTGGGTTAAGCCTCTGTCTTCGCTCAGGTCATGATCTCAGGGTCCTGGGATGGAGCCCCACATTGGGCTCTCTGCTCAAGCAGGGAGCCTGCTTCGCCTTCTCTCTCTGCCTGCCTCTCTGCCTGTTGTGATCCCTCTCTCTCTGTCAAATAAATAAATAAAATCTTTAAAAAAAATCTCAGGGATCAGAGATTTGGGGTATAGTTACCTTGAAAGAAAAACAAGTATTCCATTTTCTGGGTAAGCCTCTACTATCAACACCTGCCAGGAATTACTGAACAACAGTTATTTTCTACTCTTCTCTCTCATCTTTTTCATTCTTACAGGATCCTTAGGGGGCATCTTTAATCCTACAATTCTTTATCTCCTAGTGTTATCATTTATGTCTTCATTATTCACAGTTTCAATATATTATGCCAATCCTTTCTCAGCTAAGAGTGAAAATGCTGCAGAGAGAATATGGATTAACAACTTTAATGTTACTATTTAGGTTTGCCCGTATTTAAAATGCTCTTAGCTTACTTTATATAACTTAAACTTGTATAGTTTATTCCTGATTAATTCTCAAGACCAATTTAGTTCCTGGAAACTGTGTGCTCTAAATTACTCAAAAAAGTTTAATTTGTTAAAACCAAGATTGACTCAATATGGCTTTTCTAAAAACATCACTTTCTTAAATCTGTGGAAAAAACTCACGAGTGGACTTTCTGCATTGGAGAGTTACCAGGTGTCTCAACAGCTTTTAGCTCTAGTTTTTGTAACATTTTTAATAGAGATGAGTTATGAAGACTTTACTAAAAGCATTTCAGGATAGCCAAAGATGTCTTTAGTGATTCCAACATAAAAAAGATGATAAATGCTTATTAGTCCCAGATACTTATCCTCCCTGCTCAAAACAAACAAAACCAATCACTTTCTATCTTCACTGATCTATTGATTTAAACAATAATTCTTAATTGGGGTTTCTTGTGGACTTCGGGAAATCTAAATACCTTCAAAATTATATGTAAAAATTAGCATTTTGTGATTGCATATTTTTGGGAGCAGAGGGATCATAGCTTTCACCTGATTTTAAAAGTTTTCTTTCTTTCTTTTTTTTTAAAACCTCAATATATTAAGAACCACTGGCTTGAAAGAACATAAGAAGACATTCTGTAGGGAGAAAAAAGTACTCAGTGAAAATAATGTTTTTTGCAGGACGCTTCCCTACCTTTGTCCTTATCAGAACACATTATATCTTACCTGAAAAAAAATTCCAAGGAATCTAGAACAGCACAGCTGCTGCTAATGTGGATGTACTTAGCTTTAGTTTTACCATACCACTGACTGCTGAAGATTATTTATGAACTACAAGCAAAATTGTATGCAATTATTTCTAAAAATACCTACAAAAGTCATCCAGCAGCTTTTCATTATGCCTGTACCCATCTCTTAAGAATTAGGATATGGCTCTCCATATCAAGGCTTCCGTAAGACAAAGAAAAATAATAAATATTATTGTAAAAAATAGATGTCATTGAAGGAGAGTTCATAACACCACAGGAATGACTGTTGAAGTCACAGTGTGATTCTATGTGAACCCCAGAGAAGAGAAAAAAATGTATCATTCAGAACTTAATCATTGCTACCATATGCATAGTCAATTCCTTGTAACTGATATAAATGTCTCTGGGAGAAATACAATATGTCAGGAGTATTTCTGACTGACCTATACTCAACTAGCTATTACTCAAAGGTCAGTGAGAAGAAAGCACCACATCAACTCCTGCTATTTATAAGGAAATAGTTACAAAGAGGAAAGAAATTAATGACTTCTCACCATATGGTATCATATACTAAGACTTCATGATGTTTTCTTAAACGTCTACTTTAATGTAAACATAATTTTCTCAAGCATACTAGGCATAGAAAAATTTATGGCTATAGAAAAAAAAAATCCTTCCATTTTGTTGAAGGAGCTATTGCAGAAATAAAGCACAGAACTGAGGTTTCTCCCAAAGCTTTGTGTTGTATATATTAAGTGCCGCAATTCTAGAATTTTTGCATTTATTTTTCATGTAAATTCTTAGTGCCTATACACTATACATTTATATAAAATAAAAGCTCCCTCTAGTGGCTAAAGAATGACTATTTTAGCTCTATTTTAGATTTGAAGAGCTTACCCCACATACCAGCCTTAATGGTTTAGTTATCAATTAATAAACTTTGCGGTCTTGGAAACTTTTTTAATTTATATTATATCTATCACTATTTACCATATTAGGAATCAAAACTGAGATTTAAGAAAATATTCACTTAAAAATAATAAACTCATTAAATGTTAATGTAACCTTTTTAATAAAGATAATTATGTTCAAAAAATTATATGAAGAGATTTGCTGTTATACATTTTTACAAATATATATATTGCATATACAGTTTTTTATAACTATGTATTTGTAATATATAACATATATATTACATGTATATATGTAATATATAAAATTTGTAAAAAACATTAATATATATATACCAATCCTTCCCATTCCAACTACATTATCTATAAGTCCTCACATAGCATTCTCAGATAATTGTGGGTATTTTCCTTTAATACTACACCAAAACTTGACAAGTAATAGTTTCTTAAAGTTTAGTTGCATTGTGGAATTGGAAACCTTATCAATGAACTTTTGTACTCTCCTCCAAAAAAATATAGGTCCATGTTTCACTTTGAACACCCTGTGTCCTTTAACCAAGCATAGATCTTAACATTATACACTGGTCTTTTGGAAAATATTGCACTGAATTCTGTATATCTTCCAAATGTTCACATATCTCACTGTCAAAAAATCACCACTCATTTCATCAGGAGATGTCTTTACCAATTCGGAAGCTGTCACACTAATGGCAACATATACAAGTTTTCCAGTACTTTTATTTGAAAGCTTGAATTTTTTTCATTGCCTATAAGTATTGTCAATTGTTTTCCTTGAAGTGGCAGACTAATTGAATCTTGTTGGTTTTTGAGAAAATGGCTATGAAATACCCAAACATGAATAACTGTAGTTTGTCTGCCATTCTTTCAAGTAAACTTCAAGTTCCATGGGAAATGTGGCTGGTTTAGCAAATCAAACAATCCACATCCTCAAGAAAACCTTTGTACTTTGATATGCAGAAGAGCTCTAAGGATACTTCCCATTTCACCAGGCAAGCTATTAAAAAGACCATACTCAAGGGTTGAGATTTAACATAACTAACAATTTTGGCTGCTTCATCAAGGACATTCTTAAGCAAAGCTGCCTCCTCCTCCTCCTCTCCCCTTTTATTCTGGTAATGTGAGTGTGTAGTAGTGCAGACTAGTCAGTTGGGTGGTACTGCCTTGAGATGTGCTAAAAGCCTCATAAGTATTATACCCCCAACTCCCCCACCCCCGCTGATTGTTGCACTATCAGTACAAATGTCAATACAGTGAAAAGAACAAGGAACACCTTCATATCATGGAAAGTTTTGACCTCAGAGACTCCCTGGCAGTGACCTGAGGATCCCAGGAGTCCACCAATCATGGCTTGAGAACCAGGGTGTATATGATACATGGGACTATAATGTTGCAATTGAGAGATCAGTTGGTTGGCTTATTGAATTGACAGAAATAAACATTTAAGCTTAGGAAGTCACAGTGATTCAAACAAGGCCACACAGTTCCTATGCAATTCCCAATGCAAAATCCCTCTCTAAGAAGGGATTTTAAATTCTGAGATTCTTAGTCTAAATATATTTCTTAAACAATTATGACTCTTAAAAAATATTCAACACCCCCCCTCCATTTTCTTTAAGGATGAAATTTTTATTTTAGCTTTTTTTCCCTTCTGGTTCATTCAGGGACTGTTTAAGGCAAAACTTCTGTCATGAATAGTATATGGATTTTCCAGAGGCAGAGTTTTATCATGAAATTACAAACAGTGTATGGTTTTGACCTAGAATAAATCTCAGGGCTAAGTTTGTATTACAACATTATTGAAACATATTGGTGTTTTAGTGCCTGACATGATGTTTATAATAATTTTTCAACAGAGTGTTCTGTTTCTATATTCTAGCTGTGAATTGTTATCCATCAATATGATTAGAGACTAAAAAACGTACTCAACATTTCACAGGTTAGGAAAAAAAGGAGATACGTATAGAGTGCTGTATTAGACACAGGTGTAGTTGCTATATAAACCGCTATATTTGAGAGATGCTATTTGAGTACCCAAGTTAAACTAGTGGAAGACTATTAAGTGCTTTATAATCCAGTAATCCAATGAGTTTAATACACTAAAGTGAGAAATGTAGGAAATCCTACCTATTCTGATTTAGCTAAGACTCTCCATCACCAACAGAAGCTCTAAGTGCTAAATACCTATCCCCTACTTAATGAACACACATGAGAACTTAAGATTGCTTCTTTGGGTCTATTTCCATTTCAACATATCCTTATTCCTCTTGAAACTGCTCTTACCAGCACAGTACTGGTGGTAACAGCATCTGGTGGAGGCTCATGGGGGAAATTTGTGTAGCTGCATTAACAAAAGCAGCATGAGCATCTTATTACATTCTTGTCAAGCAAGACCTCCCACATCATTAGCAGAGAGAATGTGGATTGGACCTCCTTTACTGTTGATACAGAAGGCCCACAGCTTTTTGTTGTCAAACTGCATTTTCCAGACTTTGTGAGCCCTGAGAGGAAACCCCAAACTTTGATTGCTGAACTCTTAATATACTATGGTTCATGACATTACCCAGGGTAGGTGTGTTTGAACATCCTCTGGGTCATTACTCATTATACCAGTGGAATAGTATAAAAAAACATTTCTCTCCCTTATGAGAGCAGCACAGAATGCCACATTCAAAATATGTCCATCACAAGTACCCTTACATTTTTTTCACATAGTAATCTGTTGACAATTACATAGAGATTCCTAAGAACTATGATAAAGCTTCTTATAAATGTCTAAGAATTTTATTGTATTAAAATGTAATACAGAAACTAGGATAAAAATTGGATTCATTGATGTTGGTCTAAAATAAGTTTTTGGAGAACAGTGATAAAAGTAATTTTGATATTGAAGTCTGTGTAAAGTAATGCATAACATATGCAATTTCTACTTTGACTTATCTCAATGTAAAGGTAAGGGGTGGAAATAATTTGTATTTAAATGTAAAAAGCAGATGAACTGGCATTTATTAGTGGAATGTGATTTGCTTTCTTTTATAGATAATAAAATATTGATAGCAACATATCTAAGAAAATTTGGAATACTATTTCAATTAATATCAATATGAGATGAACTCAAATTTATTTTCAAAGATATTCTTATTTACCAGTTTCACATTGGTTTTGATTGAAATGGCTTGAGAGTTCTGACTATATCAGTATATACCATAATACTTTAATTTATAACATAGTTATTATTCCATGTGCAATATTAAGACTGATGTCAAAAATTTAATGAGTTGAGTCATATAATGAACTTAGAAATGACTGCTTTAGAAAGCAGATACATTAATTTGAAAAGAAAGTTTTTATACATCGACATTGCTTGCAGAGAGGAAATAATTAGCAAAATATTCTTTATTCCAAGAATAATATAGAAACAATCATCATAGTAAATGCCTTTTACAAATTTTAAATTTTGGAAATATGTAATAATAAACATAGGAATATCTTAAGAGTACACTGAATTCTTAAAAATTCTATTTAAAGCATAAGTCTCTTGCTCTTCTTGTCCTTGTTTGACTCACTTGCCTAGTAGGAAATAATCCGGTGAACTGAACATTTAAGTATAAGTACAGGAGATTATAGCTTCTTCACCATTGACTAGAGCTGTAACTCTGCGCAATGTCTCAGAGCCTCTGAACTGCCCTAGAACAGTCCCAGGAGGCAAGATCCAGGGAAGGAGAAGTGAGTGAGCAAAATAGTAGGTGAGGTGCTTCTCTGACAGCTCCTCACAGATGACAGACTTCTCTGTACAGAGATATTCCTGCTCCCCAAAAGTTGAGACAGAGCTGACCTTGATAACCAGGTGTTCTCAAGACAGGTGTGAAACCAGGAAAGGGCGTTCTTCCCTTCAGCCTGTTAATGTGCCTGTGAATCACATTAACAGGCAAGTAGGAGCCAGAAAGGAGAACCAGCCCCACAAAGTATTCTTTAAAGTGCAGTTGATTTAACGGTTGAGTCAACTAACTTGCAGAACGAAAGGAAGAAACTTGTTCAGTGTGGAAGCCAGTGGGTGTAGCTTAGGCACGATAGTGTATGAATTGTAAAATAACAAAGGAGTCCTCTAGGGCAGGGTGGCTGGAGGTGGTGACATGTGAGATGAACAGAAGTAGATGAGAGTGAAGT
>CM053608.1:40546261-40593572 GCA_028646535.1 Procyon lotor | reverse complement strand
AAAGGAAGGAAGGAGGAAGGAAGGAGGGAGAGAGAGAGAGAGGGAGGGAGGGAGGGAGGGAGGGAGGGAGGGAGGAAGGAAGGAAGGAAGGAAGGAAGGAAGGAAGGAAGGAAGGAAGGAAGGAAGGAAGGAGGGAGGGAGGGAGGGAAAGAAGAAAGGAAGGAAGGAAGGAAGGAAGGAAGGAAGGAAGGAAGGAAGGAAGGAAGGAAGGAAGGAAGGAAGGAAGGAAGGGTTAATGTCCCACTCACGCAGGATGTGGCTAACATTACAGAAGACAGAGTTCCACATCCAGAGATTGAGATTTAAAAAAGGTAAAGCCAAAAGCCAAAGAAGCTGGCTCTTTACAAGAAACCTAGAGGATGCTGTTGAAAATGGTTTCACTGACCACACTAAAGAGACCCTTTCAGAGAGTACATACAAGCACCAGGGACATGCAATCCCTAAAAGGGCGGTATGCTAAAAATAACTGAAACTTGTAATAAAGTACAAACAGAGTTATCCAAGACATAGATTTAAGCAGTAATAGGTGAAAACCTCTTAATATTTGGGTGTTTATTTGTCAATAAAGCACATCGATAGCACTTTTTCCAATATACTCACCCAATGTAATGAATTAAATAGTAACCTTAGGTTACAAATATTGAAAGCCTTTTGTGTTAAATATTTTCATTTTTTTATATGAGACCTAAAACACTGAAAAATATCATCCTACATTTGTCTTTGGGCCAAGACTGCTTCACATTTTGAGCAGAGAATCAAGTTTGCACTAAATATTGCCTTCCAGGGCTCTTTTCCAATTTCTACCACATAAACATAAAGCATACCTAAAGAAAAAGATCTGCTTTATATTTATTTATACTTTTGAACATGCCTTTCATCAAGGTCTTAAGGGTAATGTGCAGAGAACAAGACCGATCAGTCAATGGAATACGGCAATGAACTTGTTTCCTCTCACATATCACAGCAGAAAGGGTTCACACCGTGAACCCATAATGGAATGGTGGGGGAAAACATTAAATTATAGTCTCTAGAGAAGACTTAAGACTTAAAATCCAAGCTAACATTCTTATATCTAAAATATCTTTCAACTTTTAAATCCCCAGGCAGGTGTCAAGCTCCTCCACGGAGCTCAGTACAACATCTATTCTATAGTAACTGCTCAATAAATAAAGGAAATATCTGCCTTCACTGTATACTAATGGTTAGTGAGATATAGTTGTATAAAAAAAGTTTAGAACCCTAGATTTTTATCCCCAGGGCTGAGAAATCAAATAATTAAGCTTAAAGTTACTTTAGGACTCTGGATTAAAGAACTCCTCCTAAAATGGCATTTTAAGCTGTCAAATTCATTTGTATTATAAAAGACAGAAACTTTAAAAATGTCTGTTGTGGAAGACACTATTTTAATTGCTCACCAAAGATCTTTTTCTCCTCCTAGGCACCCAGAAAATCTTTTTTTTTCCCCCAGCCCACTTTCATCTAAATAGCATCTTGTAGACAATAAAGAATTGTTTAATATATGTTTATTTAATGACATTATATTCCCTACAATTTCCAATGATAGGAATGTTTGATGAATTTTTAATCTATTTCTACATATATAAATTCATATAAGGCCTCAAAATCCCCATGAAAAATAAATACAGCTTGGCAACATTCTGGTTGTAGTTCCAGTTGTAAATGTTCCAGTAGGTTGAATATGCTGATTATCACTGAAGTCATCAAGAGTAGATGTTCAGGCTCAAGAAATACATTAAATAAACAAAGAAACACAACAACCAATTTTATTCATTGAAATAAATGCTACCTTATAAGATAATCAGACAAGAATGCGAAATTATACATAGCAGGCTGTTAATCACAGCAGAGTTTATAGTAACAAAACTCAGAAAGAAAACAACAAAAACATTTATAGGGAAATAGTTAACCAAGATATAGAACTTTCAAATGATAAAGTCTTATAGAATCCTAATCTTCATTTACTAAGATGTAAAGGAATCTGTAATATCTTAAGGAAAACAATGATATCTAGACTATTTCTATTTTGATCTTTGTAGTTCTATATAACACCAATGTGTTAAGATTGGTTACTTCTAACTAGAAGAACTATTGTTTATGTGAATTACTCTTTATGTTTCTATAATTTCCCTTTTTGACAAATAAACTTATGTTTCTATTATAATATTAAAAAAAAACAAAGCTATTTTAAAAATTGCTGCCACTGGAAAAAAAAAAACCTTAAGCAAAACATTTTTCTATGGTCATTACTGAACCAATGAATAATTTACTAGGTATTTCATCATGTAAGTCCTTTTACTTTTAATTCAGCATTCTGCTTTGAAAATCTGTAGTATTTTCATTTTGCTACTTGAGTAATGTCCTCCATTCACACATTAACTGCTACTTTTATATTCACTTTTCTAATGAGGTAGGGTTCTATATAGAACATTTGTCTTTTCCCTGCTCTAGGTGAATTTGAGCCAAACTAATATTTAGACTAACACTAAATTCCTCAGAAACAATTGGGTCTCTTGTTAATAGGTTGATCTATTTATATTTTTTTTTAGTAATCTCTATACCCAACATGGGGCTTGAACTCATGATCCCAAGATCAAGGCACATGCTCTTCTGACTGGACCAGCCAGGAGCCCCTCTTGTTAACATGTTTACAAACTAACATTATCTAATGGAACCTCTGGCAAAAATGTAAGAATAATGGAGAAGAGTCTTAAACTTTTAAACAAAAATTAATGTAAACTACTTTCAAGTTAAAAACATATTTGTTGGGGTGCCTGAGTGGCTCAGTCGGTTAAGGGGTCTGCCTTTGGCTTAGGTTGTGATCCTGGGGTCCTGGGATCAAGCCCCATATCCAGCCCCACACTAGCTCCCTGCTCAGCGGGGCGTCTGCTTCTTTTTCTCCCTCTGCCTCTCCCCCAGCTCATGCTCTCTCTCTGTTCTGCTCTTACTCTCAAAAGCAAATAAATAAAATAAAATATTTAAAAAAAAGATATTTGTCTCAAGTTTCAACAAAGGCAATGAAACAACCAGATAGCCAAGTTGGAGGGAAAGGGAAAGAACCTTGATCTGTACCTCACATCATACACAAAATACACTTAGGATTTATATCTAAATTAAAAGTATAAGAGATTTATAAATAAAAAAGTTAAATTATGAAATTTTTACAATAAAACATAGGACAAGATCCTTAAAACAAAGATTTCTTAGACCAGACACAATATACAGAATTTAAAAAATAAAATTGATAAATTGGACTTTGTCAAAATTAAAATTTCTGGTCTTCAACAGATATCATTAAGAAACTAAGAAGGTAAACCACAGACTGGAAGAAAATATTTCTAATATGTGTAATGATAAATGACCTATATCCAGAATCAAAAAAGAAAAAAGAAGGAAAAAAACCTTCACACTAAATTTTAGGAGAAAATCAACCCACTGAAAAATGGCCAAAAGAATTTACTTCATCAAATAAGATATACTCACAGCCAATAAACACATGAAAAGATGCTCAACATAAGTCATCAGGGAAATGAAATTTAAATGAAATTTAAATGAAAATTAAATTTAAATGAAATGAAATTTAAAACCACTTTATAGTAATTAGCAGGCCAAACATTAAAAAAGAAAAAAAGAAAAAAAGCTGGCAATACTAACTCTTAATGAAGATGTGATAGAACAACTGAAACTCTAATACTTTTCTGATAGGAGTGCAACTCTGCTGGAAAATAGGCTGGCAGTCTTCTAAAGTTAACCATACACTGACCATGGTGTCAATTCCATTTCTAGGAATTATTCACCCATGATAAATAAAATTATGTCCACAGACATGTACAAAAGTGTTTATAACATCTTTATTTATAATAACCCTAAATACTGTAAACAACCCAAATGTCCAAGAACAGATGAATGGAAAAACACAACTGTGGTATATCCATACAACAGACTACTTAGCATAAAAAGAAAAGAGCTGATACATCCAGACATCCAGCTGGATGAAATTTTCTAAATTGTGTTGAGTAAATACAGATTGTATGATTTCATTTCTATTAAGTTCTAGAACAGGCAGCACTAATCAATAGTGGTAAAAATCAGATTAGTAGCTTGCAGGGGAGAAGATGACAGGGATTAGTTGCCAAGGTACATGGGGGAACTTGCTAGGGAGATGGAAAAAAATGACCAATATCTTCATTGTGGTGGTGGTTAAATGAGTCCATAGATTTGTCAAAATTCACCAAATGTACACTTAAAATGCATGCATTTTACTGTATGCAAATTATGTATCAATCAAGAAATTTACAATTAGATGCTTGGCTATGAAGATTAGAAATAAGTAAATTCTTTAGACTAGTGGTTTATAAGCTGTAGCTTGCATCAAAATTACCTGGAAGGGAACTGCTAGATCCTACCTCTAGTTTCTGACTCAGTGATTCAGGGGTGATGCCCCAGAAATGTGCATTTCTACCAAGTTCTCAGGGGATGCTGACATTCCTCCTCCAGGGCACAGCTGGAAAACTACTGTCTTAGAGGCAGACAAAAATGATCCCTAAATTGAGTCAATTACATAGGTCAATTTCAGCAAGAAGGTCTTGCTGCAGTTAGATACAGACCAATTTTACTAGCTTAAGTCCACAGGCATGTGTCTCAATTTAAAGGGAAAAAAATTTAGTATTTTGAGTAATTTCCTAGAAAAATAAAGTGAGCTTTTTATTTGCTTTCATGGGTCCCAGGAGTCCCTGGAAATTCATAGAGGGTTGGAAAATCCTCTGAAATTCAACACAAATTTTTTGTGTGCATGCTTTTTTTTTTCCCTAGAAAGACAAAGTTTTCATCAAATTTTCAAGTGAATATGATCAAAAAAGATTAAGATACACTAAAGTAACTCTGTGAGTATCCTTTCCATTTTTGATTTTCATATACATGAGTTTTCTTCAAAGATAAACAATAAGTGAACATGAAAGCTTACCACTCCATTTTTTTTTTATTTGTGCTGAGCACTCATAAATTTCAGACTGAAGCCTTGGCATAGATATTATGTAGGTCACTAACAGTGAAGAGGAATGAATAAGTGCTCACTATTGAAAAGTAATGAGCACAGAAAGAGCTTCTCAGAGTTGCAAGACATTTTACAAGTGTAGTTTTTGCAAGTAAGATTAAAATTAAAATATTCTTAATTTCGTGTTATTATAATTTCACCTTTCCCCACTTTTTGGTTTCAATGTAATTAAAACAACAAATAATCATGCAAAATTAACAACTATACTATGTGGCTCGGACAATATATGAACGATAGATCATTTGTAGACATAAGAGCATTTTTATTTGTGCATATAGATTTTTATGTGTAGAATATGCAAACATGGTTAGGATTATTTCCTACCTATTTTGCATTCTGTATAGGCGTTAATGGAACCACTGCACATAATATTATAATATGGCACAGCTCTCTATTCATTGTCCACTACAACTCCCTTTATCCCCTATGAATATAAAAGCGAAATATTTTCAGTCTTCCACCTATTCTAGAGACGCATTTAGCGGGCTGATTTAGTTTCTCAACAAGCCATCAGAAACCCTGTTAGAATCATTAATTTTCACAAACTAGAAAAAAACTGCAAATAATCATAGAACATAACCATCAACAGATTTAGTAAACTTATTTTGTATTCATATTTCATAATAAATATGCCAAACAGCTTCTACAAATATGTGGTCACTGACTGATATTCTGGCTTGGAAGTGCAGAGAAAACAATTTGATTGTAAAATATTATGACCACTACTAATTCTTTCATGCTCTGTTTTATGAAAAGGTCTGACTTTTCTTTTTCTGCATGCTCTTCAACAGGTTAGACTTATATATGCCCATGGTCTAGATAACGAAGGGACACTAAGCTCTTCGGGAGACAAAAAACCAACTCACTCTTATTTGAGCATTGTTTTCTCCCCCATTTTTAAATCTCTGCATAAAATCACCTTACAGAATATTATTTTCTCCCTCTTCTTGTCTGAGCTGTTGCTAACAGCTTTTAATTTGGGAAGTCTATCTCTGAGTTTTCTGCGCCTCACTGGTTTCAGCTCAATTGTTTCTCTAGCCAGCAGAGCATTTCATTTCTCCTGAAGGTCACTGCAGGCTGCCAAGGCTTTGAAAACATACCATCTTTTCATTCATGCTGCAATCTAACCCTGCAGTGCCATCAAGAGAAATGGAAGCAGGCATGGGACTTTTTTCTATCAACAATTATTGAATTTATTGTTATATAAAGTGAGTTAGGCCATCAGTGCACAAGGACCTTCCATAACTCCACTTTTTTTCAAGGCAACAGACATTATTTTTTGTATTTTAGTAGTTTGCCTGTGTACAGATAATTATTTGTATAAATTATACCATAATGTCATCTGCTTTTGGAAGTAACTCTTCCAACCATATCGCTACCAGTTGCAATAAACCAATGATGCAGGAAGCAGCCCCAATCTAAGGACACTCATAAAACGAACACCGCATTGGCCATCTGTTGGAGGAGGGATGGCATTAAATGTAATGTGGGCCTGGAATGCATCCAGTATTGTTTATTCTGTCACATATCAGATGAGCACTGAAATCAAATTGATGATTTTTTAATTCCAAGGGGACAAGGAATGTAGAGAAGTGGGAGATGATTCCAGAAATACCCAAAAGTATTCAAGTGATGACTTCAAAAAGAAAAAAAAATAATAATAAAAGCAGACAATCTCAGAGCAAGAGTAATCCACATTACAGATACCAAATATTTATATTATTTGGCTAACAGAAATTCACCATAAATATTACTTATGTGTTCTGTAGTTAATGCTGCTGGAAAAAAATAAAGCTCTCTTCGATGAACAAGGTCACGGAATCATCAGCACCAATTATTTCTAAGCTTTTAAAAAATGGCAAGTTGGGGCACCTGGGTGGCTCAGTCGTTAAGCGCCTGCCTTCGGCTCAGGTCATGATCCCGGAGTCCTGGGATCGAGCCCCTCATCAGGCTCCCTGTTCTGCGGGGAGCCTGCTTCTCCAGCTACCATTCCCTCTGCTTGTGTTCCCTCTCTCGCTGTACTCTCTCGCTATGTTTCTCTCTGTCAAATAAATAAGGTCTTTAAAAAAAAAAATGGCAAGTTTTTTTATATTTTAGATAAGATAAAAATGTATTATTTTATATGCTAGTATTTTAGATTAGTTTATAAGAAAAAGCTGATACTGTGACTCAGGAGTTGTTGGGGTTTTTGTTTGTTTATTTAGTTCTAATGCAATGAAATTGTTGCATAGCAGTTTACACAGCTAGTTTGAGGAATAAAATGAGATTTTTCTTGTAAAAGCAAGTTATTCCAGTGTGTTTTAATGGGAAACTCACTGAAATCTGATTCAAAGATCCGGTTTAACATCTTAGATTTTCCAATCATTAGTAAGGTGACTTTGTGCAAGTAATTTAATTTCCCTGATTCATGGTTTCTTTAAAATGTAGAAATTACAAATGAGGAATTCATGTCCAATATCTGTGTAAAAGTTAAGGCATTCTAAGAATGTAAATAATTTTATTTTCATTTTAGTAAAACATATGGGTCAGTCTTGGAGGAATGCCCTTAGGATATGTCATGTTCTTATGCAGAAGTGACCTCTCCCTCTCCAAGTAATCTCTTCAACCAGCATTACGCACAGGAATAATCTTTCACACACTTGGGGTAAACTGAAGCACGTAATTCTAGTTCCGGATCTCCCTCCAGAAAGAAAGTGATAACGGAAACGCAAAGGAATTCTAAAATAGTCTTAAAAACCACAATTAGATAAATACTGTTTCTTCAGGGTTCGGGGAAACACCTATGGATATGACATCTGAATAGGATAAAACAATGTTTTTGATTATTCCCGGTATGATGGAAAAGACATTTCATGCATCCACCTGTTCACTCAACAGATTCACGGAGTACCTACAGGGGTAGATTATGCATCTACCTACTTGGGACCAAAAGTGACTTGGGGCCTGTCCTTGCAGAACTTATTTTATTTGGAGTATGACACCGACACAGGTCAACCAAAACATTCGCAAGTTGTCCAAATGCTACGAAGGAACCACAGAAGAATAGTGGGGGCTAGAGGAGGGCTGGAGGGTGGGGGAATTAGAATTGGAAATTAGAATATCATATTAGAAGAAGGAAGTTTTTCTCCACTTGAAAGTCTGAACTATCAGCTCTTACACACATAACTGGAGAGAGCTAAACCCACTACCGTGAGAGCAGATGCCTCCCAAGCTCCCCTACCCTGACCTGCCAAGGCTCATTAATCTCCACCATTTAACACCTCACTATTCACGGCTCCCCATCCTGAAAAGTAAACTATATTCTGTCCTGTCCATTTCATGGCTGGCCCATAATATATGACCGATTAGGAAAAAATGCCCTAGCCAAAAGCATCATGCATATTTTCTTAGCAAAAACTCTTAGCAATGCTTTAACTCAACTTCAGTCTCTTCTTCATTGATTTCAAAATCCATGTGCGTCACTTTTACAATTTATATATTTACCATCACTGCATTGTTCAAATTTTGGGGTTTTTTTTTTTTCCCTTGCTCACTCTCAGAGATCTAATCTCAGACTCTTTAAGCAGATTAAAAAAAATAAAAATAACTGCCTGGCAATAAATAACTGTCCCGGGCAAAATTTTAATAGTAAAATATAGGTCACTGAATCTGCCCACCAAGTCTGCACATTATTATTTCCTGTTTCTATACCCAAATCCATTCTCTTGAATGGTTTTCCCTCTAGCTCTGCATAACTAACTAAATGCTACTGTTCTGCCTCTTAGAGGTCACACCATAAGCTTAGAGCATCCAGCATCTAGTTACAAATAAGAGCTCTGGCGTCAGCCGACCAGGGTTCAAATGCCCACTTGACCTCTTATTACCTGTGGGATGTTGGGCAAGTAAATGAACCACTTGGGGAAGCAGAAGCACTTACCTCATCAAGTTGTTATGAGGATTTACCAACATGAGGATATGTAAATCACTCAACATCATGCTTGGACCCAGCAAGTGCTCAGTATCTATTAGCTACTGTAACTCTATAATCTTTTTTTAAAAATGACTAAAATATCAAAATATTACTTTTATCAGCTCCTATCAACCAAAGGAGAAACAAGATTTAGGCATTTCCTATTATCTAGATGGTCTTTTTGTTTTGCTTTATTATACTTGCTTGCAAAAAACAAAACAAAACCTACATCAGGGACCATCCACAGTATATATTTCAAATACACATCCAATTTTGTTTATGCACACTCTATTAAATGTGATACATGTATATTTGTATGTCTCTAAAGATGTTATATATTCCAAACTCTTAGAGAAAGTGAGAACTCAATCTGTTTAATTTCCTTAAACTTAACACATTTCTTTTGGATTATTCAATTTGCACGCACCATTATGCAACACTTGTGAGTTAGATCAACTCCTCTCCTTTGACTTCAAAGATGTTAACTGCTAGGAGTGATTCCATAGACAAATAATGCTTAAGAGAATGATCTCTACCTTCAACTTTTTTGTAAATTTGACTCGTAGAGTATATAGCCTCTGGTTACCAGCTCTCACTATTTTCAAAGTCTATCCATGGTTTTGACCATGTTGTTTCATGAAGGCCACTTCAAAAGCCTTAATTAAAAAACAATGTCATTTGCTCATTTCTTATTCTATTTTTTCTCTTTTTCAGTACCCTGAATATAAATATCATGTAGGAAAGCTAAATGTTATTCTTTCAGAGAGTGTGCACCCTCCTTTTATACTTAAAAGCTGTACTGGAAATCATTACATATTTTTATTTAAATTTCATCTCATTCTTTTGCTCGGATAGTATTCTATTGTATGAATATACCTTAATTTATTTGATCAGTCCTTAATGATGGAAATTTAGGTTTTTCCAGCCTTGGTTACTACAATCAACATGACAATAAACATACTTCAGTTCCTTTGCACACATGTATGTTGGTAAGCACCTGATTCTAATTTTTTGTTAATGGCTCCACCATTATCCCAATCAGGTTGAGAATCTTATCTCTTTGACCCTTCGTAATAATAGATGGCACATCAGATTCAATCAGTTCTTTACTGCATCCAATTTTTTATTAGAGAAGAAGTGGTGGTGGTGATAATAATAGTGATAATAAAAATAACTAACAGAACTTGTTCTTAAATCTTATAAAAATTGCTGTTGATGGGAAGGTACTTTGTAGGCAACTGCATTTTTCTTGGGACTTACATGCATTATCTTTATTTCATACAATTAGATGTTATTATGCCCATTTTTCAGATGAGGAAGCTGAGGCTCTGGCCAAATTAGGAATGTGACCACAGTAACAGAGTGCTAAGGATAGGCTATGTACCTGGTTTCTCTTAATTCCTAAACCTATACTCTACCCTCAAATCTATGTCTCTCTAATGCACAGTATCAGTCTTTATACGCTGATCCATTACATCTCTAAATCCTGAATTTACTCAGTGTCCATCACTATCTCACTAGTTCAGGCAGACCACTGAACTAGACTCCTACGGGGTCATCTTGCCTTGCTTACTTCCTTCAAATTTATTCTGCCCTCCACTTGCCAATAAACTCATTCCAATACTAATTCAGTTATGTTGTAAGATTACTCTTAGTCCAGTACTTATGGTTCCTCAGCATCTGAACCCACTTCCTTTGTCCGTCCCTGATACCTGTTCTGCTGTGGAGCAATCTCAGGGTTCGGGGACTTTCTCAGTAGGTACACATGACGTGAGGGAGGACAAAAGGGAGACACTGATCCGGTAGGGCTCCCAGTCCCTTATCCTCATGTTCAACAGAATAGTTTTATTTCTGTCTGCTTTATGTGTAGGGGAGAGGGGTCACATAATAGTTGAAAAAAAACACCCCACAACATTCCCATAGTGAAAAACAAAAGAGAAAACCATTAATATTGTGGAAATACCAGCTCCGTTAGGACAGGAAGTTTTTCTCTTGGTCACTGCAGTATTCTCAGTGCCTAGAATAGTGCCTAGAAAGTAGACACTAAGCATTTGTTGAAGGTACGAACAGATGTATGAATTTAATTAACTTTGGCTCCACGGATGTACTAATAGAAACTTTGGGCAAGTTACCCAGCTGCTAGAAGTCTCTTTTTTTCCCCTCCTGTGGAACCTTCTGCTCCCACACAGTAGCATTGTGGAGACTGAAAACGTAAAGGGCCAAGCACAAGAACTACAACAGCCTGACTTCTGTGTTTATTGCTCTCTCAGGTCAAAGTCTATTTGCTGTCTCATAAGTATACCTGGAATTTCCCGTTTTCTTTTCCTTTAAAGTTTTTCTTCATCAGAGCCACTAAAGGCTTTTCCCAGAGTCTTTCTCAATTAACCCAGCATCTGACTACTTATTTAATTGTTTGACATCCAGATATTTCCTGTAGTGATGGGAGCTGGAGAAAAACAAGACTATGGGGTGCCTGGGTGGCTCTGTGGGTTAAAGCCTCTGCCTTCAGCTCAGGTCATGATCTCAGGGTCCTGGGATTGAGCCCCATGTGGGGCTCTTTGCTCAGGAGGGAGCCTGCTTCTCCCTCTCTGTCTGCCTGCCTCTCTGCCTACTTGTGATCTCTCTGTCAAATAAATAAAATCTTTTAAAAAAAAAAGAAAAAAGAAAAATAAGACTAGGCTGGTACTTGCTGGTCACTTAATAATTTAATAAATTTGTGACTTAATAGAACAGTCTTTCAGATTGATTGTTAAAATCAGACTTACAACAAATGAGAAAGGCACTTTTTTCTTGCAGTCACTACTGAATTTACTTTTCTCTATGTCATTTAGATTAATGTAATAAAACTTTTTTCATTTATACAGTGCTTGATAGTACATAGACTATTCCCTGATATCATGTGCAATTCTCATTACTAACAGAATTGTTAGCCATTCCAAAATTTCTAATAGAATTGCTAGCCATTTCAAAATTTCCGTCACCAAAGTCAGAGAAGGAAAGCTCTCTATACCTACAAATGTATTTCCTGTGGTACCAAAAATATGTTGTTTTAAAGTAGCAACATAATGTGTCTTTGGAAATGTGTCTACATTTCCAATTTGTTCTATCCTAACCCTCAAAATGAATAAATCTATAGTAGTCAACTAATTTCAAAGCAACTTAATCTTAATTTTAAGACCACACTAAAAGTATTATTTGCACAACCTTCCCTAATCAAGTTTGAAAAAGACAGATGGGACTGCTTTTTCCTTGCACTGTGTTTATAGTTACAATCTACATTTGCTCATATAACACATTAAAAAAATCAGCCGCAGAACTGACATCAGAGAAAGTGATTCCAAATTCTAAATATATATCCTAAATTCAAAAGGCAACAGTGAAGCATATAAATTCCCCATTGATAATGACTCAAATCCATGTTAGCAAAAGTAATAAATGTGAAGAAACCTATTTGTGAAAGAACAGGAATCCTGGAGGTCATTTCTATAGAAGCTGCTGAGATAGCCCTTGAGAAAATTCCTTGCAGACACTTCTCTTCTTGCCTTCTACACTTCTCAATCTCTCTGAAGGTTTTTTTTTTTTTACTTACCCACTAAAAAGACTAGATATTCCATAGTTTTGAGAAATGGCAAGCACTGATAGCTAATGCCACAGACAGTATTAAGCTTGCCAAATATTTTCTGCTCCTCCCTGGGGAAGCCCTGTATTTCTTTGCTTCATTCATGTCAGAGCTGGCCATAGGAATTGATTTGGCCAAAAATATGAATATAAGGAACTTGTGTCACTTCTAGGGGGATGCTTTTAGAGCTAGCATGTCTTCCACAGTGATCTCTTTTCCCCACATTAAAAGATCAGCAATGGTCCTCATAGGTGGTGTTCTGAGAGCCCGGGTCCCACAGTGCATGCAGACCCCTCTTGGAGCAGAGCCCTCCAGCCTGCAGTGGAAATGTCGTGGGAGGGGAAAAATGAATGTTTCAGGTGTGAAATTGGTACGATTTGTTACCTCAGCACAATCTAGTCTATTCCTGACTAACACATGTAGATAAGAAGTCATACACCAGAAAGAAGGGGAGCTCTTTTACCTAGAAGGTGCAAGGGGAAAAAACATAAAGCAGATGTTGTTGGAATTAGAGAAAAGGAACATATTTAATGATACATAATTATAAACAGGTTAAGGACCTCCATCTGGATGACTATTAAGTGTGTAAAGGGGGTATAGGTAATATCATTCAATTGTTAGTAAGTACTAACAGAACAGGAATACTTAAATTTTATCTTCAGAAATCAAAGCATTTTTCATATAGACAGGAGTTCAATTCCTATTTCTACCTCTTTCTACCTCAACTCTGAGCAATTTAACTTAAGGTGATATTCCCGATCTATAAAAGTGAAATAGGGAAGACCTTGTTGGGTTATTGTGAAGGTAACAGAGAATGCATGTTAACAGTCTAATATAGGATGTGGCATACAAGGGCTGCTCGATCAACACACATCTTATTGCTTCAGTATATTAAGTCTACACAATGAATAGAAAGCTAAAGTTTACAAAATTATCCAGAGTCCAAAGCTATGGGCAGGCTTAGGGTGAATTAAGGAGAACTGGCTTCAGGCTTTGGACCTTAATTTGGGACAGATGTTTTCAAAGGTTCCCAGAAGAACAAGACAATATTAACATTAGGGCTAAAGAGATCTAGAAGGCTGTTTCGAAGGGATCCTGAGTCAGGAGGTGAGATTTAACAAAGACATACAGAGAACACTCCAGCAGGAGAACTGGGTTGGGGGAGCTTCTTCATGCCCTTTCTTAGTTCCTGAGAGTGTGAGATTTGAAGAACAGAAGAACAAGGAGTTTATACGAGATAAAGCCCGCCTAATAGAAGAATTACTGTGCATTGCTGTAGTCATTACTGCACATACACTGTGCTTTCTTGAAATGCCTACCCATTCTGGTTCCCCTTAGACAAGAGCTGCCAGGTATCATTGACACCCAATATAATTCCTGGGTGAGAAAAATCGATAAGCTTCTAAGATTCTGGATCAGGAGGAGAGAGTTATACTTGTGTTCCCTCGAATGTCTTTTCTGAAAACCTTCATTTCTAACTTGGCCCTGGAGGGGCAAGTGGTTCTTAACATGGGTAGGTTTCTGGTTTCAGCTCATCACTTTTATTCATCATTTACACATGGCTTTTGACATTCAATCACAGCACAATAGAACAGAATCCTTGGACCTAAAACATTTTGATGCAACATTAGTTTGATGGCTTTGACTCCAAGTTTTAAAAAATGAACACCCTTCCCCCCAAATTATTTAATCATTATGTAGGCTAAGATTTATTCTCCTGAGTTTCTTACAGATATTTGCCCATCAAGATAAATTCTCTTAGAAAAAGAACCAGGGTGTTTCATGGAAAACTATATCTTTGCATTTTAGGCATCACTTGTCAGTTACTGACTTATTTTTGTGTCCTTTGTGTTCTCCAGCCAAAGCCTATTCCTCTTACTGAGACAACTGGATGCACGAAGCCTATCAGTAGTCTCTCAGTATGGTGACATTCTGAAAGAAGACTTTTGGTCAATGTATTCAAGTGCATTCAGATGGACCAGGAATAGACCTGCACACTTGAGCAAACCCCCAATATAGCCTCCTTTCACTTATAGTGGTCTATGGGATCACCACTCTCATGCTTTCTAGTGATTCCAATTGTGGATAATGTGTCTCATCCAACTTAAGGGGCATTATAGCACAGGACAACTTTAGTCATATGGCTAGTCATTGAAGTACTGTGAAACCTGGAAATGATTGTTATATATTCAGGAAATATCTACACTGGGTTCCAAGCCAATAATCTGGAGAAAGGAATATTTAAACAAAGATTTTAAAAAACCCTTTGGGTTGCTCTGCAGTAGGGAATGATCCTTGAATGCATCAGCCTAATCGTCCACTTTCTGAATGAATGGTTTACTAAATTTAACATCTGTATATGATTTATGAACCCACTGCAGTAGATAGAGCTTGGAGCAGAAAGGATTCTATAAGTCAACTTGATGGAGTTGGTTATCTAGGCACAATTGATAAAGGGTTAAAATAGGAACCTATTTAAACCACAAAGTAACCTAGGCTTTGTAACAAAGCCTGTTCCAATTTAAAAATGGGTACCCTAGATCAATTTTGATAGACATCAGGGAACCTGGTTCAATAATATGGTGGGACAGAAACATGGTGAAAGTGTTATTTCTTTGTCAAGGTGGGTTAGTTTTGGAGGGTGGTTTCATTACAAGTTAGCAGAGAAGGAAGACAGATTTTGGATATGGCTGTTGTGCATGTGAAACACACATAAAGAGATGGAGAGAAGGGTCTCAAGAAGTTTTGCTGCATCCCAAGATTCAAATTGCTTGTTTACTATTATAGTTATTAAAGTAGTATTTCTTTAACTGAATGTTAGACATGTCTCAAGACAAAAAGAAAAAAAACAATAAAAACAAAATGAAAAGAAAAAAAGCCCACTCACCTTTAAGCAGGTATGTAAGGCTCCTATAAGCTTTACTCAAATGACTTTCCATTTAGAGCTTCTAGACTGAGTTCAAGGTTGACCTCCTAAGGGAAGTACTTTCTTATTCCTTTCCCTCACAGTCTCTTCTTTGTTCCTCTACTCTTCTTCTTTAGTACCTCCTATAACTATGATTTCATTCAACAAATATTTATTGAGCACCCACTATGTGCCAGGCCATATTCTGGCATATGGCAGACTGGTGAACAAAAATTCTTGTTCTCAGGAGAGTTTACATTCTAGTTGGTAGGAGGGAAGAAATGACAATGAATTAGTGCTTATTTAATTGTAATGTGATAATTTGCTTTCTCACCTGACCATGAAGCCTGAGGACTATGTTTTGTTCATATCTATGCCACACAGTAGGCCCTCAGTAAGTATCTGCCTAATGACTAAATGTGGAATTCTGAGTAATGACAATATTAAAAGTCAAAGATGCTCTTAAAAGAGAATATTTGAGCATTTATTCCTCAGCACTAATTTATGAACTAGCACAGTAATTAGAGCAGATGCATAGTAGTGTTTCCAATTATATAGATCTAATTTTGGAAAGTTTTATAGTTGAAACATTGAGTTGTCAAACATACGCAATTTCAATGATCACAATACTTCTTTTCAGTCAATGTCCTTGAATCCGATAAACTGTTTTCAGTGAATAATCTTCTATTCCTGGTTGGTTTCTAAAGCACAAAATAAAAATAAACCTCTATTCTTAATAGGACTTAAATGCCAATATATTACAAGATTCGGTAGGGCTTTAAATTTAGAATGTTAGTGCAGTTTTGCAGTTTAATAATCAAAATAACTCTTAATGGGTCTGAACTAAATGCTCGCTTACATATTTATATTTAGTATCCATACAAATGCTGATTCTTAGTGCTGCTTCTTAGAATTTACTTCTTGCAAAAGCCCCCTGAAACAGATATGCTCCTATTTTTTTTTTCTTTTAAATAACTTTGTTAGTTAGGATAAGCAGTGTTAGTGAACAGAGATGGTCCAGGGCCCAGTCTGGGGATGTGAACACAGTCCGTGGTCACAGTGTACTTGTGCATATTGACAAGTATCAAACTAGTGGGTTGGCCCCATCCTTTTGCAATCTCCATTCATTACCCTGCTGCAGCCCCCTTGTTCTTTAGTTCGTGTCCACTAGGGGGTGAGTGGGAGAGAGGAGGAAAAACAAAAAAGATTAAGTTTGGGAAGTCTGCTGACCAGTTTGAGGATGGAAGCTTTTTTGAGGATCAATTTAGGATTCCTTGATTCATATTCATTTTGCCTCTTATTGCCATGGATACATAAGTTTTTAGGAATATAGCATTTATAGTGGCAAGTTACAAGATGGCAGTAAATTATACTGAGTCTATTTTTACGAAAATAGAAAAAAAGAAGTGCTGTCCAGATAACTTAAAGCAGCACTGTGGAAGCGTACTAGGCCATCTCATAAAAACACCTTCCAGACATGCAACATCACACTTTTTACTTCAGACTTGGGACCTCCAGTAACTTTCAGAATTGGGTTCCACAAATGGGAGAAAATATATGACGTTCTGGGACCGGTTTCTGCTGATAATGCCGCAAGAAGCTCACCTGTTCACATGTTCTGAGTGCTAGTTTAACTAATGAAAAAAGCAAAAGTCATTCAAGTCAAGGAGCACTAGTTTCGGTGCTCTCCAGGGTCCTCCTACACGCCAGCAGCAGCCAGCTCCCCACCCCAGACTGGGGAGGTCAGGAGGGTGGTACCGTGCAAGAGACTGACCACCTATCGCAATGTTTGGAGTTAGTACGAATTCCAGGTGAGAGCAAGACACGGTAGTGGTGGTGAAATAACAGGGGCAGTAAAAGATAAAGGACAAGCATATATGATCAGAAGGAATGAGTGGAAAGTGCAATGAACTTTAAAATCCAGAGTCAATAAAATCTGAAATTTGACAGCCTATACTTTCAAATACTCTACAAGCTGGAGTTGTGTGTCGGGTTAAGAAGAAAGGAAGAAACACAACAGTGTCTTAATGTAATCAGAAATTACTAATTTACATGGGTTAATTGCATTCTACCTCTGATCTCCAAACACCTTCACCCCACCCCCAGACATACACACAGACTCAGACACAAAAACGACAACAGGCCATTCCAGACCGGGCACCAGCGGCTGGCACAGGACTGCTTCTTACTCCTTGTACAACCTGCCTGGTTTTTTGTTGTCGTCGCTTTTAAACCACTTTTGCAGTTGCTGGTTTTCTTTCTCTTTGTAACCATAGACACGCCCACGTAGCACAAGCTCAATTCCAGCCAAACTGTGTGTGTGTGTGTTTTGAAATAAAGAAAACAGGTCTTCTAGTTCTGTGTTAGCAAAGTCACCTCTTCTACTGTCAGTGCTAATGCTAAACATGTAATAATACTTTATTGTCATGAGCAGGAATCTGCTTTGCTAATTAAATGCAGCTGTCAGTAATTACTACTTGTCAGTGTAATCTATTTTAGGGAGCTCTACTTTAAATGATAAAAGATGGGCCTGATATTGAGAGGGTGGGATAGGCAAGGTGACTTGAGAAAGAGAAACTCACTCTTTTTTATGATGAACGAGTAACTACTGTCAAGATACCTCAAGTGGGTTATTCTGTATTTCTTCCGTGCACGAGTAATAAAGTTTGCAATTAAATAGTCCTTTTCATATCTGAAATCTAAATGTCACCCTTCTGTAATACCAACAAGTACTATGACTTTCAGAGTTAAAAATACATCATGATGGTAATCGGCAAGAAAAACATCAATAGTGAAGTCCCTATAATCTCTACCATCAAGTAGAGTTCAGTTTAAATGCACTTTCTCATTCTCACAAATGTATTAGAGGAATATCACTTTGAAAGGTGAAAGGGGGTCGTAACTATTTCTTCTATACTTTTTTCAATGACATTCAACCAGGTTTTCTCTGGGAAAATGTTTGACTCCAGCTTGTGTCTTCAAAATTGACAAGTGAAAAAAATTCATGGGGCTTTTGCTTGTAAATCTAATTTATCTTAACTGATTCTGAAATGAGCCTCAAACTCTTTAAAGCTCTGTATCTATCTATCTTTAAGCAATGTCAGGACAAAGGTAATGGCAGCCCAACTCCCCGCATGGGACAGGTACTGGAGCTGCTGCAGATGTTGGCATTGACCCCCCAGGGTCCAAGGGGAGCAGACCTTCGATCCTCACCTCCCTCTCCTTCCCTTGACATTGAAAATGAATGTGGGGGCAGTGGGAAGGGGAAGTTGGAGTCCGAAGGAGTGAAGTGATGGGGATCAATGGACACACAGCAGGGAGAACGAGGGGCTTGGCGCACAAGTGGCTTTACCCCACACAGGCTCAAAGACTTATCACACCCCTCACAGCATCCTGACTGCCTCATCCTTCTTGTCCCACCATCTGTTTTATATCCAACACTCCAATAGTCCTCGTGTTACTGGATAATTAATTATCTTGTTATAGGTCCCAACAAATTTGGCAGCTACTCTTCTGCATACAGCACATTATTTAAATACGTTTAATAATTCGGTTGTTCATCCCAGACAGCAAAGAAAAAAAAGCTTTCCCAATGGAAAATAATGAAAAAAAGTAAAACTAGTAGAATGTATTTTTGAAACATAGTAGGCAAGAGGCACTAACTTGTGTTCTTTTTCCTGGGTCTCCTTCCTCCTTTGGGTAAGGGATGCAAGGTCCAGTGGGAATGGTATAAATTCTCCCTTTTCCATGGCATAAATTCTTACCTCCTTGACTGAGAATACACGGGTTACTCCAGATATTTCTAAGAAACCAAAATGTTAAAAATGTCAAGTGATCAGCATCTCAATCGAAGAAAGAACACACTAAATAGCAACTCAGCTCCTTAAGAAGTAGGGTTCATGCAAAGGGAAAAACCAGTAAGACAAACAAGGACTGTGGTGAGGCCTTGGAAATCTTCTGGCTCTTATGGGTTCCTATGACAATTTCATTGCATCCTTAAACAGCCTGTCATATGCTAAACTCAGTCTTTTGAATCAGGTCACACATTCCTGGAATAGAGTAGGTGCTCAAGAAACAGCTGCCAAATGCACAAGTGATGATTTTGCGCTATTGCCAGAGTATTGTTACTTGCTTCCCACTCCGGCCGGCTGAAGCCAGGGAGGGATATTTGAGGGCAAGTGATTAGACAGCAGGGCCAGAGGTACACCTCCTACCTGCAGGTTGTGATGACGGAGTGGGGAGAACATGGGCCTTGTTGTCCTCATGTAAGACCCACAGGTTCCCCAAGGCAACACACTCACAAAGACCTCATTTCCTTCTCTGCCCACACTCCGTCCAATATCGGGCTCCCTTTTGCCAACTTGGGGAGCTAAGACCCACTGGACTGTCAGCTCCAAGAAGAGAAAAGTCTTCCTCCTCGAGCACACTTCTGGTATGGAGAACCACGGGCACAAACACGGTAACGTGTGCTGTCAGACTGCGAGCCCCAGCCCTGTGCTGGGTAAGCGATGACAGCGCAGGCCCCAGCTCCTAGGGCCAGTCTCCCCAGCCCGTAGATTCTCTGGACGCAGGGAGGCAGCACTACAGTAACCACAGGCAGCCATCTTGTAATATTCTTCTCTCTCAGCATAATTACCAGTATACTTGTTTAGCTTTCAAAAGTATCCCAGCTTGGATGGTAAATTCTATGCTCATATTCTTAAAACAATTACATGTCTTTGGTTTGATTTTCTGACCTCTTATCTTCAAACATATTTTTAACATGTATTTAGGGAACTAGCTGTAGATCCAAATGGCTGATTGTTATTATACTGGAATTAGGTCCTGGAGAACTTCACGCTTGCAAAAGAATAAAATTATATCCTTTGTCAAGGTAGCGGAATTATTTGGTAATCAAGTCATATTTGTGTGTGTGTGTGTGTGTGTGTGTGTGTGTGTATACACATATGAGTTAACATGATTATCATAATATACACAATAAAATGCCACATATATGTACGTACACATAATATATACTCTTAGTTAACTTTTAAAACAGAATATAAATTCTTACAACAGTATAAAAATTTCAAAGTAAATTTATAACTGAAGGCAAACATGGTTCTCCTTTTACACTGCACATGGTTTTCTCTCAGCTTTAAGGCTTACAGTGGGAATGTAATGTCTATACAACCAGGAAATGTCAGTTAATGCTTTTATGTACTTCAGGGGAAGCAAATAACATATTATTTAATATTGTTTTTGTTTTTAATTTTAGAAATAATACCATATTAAAAGAAGTCAGCTAAGATAGCTTAAATATCATATTATATACATCAATATTTTTAGAGAATAGTGTATCATATTTTATATGTTATGCTTTTGAAGATAATGTTATATTTGTATTTTTGTAGGGAATTTTTTTTTTTTAAGATTTTTTATTTATTTATTTGACAGAGAGAGAGAGATCACAAGTAGGCAGAGAGGCAGGCAGAGAGAAAGGGGGAAGCAGGATCCCCACTGAGCAGAGAGCCTGATATGGGGCTCGATCCCAGGACCCTGAGATCATGACCTGGGCCGAAAGGCAGAGGCTTTAACCCACTGAGCCACCCAGGCACCCCTTGAAGGGAATTTCTTATTTTATTTGTATGTTTAGTTACTGACCAGGGGAATAGCTATACACATCTAAAAATGCTTCCTATTAAATATATTGATGGGCACCTGAGTGGCTCAGTAGGTTAAGTGTACAACTCTTGATTTCAACTCAGGTCATGATCTCAGGGTCCTGAGATTGAGTCCCATGTTGGGCTTCATGCTGGGTATGGGTCCTGCTTGAGATTCTCTTTCTCCCCTTTCCCTGTGCCCCTCCCCTACCCTAAAAAAATATATATACACATATCGGTCAAAAGGATATTTCTATTTCTTTAGAACTAGATAAGATGTTAATGTGGTTATCATATGTTATCAGCTAATCTTTTGGCTTTATGGAGTTTTCCATTTGGTCACAGTGAAGGAATTTAATTTCATGTTCATTTCAAATCTTAAAAGAGAAGAGAAATTTTTATCTCACATTACATAAGTACTCATAATTGGTTAAACATAAAGTATCTTGCTTTATATGGAAAATCACAAATAATACGATTATTAGATATATTTAAAAGAATTTGAAAAAAGAAAAGCTCAAAAATGAGCTCATGGCTCATGGACTATCATGGAATTTTATGAAGATTTCTTAGTCTTTTTATTTTTAAAGATTTTATTTATTTATTTATTTAACACAGAGAGAGAGAGAGAGAGAGAGAGAGAGAGAGAGAGATCACAAGTAGGCAGAAAGGCAGGCAGAGAGGGAGGGGGAAGCAGGCTCCCTGCCGAGCAGAGAGCCCCAATGCTGCTGCAGGGCTCAATCCCAGGACCCTGAGATCATCATGACCTGAGCTGAAGGCAGAGGCTTTAACCCACTGAGCCACCCAGGAGCCCCAAGATTTCTCAGTCTTATAGGTAGAAAATAAAAATTAAAATTGTCTAGTTCTCTATAGACCATTATTAGAAAAACGGAGAGACCTAAATCTACTCAAAAGTAGAAATCTTGTTAGATGGATGCCTACTTATGGACACTGAGAAAACTGGAAAAGAGGGGAAATGGGATGGAGGTAGAGAGCGAGTTTTCCTTGATCTCAGGCAGAAGAACCTTCTTTCTCATGCCGCATCCTAACTATATTTTCTCTCCATCATCTGGGACACTGAATACCACCTGTTTGTTTACCAGTCGGATTTGCTCATGGACTTGCAAATTCCTTGAGATCAAGGACTGAGTTACTGACCTCTTCAGCATCTAACCTACTGCCTGTTACACAGTCACTGCTCAATAAGTGTGTAGTAAAATAAATCAAGTAAGACAGTAAGGAAGGAAAAGGTGGAAAAAAGTAAGACAGAGGAAAGGATATGATGATTATTTCTCCAATAAAAAAATGTACTTAGTGCTTCCTATATTTCAGACACTGTGCAAGGCACTGGAGATACAGACACTGAGTGGGGTGGACGGAGTGAGCATATGTGCATGTTGGGAGGCCACTAACAAACAAGCCAATAATTGAAGAGTAGGATCTATATAGAGAGTACATACACTAGAAAGCCAGCCCATCCTGGTTAGGGTGGTGGTGGGTAGGGTGCAAGAAGGAAAGGAGTAAGGAAACAATAAGAAGAAGGGAGGTAGAGAAGTTAGACAAGCAGAGAGCACTCTAGGCAGATGGGTGGCAGGTGTAAGGGAATGGTGTGTGAACGAGCAAGCTCTATCCCTTGCCTGGAATCTCCAAATTGCAGGGACATCAATGTTGAAGGGGAGATGAGTCCCGGGCTGCGTCTTTGGAATAGTAAGATCTTTGAATGTTAAGCTAGTCCGAAATTTACCCTAAAAGCAAAGATGCTGCAGGTTATGAAGCAGGGGGATGACATGATCAGGTTTGCATTTGGAAAAAATTGCAGAAAGCCTGACAAAGTATAGGGACCTGACCGGTGAGGAGGCTGGTGTGATTCAAGTGAAATGTTCTTTCTGAATTGAGGCAGGCGCACTGGGGTCGTTGGGATAGGCAGGAGGAGTTCAAGGGGCCAAGCTGGCATGTCTTGGTGACAGACTGGAGGGAACATTACAAGATGATCCCAAGGTACCTGTATTCCTACTATGATCCTTATAACTATTCTCCTTGGTTTCTCACTTTTCTTGAGTGTCTGGATAAGTAATGTCACCAATACAGAAGAGCAAAATAGTAGACACTATTTGACAAGAGGTCACATTAAGAAAGTAATGGCCATGCAAATTTTCAAGCCCTTGATCTTATTGTTGGGAATTCTGTATTCAAAGGATGCTAGTATTTGTGGAGTTCAGCAATTCCAGGGCACCTGGGTGACTCAGGCAGTTAAGCATCTGCCTTCAGCTCCAGTTAGGATCCCAGGTCCTGGGGTGGAGTCCTAGGTCCTGGTCTCTGCTAAGTGGGAAGCCTGCTTCTGCCTGCCACTCCGCCTGCTTGCGCTCGCTCGCTCTCTCTCTCTCTGTCAAATAAATAAATAAAATCTTAAAAAAAAAAAAAAAAGAATCCAACAGTTCCAAAACGAAATGATGCTACAGTAAACCTTCATTGCTCAGTTGCCCATCTCAGAGTGGACAGGGTATGAGAATAAGATAAACACCTGACTGAACAAACTAGTTTGAACTTTATCCTAAAGTTCTGAAGAAAATGAGGCAATAATTACAGCTGATATTTATGAGGATTTTCTGGTGCTCCCGATACTGCTATCAGGACAACCGGCAATAATGTTCTTCACTTTTAAAGAGTCAGATATCAGGGTTAAGTGGCCACTGCACATTTAGTGCAGATGGAGGAAAGAGAAATAGAGCCATACCTGAATAAAAATAAAATGGAGAGAAGTACTCCCACTAGCTACCAATCTATGTGCTGGCCCATCTTTCCCTCAAGCACCCCCTATCTATCCTGCTTTCTGGCTCTGCCTCTCCCCCCCTCCCCACTTCCTACACCTCTCAGCTCTGTATTCCAGGTTCTGAAATGCCCAAAGGAAGAGGCCCTGGATCTGCCCCATTTCATCCTGTGCCAAATACCATGGAAATAAAGATAGCAAGATCACAATCCAGCATAATCCCCGCCCTTTGGAAGCACTTATCTGCAGGAACCCTGTAGCTCCCCAGTCTTGAGCCCTGCCACTTCTCCACACCGTGTCCTGGGAAGAAAGCCCATTTCCAATGCCCTAGATCCTATACTATTTCATTCAGCTCAGAAAAAGTAAGGCAATTAGGAAGTTCAGCCCACAGGCAGCTGGCTCACCAGATGAAGAAATTCCACTAGCATCGAGTATCAGTTCCCTATCAATGCATACGGAGCATCGATGCAACTATTTAGCAGGATCTTGGCAGACCTATTTAAATCTATTTAAAAATAGATCCAACAGTTTACTAAAAATTAATATGATCTCATTCTTTGCTTTAGTGGCTGTTGCACATACATCAGAAAAGTGTATGATAGGACAAAAAAAAGAAATTAAACTTTATTAAAAATAAATCCCTCTTTCATTGCAGGAAAGACACAGGGAAATAGGGAGGCATAAGTGTCAAGGCCCAGAAATCCAGGGATGGTGCTCTGGGGCTAAATGCTACTGAGAAGTCTGCTGGTGTGGGCACATGTGAGCTCTAGGCCAGGTGGCACGGGTTTGGATCATGGCTCCACTCCTCTAGCTCCAGGACTTCTCTGGGCCTCAATTTCCTTATCTGTGAAATGGAAATACTAATAACATATATCCCATTGAACACTTGAATGTTCAATGAAATGTGTTCAGATCTGTACAATGCTTGGTACATGGTAAATATTAATTAAATGCTATCTATTGTCATTTATTATTTTTCCAAAAATAAAGAGGTAAATAGTTATATTCGTTAGGATAAACTAAACATGAAGGAAAATTCATTCTTAAGCTTGATAGCCAGATATCTATCAGAATTAAATAGGTTACAAAAACAATAATAGGGGCACCTCGGTGGTTCACGTGGTTAAGCACCTGCTCCCTGCTGAGCAGAGAGCCCGATGCGGGGCTCGATCCCAGGACCCTGAGATCATGACCTGAGCCAAAGGTAGGTTTTAACCCACTGAGCCACCCAGGTGCCCCTCAAATAAGTAAATCTTAAAAAAAAAAATTTTAAGAATAAAACTAAACCAAACCTTTTAAATTATATTACTCAAGTTAATGATCAGAGTTAGAAAACAGCTTTTTACTTTAAGTGACAAACTCTGTATGGTATAAAACCGTAAAAAAGAAAAAAGTATAAAAGAGAAAGACATTTCTGTTTTTCCTAATACTTCAACTCATATTGGATATACAGATAAATATAAATTTCAATACTTTTCAATGGCTTTGGTTCTTCCCCATTAACTCTATCTGTAGAAGAGGTTGTATCTTCCAAAGAATTGTGTGAAAACGTACAGGTAGGCCCAGCAAGAAAAAATAGTAAAGTAGCTGTCCCTCATAATTTCTGTGCTTGACACAGGCTTTTATTTAGAACCAGTCTGACACACAAATTTCTTCTCTATCTTTCCCTCAACAGCAAGAGAATCCATAGAACCTAGTTTTACAAAGAAGAGCAACCAATTCAAACATACAAAATACACATACATATAAATAGATAAATACAGAATGATGTGCCTATTATGTTTAACCATCTGTGATGTTATGGTGATGTTAAAGGTGACAATGATAACAACAATATCAATCCCTATTTCCCAAGTCTTTACCGTGTGTGACACTCTATGCTAGTCATTTTGCATATATTATGATATGGAAATCTAGAATTGGTATTTCCATAACCATATAAAAGAATATTACTGAGAAATAGAAAGGTTAAGTAATTTGCCCAAGAATCCACATCTAATAAACCGTGAAGCAGGGGCTTCTAATTCAGCCAGCTCTGTCGGACTCTAGTGCTTATACCATAATAAATGCCTTTAGTATGTTGAGGCACCTTCAGAAACACTGTGACTTTTTTCATTGACTTGAGTTAGCTACAGTAGAGAGATTACAGTGACATGGTAATATGTTCATAAATAGTTCTCCAAACTATACATTAAGTAAGATTGTTAATATTTATGATAGGACAGTTGTGCCACCTCGTTAGTACATTACTTAATGTTTGTTAGGTCTTATATATATATTTTTTAAAATAAAAGGTACAATTATAGCAGTTTTTCTTTTGTCAACTTCTAAATTTAAATATTTTAATGAGTTTATTATTTCACCCTCTTTATGCCATCTTCCTCCTATCTCAGGCCATTCAGTCTCATAAAGATTATTCTTTCACAGGGTTTCATACACAATCGTGTCCTGAGATCATGACAAAGGAAAAATTCTAATCAATATCAAATCACAGTCTGGCAACTATGCAATATAAAAAATTGTTGTTTTTTTTTTAAGCCCCTGGACTAGCAACTTGTAGAATACTCTGTTTCGGTAAACGTTAATTGGATGCTACTTGTATATCCTGTGCATCAGAACAGATTAAGTCTCATTTCACACCTTCATAAAAAACTCTGATTCCTTTGGCAAGTACCATACAGTAACACATAACATTGACCTCTACACAAGAAGTTCACATTATAAGGATATTATGGGAAGCATAAAACATTCGGAACCAGATCCTCCGAGCCATTAAACCTACTTAAATATGGCACCAGTTCTTAAGTTACCTAATTTAAAAGTAGCTGAACCTAAGAAAATTATTGAGTCCATTAAAAACTACATTAAGTGATAGCCCTGCTCTGCTATTGCTCTAGCTCAGGTTACGTGGGTGCTTTATGACAACTGCCTTCCTTATGAGTTCCTTAAGAATTCACTCAGAGTTGGTAAGTGTCATCAATCTCAGTTGCTAGAATGTACTTGTTTTACAACGTGACTTGCTCCCCACTTGGCCCCTTATTTAAGTAAACTTCCAAAAATATCTGTTCAAGAGCAGTGGCACTGGAGGCATTTCCTGAGCCCACTGCACCTCACTTTCCTTACCTTCTCAATGAGGATGAGGATCAGACCCCGTTTACGTACTTAGTTTCCCTCTGTGAGACTGAGAGCAAAGTGGCTACGGAATTAAGTGCGTTAATACCAGGAGAGTTCTTTGGACAGCGGCAGGCACATATCAAATGTTATGATGAGAGCTTCTTAAATAAATCGTTCAAAAAAGTTGAACACACTCCAATTTTTAACATCAAAGAATTTGAGTCTTTGTAAGTACCATTCTCAAGATGATGCTGACTTCACAGACTATGTATGCCACAGAGGAGATTCTCTTCCTATTATCTGAAGTGATTCGACAAAGCACAGAAAGACAGAGAAACATAAATCAATACATAAAGATAAACTTCATATGTATACATGAGATATATGCATATATGTATCCAAAAGCATATGTGTACACATATAAAGCTTCCCACCTCCCATGCACAATCTAGGTAAAATGGGCTAAAGGCAAACCAACTCTTCAATCATTTCTTAAATTGACACAGTTTTCGTTCATAAAACTTTTCAAGAAAATGGAAAATAATCCATTGTACCAAATGCTAATTAAGACATGATAATGGAACCTGCCTAGGAGATCTACAGAGGTCCATTTATCCTGCCTATACCTTATGTGGATCTCCAGGTAAAATCTTTTGCTTCTACTTTTGTTAAGTGTTAGCTGCTCTGACTTAGATCAGTGATTTTTAAATGCAGTTATAAATAACTTGCTTTAATTGTCCTGTTGTAAAGGTTAGGATAACATTGTGACTCTCAGAAACAAACACTGATTCTAGAGTGAGCAAAATTTACCAACAATTAAAGTAGATTCTGGTAGGGGAAAAGTTACACTTGTGCTGGTTTCAAAGAACTCATATTAAATTTGCAGAAAAAGTAAAACGTAAGGTTTTTCTAAATAGTAGCAGTTTGGGTCATAAGTTTAGTTATTTCAGTTTTGAAGGCCCCCTCCCTACCAAAAAAGGACAAACCCTGAATGAAGATAAATCTGGAGTTTGAATAATTAGTCTCTCAACTCAACTTCTCCTCTCCTTTCAAACTACTTATCTTTCCTAAAAACAAACTATAATTCCATTTCCGAACAGTAACTCCTCACTTAATTGCACTAACTGCAAAATATGAAAATATCTGAATAAAGCACTACAAAGAAATCCAAAAAATGCTATGCACATAAAGACTTATAAAATATACAAGGATTCACATAATTTCAATGGCACAAACCTAGTGGTACTGCTCACACTCTATTCCCAGAGCTGTTAGCATCATTTTTAGCAAGCATTCCCTCCTCTGCCAGCTCCCTTTACTAGGAAGTTATCTTGAGAGTCATTTCATTCATGAATGAAAGTCCCTAAAATAAAAGACCATCCTGCCAGACATGTCAAGACAGCTAAAGAAAATTCTCAACTAAAATTTCCATAGATGTTTTCCTTTTTCTAAACAATCTTAAATAACCTTTTTTTCTCAAATTAACTAACCTGCTCTTTGACAGATGATTGCATTTTTAAGAGATGTTACTGTTTCTGAGATTCTAAAAACAAAGAGAGCAGAAAAGGAGCAAAATATTTGCTGTGTTCTATGAATCTGAGTCCACTTTTTCAATGCAACAGGAACATTTGCATTTACTCATAAATGAATACTAATGACATATGCAGATCTGGCAGGGCTCCACAGAAATCATACACAGAAAGCTAGAGCAGTGAATGGATAGTTAGATTTCTCCAAAGTACTCAGACAAAGAGCAAGAAGATTAAAGTCAGCATCAATTTTCTGAAGTTGAGTCATATCTAAATGATGTGGTGGGTTAAGAATAATGGTGGAATTTAGGGTGAAAGCAAAGTTGGCTTGATAACACCGTGTATGATTTTTGAGTCAACAACTCTTTGTTGACCACCTACTCTGGGCAAGATGCTGCTTCCCTAAGTAAGCCACTGCTTTGCAGTTCTTTTTACACAGTGTAGGAGTAAGCATCCTGCTTCTACCGAAAATCCTTCCTTGTTATTTAAAATAACATCCAGCTTAGCTTTGCATATGTGTGCGTGCTCCTGCGCTCAATAAATACTTTTTGAATGAGTGAAAATTCAGTGAGTAAGAAGGTTATTCATTCAAAAACATCTGTGTATGCCTGCAAAATGGTAAGGACAATGATGAAAGCAGAATCAAAACACTGTAAGGAGCACTTCGTCACAAGAGATGTCAATAAGGCAGCAACTCCCAATATTAAAATCTAAGCATGAGATCTGGCTTAGCCTAAAAACCATGATCCTAGTACTTCTGTGAAACTCCATTAAACACTATGCTTGTAATTTCCCATGTAACCTGATTTAGGCATCTATTTGAAAATATTTTACATTATTAATAATGTTTCTATGCATTTTACTAATTGAAAAAAGAATTATTTTTAAATAGTCCAGAGTATTTTGGAAGGGGTGAGAGCAGTTTTCAGTATCACTGTTCAGACTCTTTGCCCTAGAGACAGTTAAATTTAAACAACAGTTTCCTTCCATCATTATGTTTACTGTGTGCAGTATGCAGTATCTTCCTGCATTTCCATCAGTACACTTGTGATTGAGTTCACACTCCTAAAGTGAAAAATCCCACCCTGCTGCTCATTCAGTCACTTTAATCGGGGACCATTTGTAAACAAACAAAGGGAGGAAGGTAAGTAGTATTGTTTTCATCTCTCCTTTTAAGAGCTTCATTAGGAAAACCCACTAAGATAAAAAAAAAAAATCTGCTGCAACATAATTGACATCAATAAAAACATTTTTTTAAATAGCTTGGTACACAAATTTGCAATCCCTTTTCTAATCTTCAACTTTTTCTTTGGAATAGAAACTGAGTAAATTTGAAATAAACTGTAATGGATACATTTGTCTAAAGCCCTGAAATGAGTCAAAACTACTGAGGAAAGCTTTCAGAAGCACCGCCCTTGAAGCACTTCTAGCAAATCCGTTTAGAAAAGAGCACCTTCCTGGAAAGAATGACCACCCACCCTTGCTCACACCTCAACCTGACCCTGTATGCTATTTATCAGACTAAGTTTCCATAAATCACAGAAGAGTTACAGTGCAATTAAATGTATCCACGAAGTAATATGATATAAAGCACTTTGCAAATATTAAACCGCCCCTTAAGGGATCAATGTTTTCCAAGGTGGTATTAGGAGGGAGGAGGGAGGGAAAGTAGGAGAGATGGGGAGGAAAGGAGGTAGGGAAAGGGGGGGAGGGGAGAGAGAGAGAGACCCGTCGCGTGAGCACTGGGGTAACCACGGATCAGAGCAACGGCTCTCTTGGGTGGGCGCCCTTAAACACTCAAGGAGGAAAGCCGGAGAACGGAGCCCACTAGGGTGAAATGACTCCGGAGTTGAGGCGGAGGGTTGCTCGATGTGTACCTGGAACCGCCAGGTAGTGGCGTTCACAAGAGTCTGGGCGCTCCTTCTCCGCTTGCTTCCCTAAACCAAGACGAACACCTAAGTCCAAGGTGCAGGAGTCTCTGCGCTCCAGTCAGAAGCCACAGAGACCTCGCGCACCTCTTAATAACCTGACTGTCCCCTCGACTGCATCCATCTAGTATGCGTGTGTGTGTGTGTGTGTGTTTTGAGGGTGTGTGTTTGGAAAGGGTTACGGGGACTGGGGTTGCAAGGGATGGGAGCCGGCTGGGGAAAAGAATGCACCCGACCCGTAAGTTAACTGAGCCCCTGCCCGCCCTCCGCTCCGGCCTCGCAGCTCCCCAGGCCCCCAAAGTCGTCTCGCGCTCCAAGCGACGGCCCCCAGCCACGCCGGGAAGTGGCTGGGCGCGAGCCCCCAAACTCTGCGGAGCGCAGTTACCGCGTGTTTCCTTCCTCTCGCCCTCAAAGAGAGCCCAGAGCGCAGCGCCCAGCGACGGCTGAGAGCCTGTCCGACTGACACCGACGACACTCTAAATTTACCCCGGGAGTCACCCCGCCGTTTCCCATCTTGCACTAGTTTAACCCCAAGCCCCAGGGAACGTCTCAAAAGTCTACCCCGGGCAGTGCCTGGGAGGACCGCGCCCCACAAAGTGCTTTCGGCTGGCACCACAGCGAGGTCTTCCGTGGGCGCTTCCCCTCCCCGGTCATTTCCCCCGCAAATCTACGAGCTTTCCGCCCGCTGCGCCCGAGCCCCTCTCCGGCGCGAGGCGGGCAGCGCGCCCAGCTCACCTCCGTCCCAGGCGCGGCGGCGGGGGCGGGAGCCTGGGGCGCCGGCTCCGGGTGGCGCCGGGCCGCGAGTCGGCTCCCGCAGTACCGGCGTCAATTGGTTCAGTAGTTTCGGAAGCCCGGGCTCCGGCTCCGCGGTGAGCGAGTCGGCGTGAAAGGGAGCGAGCGACCGCGCTGTGCGTGCGCGCGTGAGAGTAAGAGGCGGGCGGGCCCCACGCGCAGGCGGCGGCGGCGGCGGCAAGGTCCCAGGCGGGGAGCCGGAAGGGGGAGGAAGCGGGCGAGAAGTAGTGGAGTTTAGGGCGCGTTGCCGGCACTTCCCCAGGAGGCTGGAACCAGGTGCGGCAGGGCGCGCTCCCGCGGCGCAGGCACGGCACAGGCAGCCGCCGGAGCCCGAGTCCACGCAGTGCCCGGGCCCGCAGCCGCTCTGCGGGAGGAGGTGCGCATCCTCCTCGCCCCACGCGGGCACCAGCGCGGCCCCGGACTCTGAGCGCCGAGGGGAGAGCCTCCGGTGTCCTCTGTGACAGCTCCTTGGGCAGCCTGCTCCCTCCCGATCTGCCCAAAAGAGCAACAGTCAGCGCAGCTGGGATCTTCCCTTCCTGGGTCTCAGAGCCGCCGGTGCCAAGCGGGGCGGGAGCCCCGCTCCCCACGGCTGGCGCTGTCACGGCCGCCGCCCGGCCCCCGGCGCGCCCGAGCCGGCAGCTGCCTCCCGGAGACGTGCCCAGCTGTGTGCGCGTGTGTGTGTCTAAGCGAATCTCTTCCCCTCCATCACTCGGGCGCGCGGGAGGGACCCGGTCCCCGGCGACCAGCTGCAGAGTGGCTGCCAGTCCACACCCTCCCGGCTCTCTCCCCACCCACCCCGCCCCTACTCCTCGCCCTCCGCCTCCTCCCCCTGCTCCTCCTCCAGCAGGCGCTCCCGAGCTCGCAAAGGCGGTGAGAAACCGCAGCGAAAGGGGCGGAGAAGGGTGGGGAAGGAAGCGCAGGTGTCTTCAGCAGAGAGAGCGGCGCACACACCGGAGCGGCTTGCTGCAGGCGGAGGGGAGGGCTTAGGCGGAGAAGGGGGAGGAGAGGATTTACACCGCGGCCCGGGTCCTGCGGCCGAGCCGCCGCCAGTCCCACCCGGGCGCGGCAGCCGCGGGCTAGTAGGGCAGTGGGGAGGAGAACGCGCAGGGCTCCCCTGCCGACTGAGGTCGAAGCTTGGGGAACCCGCGGAAGTGACCAGGATGACGGAACCTGGCAACTTAAAAGTCGGAAGGACCCAATGTCTGAGGAGCTGGGACCGGTCTCTCTGGGGTGAGGGGCCCGGACGCGGAGCTTGGGGCACACAGGTGTCCAGGCAGCTCGCGTGTGGCTCCAGGTTGCCAGGCAAGAAAGCTGGAAGCAGTAATGGGTAGGGCGGCGGCAGCGGCCGATCTCAGACTGCTGTGTGCATCCGGAGTCACAGGGGGCGATCACCGCCTAGCTGGGAAGCAGAGATCACCGCTCAGCCTTTTTTAGAGTCCAAATCCCAAACCCAAGAGGCATAGTCGCCTTCCCAACTCAGCCTGCGACCCTCCTACCCCTGGCACCCAGCAACACAGCGGCCAGGGAACTCTAGGTGCTATTTACCAGATCGAAAGGATCCCACCTGATCTGAAACTGGTATGTGGCTGCTTCTCTCTCAACTCTAGTCTCCTCCTTTAATATCTATGGCCACCCAACCAAAAGTCTCCGGAAAACTAATACCTTTCTTTTTGATAAAGTTTCTTCTCTCTGGAGTTTCATTTAAAAGATAAATAAATACCCCCTCTTTTATTTGGCTATTGAGGCCTTAGGTTTCTTGCTAATTCCGCAGTATAAATGAAACACACAAAAAAGTCTTAGTTGAGAATCACACGTTATTGCTTCTGATGGCTTGTCTGTTTTCAAACGACAGTCACAGAATGCAAAGTTGAGTCAGCCTGGGGGTCAGTAGAGAGGATTGTCCATTTAATTAGAGGTCTGTTAGAATGATAACTGGCAACAACACTAGAAAGAACAGCGGTGCTTTCTCCAGTATCCATTTCTTTTTATTATGATAATTTCACTCTGTTAATTCAGGCAATCTGAAAATGAAAGGTCGGGTGCAATTCACAAGGCACAATATTTCTAGATTCTCATTGAACAGTCAGCCCATCCCCTTTAAAAGTGATAAAAGACTATCACTTTTAAAGCTCCTGGGCTCAGATCTCAAAGTGCACTTTGTTTAAATTTCAGGATGCAGCCTGAAGGACAAAGCTGCTGAGTTCTAGAAAGAGATAACTTAGATGTAAGTAAACTTATTTACCAAGTACTCGGACAAAATCATAAGCTCAGCAGCAGCAACAGAATGTATATTGTTTAATATATTGAGCGGCAGGAAAAATGGCTGTTTGCCAGATATGTGATCCATTAACCTCTTTAGCTCATTGTTGGCAACAATAGCATACAATCACATTCTTATGTTTGAAAGACAAGGGATTGTTTTTTTTCCCCCATCTCAAAATCACAATGCCACATTCTAGTCTAAAAGAAACCTCAAACAATAAAAGTAATAAAGAAAGGAAGCAACACAATTGGCTTTTTCTCTGAACAAATGTTGCTGTTCTGTTTTTCTTGAGGGGAAAATTGCTGATAAGCAATAAAGTCCACAAAGGCATGACAATAGATTTTGAAGGAGGTCTCCATCTATCCATCCTTTCAATTAGTAAACTTTATTTAAAATGTTTATATTACCTTTATATTGGTATTCATTCTTTCTTTTTCTTTCGTGCCAGGAAGGTTACTGAGAAGGACAATGGGGTGAGACGAATCTGGTTTCTTATAATTCTGTCTTGCTTCAGGTTTATGTCTGGCAGGAGAGGGATACTCAGCAGCCTGTGCTTCTCAGCAAGCCTCTCCTGAGAGGATCCTTGGCTCAGTAGCTGGTGGACGACGGACGGGATGGTGAGATTGTCAAGTGATTTTGCCTAGCTTGTGCAAGATCACACCTGGGGCTGGGAGCAGCTTACAGATCCAGAAACTGAGAAGCAAAGCTCTGGAAAGTGTTTCCACCTTGCCTATGGTTGGAGGATTAGATTAGGGTACTTGCAATTTTTTCTGTGGTGCTCTTCGGTTCCCACAGATATCCTGGCCTTCCTGGGGCTAGATGAAGTGCAGAGGTGGGTGGTTGGGGTCTCACATCTTCACCAGTACCATTTTGGAATTGTGTTAAATTAAAACTAAACACTGGACAAAGTGGCACATCCAAAAAAATCTTTTCAAGACACAGTTTTGAAAACAGTCATAGATTCTGGTTTGGTTAGTGGCCAATGCCAAATAAAGCCCACGATAATGAAAACATTTAGTTAATTAGGGTGATCGTTTGATGAAGTTTTCTTTTTTCCCTGAGCATCATCACACTCATGTCTCATAAAGAGGCAATGTTAAATATTGTTCAGCTTATGGTTTAAATAGAGGCTGATCTTCTCAGTTAAAGCATGGAAGTGTTTGTCATTATTAGGAAAGAGGGGCTAGCTGACCTATTTTCCAAAACTCATCTTTTTTTTTTTTCTCTTTATGACATCTAGATTCAGTTGGATTAGCAAATATGCCTTCAAAGAACCCCTCTATGTACCCACAACCAGAAATGAAAAGAGAAATAAAAGCTTACCCTCATGGGGCAAGCTCAGTAATCACTAGGGTGATAGGTCCAGGTTGGCCTGGGGTCCTTCCCTTATATGGAAATGAGCCCCCATACCCATATCTCCATACTCTATTACCCTATTTGAGTATCTCTTGTATGAAAGTTGTCATTTTTGCATTGTGCTATTTTATATTTAAGTGGTTAGAGTTCTGAAAGGGTAAGGTCATACATGATTGTAAGGGAAGCATTTCTTTCTTTTTTCAAAGATTTTTTTTTTTATGTATTTGAGAGAGCGAGAGAGAGGATGAAAGCAGGGTGAGGAGTGGAGAGGCAGATTCCCTACCGGGTAGGGAGCCTGGTGCAATGCGGGGCTTGATTCCGGAACTCTAGGATCATGACCTGAGCCTAAGGCAGCCAGTCAACTGACTGAGCCACCCAGACATCCTGGGAAGCATTTCTTTTTTTTTTTTTTTAAGATTTTATTTATTTAACAGAGAGAAACACAGCGAGAGAGGGAGCACAAGCAGAGGGAATGGTAGCGGGAGAAGCAGGTTTCCTGCCAAGCAAGGAGCCTGATGCAGGGCTCGATCCCAGGACTCTGGGATCATGACCTGAGCTGAAGACAGACGCTTAACGACTGAGCCACCCAGGTGCCCTGGGAGCATTTCTTATAGAAGAGGTAGTCCACAGAACAGGTGTCACAGGCTATGAAGATGGTAAAGAGGACTTAACCTCTCTCTGGGTTTAGACTAGTGCTGGCCAATAGAAGTGTGATGTAAGGCAGCATGCGAGCCATACATGCAATTTCAAATATACTATAGTTTAAAAAGCAAAAAGAAACAGGTGTAATTAATTTCAATAACATTTTTATTTAAGCTTCAATATCTAAAATACTGTAATTTCAACATATGAGAAATATAAAAAATATTAATGAAATATTCCCCCGCCCCTTTTTTTGTATTATGATAGGTAGAATGGTTCCCATGCTCTAATCTCTAGAACCTGTGAATATGTGTCATTAACATAGCAAAGGGGACTTTGCAGAGGTAATTAAGTTTACAGACTTTAAAGTAGGGAGATTATCCAGGATTGTTGGGGTGGAGCCAATCTAATCACAAGAGTTCTTAAAAGCCAGAAAAGAGGTGAAAAAGAAGTTGGAGAAATGTAAAGCTTGAGAAAGATTCAACATGCTAATGGGACAGGAATGCAGGGGGTCTTCAGGAGCTGAAAGAGGCTCCTCTTGGATAGCCAGGAAGGAAAGGAGACCTGCCCCTACAACCAGACGGAACTGAATTTGGCCAACAGTCTGAATGCTCCTGGAAGCAGATTCGTCTCAAGAGAAGAATACAGTCCTACTGACGCTTTGATCTTGGCCTTATGGGACCCTACGCAGCGAGTTCGGCCGCACCACACTACACCACAAAGTCTGCACCACGGAAATGTGAGAGAATAAATGGGTGTTTGACACCACTTGGTTTATGGTGATGTTTTACAGCAGCACTGGAGAACTTGTGCATATACTCAGTCTTGAAATCTGGTGTGCACTTTACCCTTACAGCCCATCTCAGTTTGGTTGGCCACATTTCAAGTTTTCAATAGCCAGTATGGTGAATGGCTATCATATTGGACAGTACAGGTCTAAGCCAAGAGAAATCAAGATGTCTAGGAAGTGCACGGGTTGTAGGCTAAAGATCATGTTCACTACATGGAGGAAGAAAAGGGGCAAGGAAGGGAGGAATATAGCAAGATCTTTCCTAATTCCCCATCCTTGTCCCGTGGGAAGGAGGTGTGCTTGCTCTTACAGAAAACAGGCTAAATTTTACAAGTCATATTGTCAAAATTCATTGTACTCTGATAGATTTGCTTTATTCATTGAGCCTATTAATAAAGTCATTTTTGAATATTGCATCTTTGTCTCAGTTCAGTTTTGGAGCAATTAAGAGGAGTCGTTGCTTTCATTTGAGTATCTGCTTAAGGCAGAGCATGAGTCATTTATTTCTAGTAGTATGGGGTGGGGAATGATAGGCGAGAGTAACTGTGAAAGATCTCCAGGAGAGGGGCACCTGGGTGGCTCAGTGGGTTAAAGCCTCTGCCTTTGGCTCAGGTCATGATCTCAGGGTCCTGGGATCGAGCCCCGCATCAGACTCCTTGTTCAGAGGGGAGCCTGCTTCCCCCCCTCTCTCTGCCTGCCTCTCTGCCTACTTGTGATCTCTTTCTCTGTCAAATAAATAAATAAAATCTAAAAAAAAAAAAAATCTCCAGGAGAAGAATCTGTGGCTTGATTCAGGATTCCTAGGAGGTTGTTCCTCCCTCCTGGGAAATTGCTTTCCAATATCAACCTTCTGAGGTCTGTGTTTCGTTCTTATCAATTGTTTTCCAATTCTAATTGTAGCCCATGTTTAGTTTTCTAAAATCTTTTGCCATCTTCATTAAAAGGTAAGAATATAAATTCATACCCTATAAAACCTAGAGCAGAAACTAACCAATGTAATCTGGAACCATTTTAGGAAGGTTTTGTCCAGGAACTGTAGACCTGGACTGGGTTTAAAGAAAAAAAAAAAAAAAAAATGGAACCTAGACCAAGAGAGAGAAGAAGAAGGGCTTTCCCGGCTGTGAGGAGCAATGGGGACAGCACTGCAAAGACAGGAATTGATGGGCTGGTGAAAAGGTCCTTTGACTATAGCACCAAGCTTTTGTAAGGCAAGCTGGAGTTGTTGTTACAGATGGAAAGTGAATGAGCTCTAGATCTGCACTGTTCAACATGGTAGCCATTAGCCACACGTGGCTCAGAAGCCCCTGAACTGTGGCTGGACTGATTGGAGACAGCTGTAAGAGTAAAATACACATTGGATTTCAAAAATTTAGTGGGGAAAAAAAAAAAAGCCCTGTCAAATAGTTTACTGAGAATTTTGCAATAATTATCGAAGTGATCATATTTTGGATACATTGGGTGATGTAAAATATATTCTTAAAATTATTTTTTTCTTTTTAAAAGCTTTTCTAATATGGCTACTAGAAGATTTCAAATTACAAATGTGACTTTAAAAGGGTTCTGCACCCAATTCTAACGTGTGTGTGTTATGTGTATGTGGGGGTGGGCTCCCCACACCAACAAATAATTCTCAGACACCAGCTGGGGGCCTTACAATTCAACGCAATTATGACACTATCTACTCAAAGGTAGCAAGCATCAGAGTCCACAGGTTAGGGGTCAATCCCACAAGGCTGGCTTGATCCCCATCCCCTTGAGATGCCGATCACAAGCCTTCCTTGTTATCTGTGCTTGACTGTCAGTAAAAATCAGAAGTTCCCATTATCCCTTTCTTGGGCTTGATTAATTTGTTAGGGTGTCTTACAGAGCTCAGGAAACCCATTAATTCCCTAGATTACTGGTTGCAAAGAATATTGAAAGATACAAATCTATAGCAAGATGAAGAAATACATAGGTTGAAGTCCTGAACAAAGGAGCTTCTCTCTCTGTAGAGTTTGGGGCCTGGCAAAGTGAGACGTGCTGATTCTCCAACCTGAAAACTCTCTGAATCTCCTCCCTTTGGGTTTGTATGATGGCTTAATTACACAGGCATTTATTACATGGGTGTGATTGATTAAATCTTTGGCCAATGGTGACTGATTCAACCTACAGCCCCTCTCCCCTCCCTGGAAATCATCCAGTCAGACTGAAATTTCTCCTGCAACCAAACTCCATTTGTAGGTGTTTTCCCAAATCATCTCATTAACATAAACCCAGTTGTGCTGGAAATGAGCTTATTATGAGTAACAAGACACCCATTTCACCTTTATGGCTCTGAAGGGATTTCAGGAACTGAGGACAAGAGACCAAATATTATAACAAAAGATGCTCCCATTGCTCTTATTGCTTAGGAAATGCCAAGGGTTGTGGGAGCTGTCAGCCAGGAACTGTGGACAAAGACCAAATTCAGGTACGAGAAATATATGTTTGGTCATTTGAATGACCAAACATATATTTCTTATAAATCACAATATCTCAGGCTTATGTTTCTATTGGCCATTACTGCTCTAGACCAAGGGCTTCTCACAGTTTAATGCACTTGTGAATCATCTGGGAATCTTGTTACACTGCGGTCTGAAACCCACAGTGACCTGTTGCTCCTGAAGTTTGAGTCACACCTTGAATATCAGAATCATAAGCACAATCTTGCTTGTAACATAGAATCTTTTAGGAACTTTTGAGACTCACAATGACTAGGTGGCTGCACCCCAAAACAATTAAATAAGATTCTCTGAAGTTGTGACTTGACAATATGTATTTGTTATAACTTTCTAGGTGATCTTAAAATATTTCAGATTTGAGGGACATATGGGTGGCCCAGTGGGTTAGGCATTAGACTTCTGGTTTCAATTCAGGTCATGATCTCAGGGTCCTGAGATTGAGCTGAGTATGGAGCATGGGACTCGGCACTCAGCAGGGAGTCTGCTTGTCCCTCTCCCTCCCCCACCTCATTCTCTCTCTCTCTCTCTCAAATAAATAAATAAATAAATAAATAAATAAATAAATAAAATCTTTAAAAATAAAATAAAATATTACAAATTTGAGAACTTGTGTTAGAAGCTCTTGAATAGAGATGAGCTAATTTAAAGTTTATTTTCTAGAAAGTAGAAAAGTTTACAACTTGTAAATTTGAGAACCATGGCGTTAGAAGCTCTTGAATAGACATGAACTAATTTAAAGTTTATTTTCTAGAAAATAGAGACATTCACACATCAGATGCAATTAATTTGTCATTAGTAAATATTCATGTATTCCTAAGTGAGTTATTACTTTAGGTAAGTCATGGTGATTTATATCCTGCCTTCTAGGAGCTTAGAACCTGGTTTTAGAAATAAGGTACCTATTTTAGTATAGGCAAAACAACATAACATAGGTTCAGCAACTGACATAGATTTAAGGGTTATAAGACTCTAGAAAAGGAAGAGTTAATCTTGGACAAGATGATAATGAAATCTTCCTAGAACAGCTGATAAATAAGAAAGACCTAATGCAGTGGTTGTCAAACTTAGGATGCATAGGAGTCGTCTGGGGTGACTAAGACAGGGCTACTGTTGTCAAGGAACAGTGCTAATATCACTGCTACTACACTGTGAGTGAATTGTAACCATTCATATTTCTCTGTTCTTCTTCTCCTTTTTTTTTTCTCCATGTTTCTCTGTTCTGATAACTTAAGATTCAAAGTCCCCAGTGGGAGGCTGGCTGGCAGAGCCCAGACCACGTGCTCAAGCCCAGACTGCCAGAAGCCTTTGGCAATGCACAATATCTCACCGACAGTGCACAAAAAGGGAACGTTTCCCAAAAGTAGGAATGAACTTGCAAGGCCATTCAGCCTGCCCCAAAACTCCTATTCCAACCCTTGCCAAAACCAAACCTAGCCAAAACAAAGAAACATCCAACAAAAGAAACAAAATATCTAGTACAGACAGTATTATTCCAGAAATTGATGTACATTAAGGGAGACGTGATTTTGGACCAAAAGCAAACTGAAATTTTAGGTCATTAAGTTCAAGACAATGAAGTTTGAGATAATGATGTTCTACTCAAGTAGAGTTGCCTGTTTAATTTGTGTGGGGAATGAGGTTAATAAAGGTTGTTATCTCCTTAGAGAACAAATGTATCAGGAGGCTGAATGCAGAGGGAGGAGCTACGGATAGAGAATCTTATAACATCTTCATATTTCTGGGACAAACAGAGCAGTGCCAAAGAGATGTTATATCAGCTATTAGCAGGTGCTAACCCTAGAACCAGTTCAGATTAGAAGAGTTAAAAAGGAATTTCTATTGCAGTACTTCTCAGAGCTTTTAATATGATAAAGTACATTGTGAGGCTCTAAGTACACTGCACTTGCAAATATTATTTGACTAGGGCACTTTCTTGAAGCACTAGCGACATATCAGAGACATTTTGGGAAACAATGGGCTAGAATATTCTGGAACAAGAAAAAGATAGAAAGAGACTTAGACAAATATCCAGCAGGAGAAATAATAGTCCCAGATTCCAGACAATTCAGATTTCTATTACTCGACTGTAATAGGAGGTGGGTTTAATAGGATGAAGACTAATAGTCTTAAATTCTGTTTTATATCCGTGTTCCCAGATACACAATGCTCAGTACATGGAGTCACAAATATTTCAGTGAATAGACTATAGTGACAAAAGTCCTTTAATTTATCAAGGAGGTCAAAAATAATCTCTACAAGCACAGGTTCAGAGCAATCGTGAGGTGGGCGAAGGAAACACCAACCTACCAAGAATTTCTCAAGTGATTCCTCAAGAATCTTTAGCAGATACTGAATTGTCTACCCCATCATCTGTTTTTCTCTTTTTTCTTGGTAATATAACAAAGGTGACCATATAATTTATCATCCAAACTGGGACACTTGAGAAAGAAAGGGGGAGCTATTAATAATTGTGCCAGGACAACACACACAAAATAGACTTTCTGGCTAACTAGGACACATGGTCATCCTAAAAATAACTCCTGATTTTTAGCTGTATATTTGATTGTTAGAAGTAAAGACTGCGTTGTCCAGCTTCTTTTGTATTTGTGGGTGACCTCATGACAAAAAATGGTACCAGATCACAGTGGTTAGTTTTCCCCCAAAGTTTTATAGAGGTACTAGTATCTTGACCAATGCGGGTTCTCACTTATCAGGGTACCTGACAGAAAATGGTTTTAGAAATCTGCACATGGAAGCTATCTTTATTCGGTTCCTTTTTCTTCCTATTGGCTGGAATGTGGTTATTCTGGTTAGAGCCTTACTGACCATCTTGAACCATGAGGCTGTATGCTTCTCATAGCCTAACAAAGATAAAAGGAAGCCAAGTCTCTTGGTTGAATATGAAGGAGCCCTATTAGCCTTGTCTACCTTTGGTCTATTGTGTAAAGCATCAATATGCATTTATTTTGAGTAATCCCATGTTATTTTGGAGTTTTCTGTTACCTGTGGTTGAACCTAATCCCAGCAGATAAAACCTTATAAAACTGCCGCCTGAAAACAATGTAACGTGAGCCACAAATGTAAGCCATATACACAATTTAAATTTTTCTACTAGCCATTTTAAAAGGTAAAAAGAAACAGGTGCAAATAATTTTAATGATAGCTTTTACTTAAATTGATGTATCCAAAATACCATCTTTTCAATTTGTAACCAATACAAAAAGATATTAACGTGCTGGTTTACATGCTTTCCTTCCCTGCCAAGTCCTCAAAATTCCATGTGTATTTTACACTTTCAGCATGTCTCAAATTAGGTTAACCACATTTTAAGTATTTAATAGCCACATGTGGCTGGTGGATACCGTATTGGACATTTTTATACCATGAACAACCTCCTTTCATATATATATTAAGATTTATTTATTTATTTTTTAGAGAGAGAGGATGAGGAGGGGCAGAGGAAGAGGGAGAGAGAATCACAAGCAGACTCCCTGCTGAGCATGTAGCCCAACGTGGGGCTTGATCCCACGACACGGAGATCATACGCTGAGCCAAAATCAAGAGCCAGAAGATTAACTGACTGAGCCACCCAGGTGCCCCTCACCAATATATTTTCTATCTCCCCCTTCCTGTTGGTTCTCTTCAATAGGTAAGCATAAGTAAATAAAACTTTGTGTCTGACATAACAACCACCACAACAAAATAACAACAATAAAACCTTATTCCTACTACCTAGAACCTATTTTTCCATTATTTTTTCTTTCCTTCATAATTCTGTTTAATTAAATTTGCAGTTATCAGTAACTCTGGTCTTGGAATAGTGACACGACAATGTCCATTAGGATACCACTTGATTACTTGGATCTCTGAGTGATGATAAACCATGAGCAATCACATTTTTAGGATGATCCTCTAGCAAATTTAGCTACCAGAAGTTGTTAATATTTGGACCAAAACCCACTATGTTTTGCCACAAGGAATTTGGCAAATTAAATAAATCACTTCTAGTAGAATTGAGGTTACTGCTCTAATGAGAAAATCTCCCTTCCTTTGAGGCATATGTTGATGAGTGGGGGAGAAAGACAACTGTTAGAGTTGGCCACTCAGGAGTTGAGCCTAAACTGGATACCTCTTGGGAGGGATTATGAACACATACACTGACTAGCATTTGTGGAACAACAGCAAAGTGACTTCAGGCAGGTGGGCTTCATGGAATGCAGCATAACCTCAGTTAGTCAGAGTCTAGCATTTGAGGACCAGGAATAGTGTCACATACAAATGGAGAAAGAGAACATGGTTCTTGCAAAAAGAAATAACCATGCGTTTTGCGCATTTCAAATGTAGTTAAGAAGTGCCAAAGGTTACAGTGGATGGGTTACATGAAGATTATGGTGGATGAGCTGTGATTGATGAATTCTCCAGCCAGGAGGGAAGAAATCTTCTGGCTTGATCATGATGTATATAAAAGGTCAGTCAGTTCATGTGGAAGCCAAGAAGCTCAGATGACCTGACAGAGATCCAACAAGATAAGAAATAAGAAAGGCAGAGAGAAAGAGAAAGCAAGCAAAAGAGATTGTACATGGAACAGTAGATGTGGTAGTGGAGGAGGCCCAGAAACATCCCCAGCTCTTGTGGACAGTGGAAAAGAATGGTGCAGGGGTGATGTTCAGAGTTCATATCAGTAGTCCAGTGGGTGTCAGGGTGCCGTGTATACTTAAATCTTCACACACTTAATAATATTGCTGGAAAAACATCCCTGTAGTCATTTGGTTCTTTGTCAATTTACTCACATGTGGTTGTCTAATCTGTACCAGAGCTTTGCATCTCTTTAGCCTTAGGTGCTCTCAGTGACTTAGATAAAGCCAGTGGGTGCTGTGGATGGTGGTGCCCAACTGAAGACCTCAACCACAGAGCGTGGGCCAACAAAAATAAACTAAAAGGAGAGAGAGAAGAAAAGGCCATCGTAAACATTTTAGTCATGCAGAAGTCATTTGTCTAGCCTCCTTAACTACTTATACTCTAGCTAAGAACAAAGGAGTTAGCAAAAGCACATCTGAGCATGTAGATGGATGATGCCAACACCACACAGTAATCTTCCTACAGTTTACTCATTGAAAACTCCCCAGGTCCCAGAAGTGTGGCACCACTTTCCCTTCTCTTAACTATGCCAGACATTGCTACTCCCTGTGGGTCCTCGTTCCTGCAGAGCCTGGGTTTTGCCTCAACCCGGCATTCCAGGCAGCTACTACTTCTGTTGGGGTCAAGTATGCAGCCTGAATACCATTTGTCATCATTTCCTCATCTGAGAATGTTTTATTTTTATTTCTAAACAAGTCTAACAAGTATGGTTAGTATTTTCTACGCTGATTGCAGACCAGAACAGCTAAATATCAGGTGGGAGAGGGTATGTTATAAATGGTAGGGAAAGAGGTGACAAGGGACCTTGGGGGAGGGGCAGAAAAATTGCAAAAGCCTATGAACTTCATCTCAAACCAAAAAGCAGGTGGCCCATTCAATGTCAGAGTGAGTGTATGTGATATGGCGGGAAGAGGATGGACTTTGGCATAAAACAGGTTCAAATTCAAGTTACATGACTTCTGCCAATAACTATGTGATCTCAGGCAGGTATTGGAGTTATCTGACCCTCACTCGCCTCATATCTAAAATGAAAATACCAGTACTACAATCTTAATTCAGTTATTATGATAATTAAAGATATATTAAACAACAGGTTTATGGGAAGGACCCTTTCTCTTCCTTCCCTCCTAGAAATGAGTAATTTCTCTGGTAATCACTAAGTTTTATCAATTCAAATAGTGCTTATTAAACTCATACTACATTATGGCTTGAATAATCCATACTGCTAGGAACTATGGCATAGAATTATAGGAAAAGGATGCCATCAAGGGACTAGGGGTTATTTGGGGAGAAAGACCGTAAAACATAAGTTAGGTGGTAGGGAGAGGTATACCAACAGATTCGGGTACAAGTAATTGAGGTACCAGTGACTGCATGGAGTGGGTGACAGCAGTCTCTTGGGGAGTAGGCATTGTATATTTAGAGTGATGATAGTCCTGAATCATCAAGGAAACAGAAATTCTATTTAATAAACTAAGTTTAAAGAGGCAGGATATGAATAATCTTGTTCTAAAAATGTTCCATTTAAAATGAGTAGAGCTAAAAAATAAATATCCATGGTTTAGTTTGGTGGAAAACTCATTAATTTCTAGTGACACCCCTTATTTACTGGTGCGTCAAATAAATGAGGCATTGCTGAAGCGGTAGATGAGAAAAGCAAAACAGTGGGAAGAAATGGAGAGGAGCTTGAGAAGGGCTGGAAATGTTCTGCTGCCAGGCGGTAGCGCAAGTCCTTGCAAATGTGTTCTTCCTGTGGCCTCATTGAATCTTCACAAACACCCTGTGCAGGTGGAGAAACGGGTATTGTTCTCTAGCGATGGATGGTGATGTTGAAGATGTGAGAAGCTGTCACTTGTCCAAAGTCACATGTTTACTAAGTAGCAAATCTAGAAGGTAGAACCCACATTCTCTGCTGGAGGCACACTAAAGGTAAAGAAAAGAAAGTCACCCACATTAAAATGCATAGTTCTAAAACAATTTCATTTAAAGGTAGGAAACTTTTCAAACCAGGAAGCAAACATCCAGGAAGTGAGAGGGGCACAAAACTGTTCTACATATCAAGTCAATACTAAGCATGATCGCTTCAGCATGCTTTGCCTCTTCTTTCTCCCTTCTTTCCTTCCTCTCCTCCTTCCTCTTCCACGTGTGAGAAATATAAGAGGGAACCGAGGAGAGGAAAGGAAAAAGAAAGCAGGAAGTGAGGAGAAAAGAGAAGGCAGAGGGAACAGGATGTGTAGGGAAATCGTAGTCACGAACATGTAATGTGCCCCTGGTAGATTAAAACTTTGGAAATCGGATCAGATTGAAGACTTTGTTTTAAAAATTCTGCTGAAAAAAACTGAAGTCAGGGAAGTGGTAAATGTGTTGAGGAGTTGAGAGGGTGGCTTTGCTTCCAGTAAATGAACAGGCTGTTTGGACAGAACTGAAAGCTTTCCCTGCCGTCCCAGGGCTCTTGGCTTCAGCTCCACGCCCTCTGCTCTCTCTATTACTCAAGGGCAGCCAGTGGCCAAGCATACATCCTTCCCACCAAGTCCCTAGAAACGCCGCCGAGGGCCTGCTGCTGCTATAGGGCTGTGAAAAAGGACAGAATGCTGATCGCTTGGCACCTCTCAGGAAAGAGCTCACCTGTAAAGCGAAGTGATCACGGGGAGGGATGGATGGGTGAGGCTCCGACATCAGTATTACCCCTACTGTATGACCTCTGGGGGTGCCAGTTTCTCCTGGGGAGGGGGGGCGGAATTACTGTGAAATTAGAAGCAATAATTCATGTAAAATACTCCACATAGGGATTGCTTATAGGAAGTTCTCAATAAATATTAGCTTTTATAACAAACTGACTTCCCTCCTCTGGAAAGTTAACACTCTTTGTCCTGTGTCAAGCTTTCGTGAGTTCTCTGACCTATAATTATCATTTTTTTTAAAAAAAGAAAAATAGCACTCAGTCAAAACCAGCTATTCATCATTTCCTATTGTTCAACATGGAAATTTCCCTCCTAAAAATAAGTGACAAAAATCTAGTGGTGTTTGAAATGGCTCTAATTAAAAAAATCTTATGTAGCTGTGGGCATTTGCCGGCTTCTTCCATCAATTTGGGAAGAATTGCTCCATGAATCAAGAACTGTAAATTTGTATCATTTACATTTTTATTTCTCTAAACAGTCTCCACAAAATTAAAAAGGACATAATTTTGAAAGTTGGTGTTTATTATTATTTTTATATGTAGTCCCATAAATGTGAACAGTTTAAAATCTCATTCATTGGGAATAATAGTGAGAAATCTGCCTGAGAAAATATTTGAGAAGAAATGGAGTTTTAGTAATCTTAAGGAAAGTTAATATTTTAAGCTAAGATGTAAATGGATATTAACAAGTAATAAAGCTAAGTTCATAAAAACTACTTTACGAAAGACCCTGATTGTTTTATACTGCATCATAAGTATAAAATACTTTGGTAACAAATTTAATTACTAGCATCAGAAATAAATGACTCTTGGTGTGTCTGGCTGGCTCTTGATCTTGGGGTTGTAAGTTTGAGCCCATGGTGAGTGTAGAGATTACTTAAAATCTTTAAGAAAAAAAATAAATGACTCTCTAAAAAAAAAAACCTGAATTTTTCTAGGTTACAAATAAGACTCTAAAGAATTCTTAAAAGAAAAAGTAATATTTCCTAATATTAATTGCATAGAGTTTAGTTGGTTAATGAGAGAATTATCTTTTCTTATATCATAGCTTTCAAACCTGATAGCCGACCTAGTTCTAAAGGAAGTTTACCCACTTTAAACCTCATGGCAACAAGTTAATCAAGTCCTAACGTAGATTATGAGTTC
>CM053608.1:40501744-40545761 GCA_028646535.1 Procyon lotor | reverse complement strand
AAGACTCTAAAGAATTCTTAAAAGAAAAAGTAATATTTCCTAATATTAATTGCATAGAGTTTAGTTGGTTAATGAGAGAATTATCTTTTCTTATATCATAGCTTTCAAACCTGATAGCCGACCTAGTTCTAAAGGAAGTTTACCCACTTTAAACCTCATGGCAACAAGTTAATCAAGTCCTAACGTAGATTATGAGTTCAACTGTTCTTAGACTTTGCCATATCATTTAGTGGTTTTGCATATAACTCCTGCCAGGAGGTGAATTTCAAAAAACTGTCCTTTGTATAAACGTGTAATAAAATGCTTTTGAAAAGTCCATTAGAATAAAATATCTATTAAAGTTCAATTATTGTATTATTAGTATTTCAATTCTGAGGTGGCTTTTCTGATACTAGCGTAAGTGTTGAATGATTTTCATGGACTTACTCAGACTTGTAACTTGTTTTTGTTGTTGTTCACGTTTTATGGCAGTTGAAATATCACCAGGAAAGCTCTTGAATTTGTCCTTTCTCAACCTGCTCTTTACCAGCTGTCACCCACTAACTCAGGCCCAAAGCCTTGGTTTCTCCTTGACTCCTCTTTTTGGCCTCATATCCCATATCTACTATCATAAGAGCTATAGACATTGCTTCTACAACATGTTTTGACTTCACCTGTTTTGCTCACTCTCGTGGTTATCACTCACTATCTTCCAAACTACATCCACCCATTCTCTTGCCTAAACCATTGTGGTTGCCTCCTAAATTCTGTGTTTGCTTTCACTTCTTTCCCTGTAAAATTCATCCTCCACTAAATTCATCCTGGGGAAACAACGCAGAACAATGATACTTAAAACCTATTCTCGACTGAGAGCCCAGACTGATCCTGATGAAACATACATCTAACCATGATACTACTCTTACTTAAAAACTTCCAGTGACTTCTCATCCCTCTTAGAAAAAAATCCAAACTCCTGACTCTGGAAAACAAAGCTTTCTACATGCTGACCACTGCTATCTTTTTGACCTTGTGTCCTAACCCCTTGCCATCAGCCACTGTGCCTCAGACACACTGGTCTTCCTCCTGTTTCTTGAATATGCCAAGATTTCATCTTAAGACCTATGTACTAGCTCTGACCTTTGCCAGGAATGCCCTTACCCCCAAACTTTACATAGCTAGCTCCTTCTTGACCTTCGTATTTCAGCCTAGGAGTCATTTTGGGGGAGATACTTTCTTCTCCTGTTTAATTGGAAAGATCTGCCCAGATCTTTCATCTCACATCACCTTTTTAATGTTTTACATGGTATTTATCATAATCTTTTGTTTTCTTATTCATTAATTTACTGCTCATTTGTCTATTTGTTTATTATCAGCCTGTTCCCACTAGAACATAAGTTACCACAGAGCATGGACAACATTTCTCTGTCTCTCTTACATCTCCGTATGCCATCCTTTCTGTCTGGCAGAGAGTAAGCACTCAACAGACACATGTTAAATCAATATATGGAAGAATTTTCAGGTTGCTCAAGGGAAGAAGCTCCATATATCAATTCTTAATTTTCACCCAGGATAATTCTATGCCATGGCCCAGAAAAGTATAATGACTTGACTTCCTCATCAGGAAAATGATATAATTGACTATTTCCTTCAGGACTGTATTACGTAACAATGATTCTATACTATCATCAATTTTGTCTCCTTTTTCTCAATTTTTTTCTTGACTCATATTAACATCTTCAACAAAATCACTTAATCTGGGCAAGTATTATTATCTCCTTGCTTTCTAAGGGAGAAAATTAAGGCTCAAAAAGATCATATACCTCTTAAATGACAGACTAGAGATTTGAACCTGGGTCTGTGTAATTCCAAAGATCGTAGATTTTGCCTTGTCTAGAAATGGTATCCCATTAATTACTGTGGTCTCAAATTTTCCACAAGTCATTAGTGAGTTGACCAAATGTTTCCCAAACTTGGTTACCCTTATAGAATCATTTAGAGATTCCTGAGTCCCCTTAGATTTGCAGAATAAAAATCTGCATTTTTAAGGAGCTCTCCAGATTTTGGTGACACACAGATAAGAAAAACAAAACCAGGTTAGGGAATGTTAAATACATGTTATCACCAAGAAGGCCTTTGAAACATTAGCTGAGATTAGTTGATCTGATGAGGTTAGTGATCCAGTGAGCCTCAGGGCTGACATGGAAACATAGGGCTCAGAACCCCTCCAGCCCTTAGCTGGGGAGGAGGGATGATGTGTTCTATCTATTAGGAAAAGAGCCACGAAGCATGAGTTGAGGCCTGAACTTGGGTGTGAAGGGCAATCCAAAGGAAGTAGAAGAGCATTCTTGCAGTGGTTTGAGGTCCTCCAGAAAGCCCAACTAGATATCTGAGCTATTCTGACAGCCTCCAAGTTTCTTCAAGTCTTGGCATAAGCTATACAACATGTTTTTGAGCCATTAAAAAAAGGCTACCCAAAGTGAAAGGGGCATTGTATAAGAGTGTGACATTATTTAGGTCATCAGATATGGCTTTATAAGCATCTCCATACTGCTCCCCAAACACTGAGAAGTCTGTTTTATGATGTAATGATGTTGTAATGAAAAGAAACAGCACATCTGGAGTGCTTTTCTTTTTGGAGAACACACGGTTTTGCCAAACCCACATACACTAATAAAATGCTCCTCTACTACACTTCTTGCTAGCATTGAGTCCTATCTCATAGAAGAGATAAATGGCCTCCTGAGGCTTAGAAACCATGGGAAGTCACATCCGGTAGCTAGCACCTGACTGACCTATTCACGGAAAAGGTCAGTTTAGTGCAGCTCTGCTGGAGAGAATTGAGCAGCTGTCAGGGGAGCAGGGTTTTACCCTTTCACGACATTCCTTTCTTAGTGCCCATTGCTCTAACCATAGCTGGGAGGGACATGACTCTGCATTTGGTAACATTATTGTAGGCTAATCTCATCTTCTTTTGGTACTAGTGCAAAATTAGAAATGCAAGTACCCCTATATTACCTATATTGAGTCAATATCCACACGAAGACAGAGCGTTTCATTTTACTAGAACTTTAAGTAGTATTTTAGGATTAGGTTCTATTGTCTTTTAAATATGCTAGTATGGCCTTTTACATTTCAAGTTAGTTTGATTTGTTGAGGTTTTTTTCAACATTTGGTCACGGTTTGTCATAAAAAATACCTTTTTGCCATTCCCAAATTTGAGTCAAGAGACAGTTCCAGGGAAACCTACTTGAAGGAGAAGCATGTTGGGGTCAGGTTATAAGGGATACCATTTTGATCTCCGTACTAGTATGAGGCTCCCACAGTATCCCAAATAGTTTTCCTAAAATGAAGGAAGTAAGGGGTCATCTTTTATAATGTTTGAAAGTTTCAAAATGCCTCACCTGGATAAAGGACTTATTTGCCTAGATTGGGAGACTGTCTCTTAGCTAGACTCAGAAAGTCACCACTCAGAGTTCGTTTCTAAACTCAACAGCCCAGGGGACAGTTATATATGCTGAATTTAAGGTTTAGTATCACAATCTCCAGGTCGTCAATATTGGATGTTGATAACATCTGAAAAACTATTTTTAATTATTTTAAAAACATCTCCTTTTAAAAAACATTACTACTTTGTATTTTAACTGTCTTATTTCTCAATTTGATTTTAAATGGCCTAAAAAGAAAGGCAGTATCTACCCTGATAATTCAGAGATTCATCCTCTGGTGTTCATGGATTCAAAATCCTTTGTCACCGATAAGTCAAATTTCTTGCTTAGTTAGTAAGTGCTGAGCTTTTATATCACCTCATCCTGAGGAGACAAATTCATACTGAAATAATTTTCCTTTCATCGAAAGCAAAATAGTAATATCCCTAGAATAGTCTACACTTACAAAAGAGAAAAGTCAGGAATCTTTGAGACTATTATGTATAATTATTTTATGTTTAGCTAAGATGTTTTTTAAAAGTCTTCAAATATATACTTTAGATTTTTAATAAAGGTTTTATGTAGAGTTTAAATATTTAGTTTAACATGTTAAAGTTTCAATGATTCATGTCAAAACAAAATTACACATTAGCCAAATGCCAAACAAGTTTGACATGGAGATAAATCAGATCTGGGCCACTGGGGCTCCAGCCTGCAAGGTGCTGCTAAGTGTTTTAGGATTATGAATGCCATTTCTTTACCAAGCACCCTCTCTCTGCCTTCAGACCTTGAGGCTTAAGGGGGGTCGTAGTAGAAATATGGAGAATGCTCACTTCTATTAATTTATCATAGCTGAATTGGCACCATGAATGGTAACAAATAGGCCTTTTTCATCCACACAACAGTTATCATTGCATTTTCAATGGTTTCTGCTTGAGTGTCAAGAACAGGAAGTTTAATTACACGAGAGCTGGGGAAGGTATGTGTGGTGAATTTAATGCCAGGAAGGGGAGTGAAGCTGCTGGACATCAACTTTGACCCTGCATAGAAAGATAGAAGCCATATAAACATACACATGGAACAAGATAGTAGAAATTACAAAAGTCAAAAGAAAATTTACTTCTTCAGGTCAATGTTCTATGTATCTAGAAAATTTGATGAACCAAAAGTGAAAATAGCTGCTAAATATTGTTCCCTGATTTCCTTCTGTCTCAAGAGTTGACTGTATCCATAAAATTATAACTACATGTGAAATGTGAATTTTGCAAAATGTCTTCAGCCTACCTTCAAGAACTGCTCAGGCTTTGACCACCGTATTGAATAGACTGTCATTAGTTAAAAGAGAAGAGCCCATTATAGTATTGTCAGTTGGGTAGTAAAATTCTTATGTATAGAATCAACTTGATAAAAGTGTGGCCCCAAAATGTAATTATTATTACTAGACAACCATTTAGAGTTATTTAATATCTATTATGTATCAATAAATCTAAATGGAGGTGGATCACAAGCACATTTTCCTTCATAGCCCACACTTAATATATTTTTCTTATCTTCCTTGATTGATTATGACATAATTCTCCGTATAGTTTCACCTCTAGGAAATAAAGAAAATAATACTGATAATATAAAATGTGCCATCTTGCCAAGTGTTCCAATATTGAGAAAATGCATTTTGTTTTGTCCAAATATTAATGGCATGCCTTATTTCAAGTATATATTGATTTTTTCTTATATAACTAAAAAATGAAGTTTTTGTAAGAATAACTATAATAATCTTTATAAGTATGTTCACTGATGCCTTATCTCAATATTTTTAGGGATACAAGAATTTAATGACTAGATGGCACAACTAACTCAGACCTAAATGATGATAAAAACAATTAGCTATCACAAAATAGTGCTTAACAATCAACTGGATGAATGTGTAAAACTGCACATTAGAGAATCATGCCAAGAAATCGCAAATCCTGATATTTTGTTATTCATTTGTCCGTTATAGTTGCTGAAAAGTTCTTTTTTTTTTTTTAATTGGAGCAGAAGGGAAGGCAAGTACGCACACACCTGTCCCAAAGGTTGGTTGATTGGTTGATTGACTGGTTTTGTTTGGAGAGGGAGAGGGAGAGGTGGGATGGGGCAGAAGGAAAGGGAGGAATAGAAAAATCTTAAGCAGGCTCCACACCAAGTGCGGACCCTGATGTGGGGCACAGTTTCACAACCCTGAGATTATGACCTGAGCCGAAATCAAGAGTTGGACACTTATCTGACTGAGCCACCCTGGTGCTCCTGTCCCAGACGTTTTGATGATCCTTTGTGGTTTTTTTTTTTTTTTAAAGATTTTATTTATTTATTTGACAGAGAGGAGCGAGATCACAATCAGGCAGAGAGGCAGGCAGAGAGAGAGGGGGAAGCAGGTTCCCTGCCAAGCAGAGAGCCCCATGCGGGGCTCGATCCCAGGACTCTGAGATCACGACCCGAGCCGAAGGCAGAGGCTTAAACCCTGAGCCACCCAGGCACCCCCTTTGTGGGTTTTTTTGAGTGGAAAGCCACATAGAATAGATTCCTTTCCCTTCTAGAGCTCTACTGTAATAATATTAAGAAGATCAAGAGCTAAACTGTATTCTTGCTATCCGCTGATTGAAATATCATCTTTAGGTTCTTGATAAATAATAGAGACTATTCTTCAGGTGTAGTTTGGATTAACTATTATAGCCACATTCAACTATTATAGCTATATAGTTAATTATTATAACTCTATTTAAAATATAGTTAAGGATAAGCTTACCTAACAAGTGTTACCAGTCACTGTGTAGAGGCTGGGAATATAAAGAGGCATACATGGTGCTGGATTTTCTGGAGCATGTAGAAAGACACCATGCCTTCAGGGAGTTTACAATATTACTGGGAAGACAAGAAAGCAATTGGAAATGTGATCACATAGACGCGAACTGATACATTGTTTGGGATAGACTAGAAGGTAAGTGAGCATGAAAAGTAGCGGTCAGTGTGTGTTCCAACATCAAAGGAAGCAGGGTAATGAGGAGGATGGTCCCAAGGAGGAGATTTTTCACTCAAGCATCATATGTCTGAATGCCACAACTCAGAAAATGCTTCGGCTTGTGGCATTGTAATGTGAACAACGAGTCAACGAAATGCTGAGAGTTGGGACTCTATTGCAAATCAATCTTGTAATTAACTCCTCTTTATTACTTTCACGGAGATCCAAGGAGAGAGAGCCCTCCTCTCAACTACATCCTCTTTTGCCTTTTTCCTACTGGCATATCCATACTTCCTTCCACATCTAGCTTAAACATTTTGGGAAGACTCAATTTCAAAAAAAAAAAAAAGAAAGAAACATCTTGATTTTGGACTGAAAGAGCATTAATACTATATATATATATGTATGTATATATGTATGTATATGTATATGTATATATATATATACATTCTTAGAGAATAATTATGTCACGAGCTGGGAATAAAATAAAGTTTAAGAAATTCTGATTGTATCAGAGATTTTTGTTATTTTGTGTATGAATATGTTCAGAGTCATTCCAAGGTGTGGTTAGACAAAAAAGGTAAAAAAAATTCTGGAAAGGGAAGGTAATGATTAGTGATCACTAAAGCAGCAACTCACTTGCTGAGGAAAATACAGTTCTTTTAATTGGAATGGAAAGCTCCAATTCTGAATATGTTTTCTCTCATAGCATTACAATTATGGCAATAACATTTATATATTTTTATATTAAACTTTCATATTCCCCTTAAGATTTTTCTCAACTCCTATATGGTTCAATTAATTTTTTTTTAACTTAAACTTAAATGGACTCTTTTTTTTTATATGAAAATGTACACTCTTGGCCCCAAGATGGAAAGTTATTTGCTTTAATATTCATGATTCAGCAGGGTATTTTATGGCTAGCAAGAGTTGCAGCTTAAATGCATATCTTCTGTACATACAGAGGTCAAAAATAATTTGCTTCATGTTATAGAAATTAAAATCAATACTCTTACTTCCCTAAAAAAACAAATATAACATAATGTAAATGAGAAATGAGTAAATTATTAATAGATAGGCTTATCTGAAATATAATACAAGCTAAGCAAGGTCAACCCAGAAAAATGAGTGTTAAGAAATAGTGCAAGTTACAGGAAACATGAGGAAGTTAGACATATCATCACAGCTTTGTTTTACAAAGTTCCCTCATTTGAGGGTTTTTTTTAAAAAATATTTTATTTATTTGAGAGAGAGAGAGAGAGACCACAAGTAGGCAGAGAGGTAAGGAGAGGCAGGCTCCCTGCTGAGTGGAGAGCCCAATGTGGGGCTTGATCCCAGGACCCTGAGATCAGGACCTGAGCTGAAGGCAGAGGCTTTAACCCACTGAGCCACCCAGGCGCCCCTCATTTGAGGGTTTTAAAGCCATATTACAAACACCCTGCTAACTGTTGCTGTGACTAAGTGCCTGGTATGGTTATATTCAGCTTGAAGATGAAGAACTGGAGAGCAGAGAAGTCTCTCTTGACTGAAGTCTTATAGATATTACCTGGGAGAACTCTTGAGTTTTCTCATTAACACAACCAGCAATCAAGCTACAAAGAGTCCTATTGGATGCTGTGGTCTGGGGTGGTCTGCTTCCTGATTTTTCACTTCCAATGCCTTCATATTTGTTCTCTGCTCAGGATTTAGACAAATCCTCGGCACTCCAGGATTATCTCTTCCTTTCTCTGCTTGGTAGTTTCCATCTATTGAAAAATGAGATGAGTCAAAGCTGGCTGGGTTAGTCGGAGAGGGTATTTTCTCCTACATGGTCAGAGAATAGGGTTTATCAGCTATCATCTTTCTGGGTCCTGCTTTGGTTTATGATTTCTACACAGGACCTGGTTTTTACTTATTTCCCAAGTCAAAAATAGGTATTTCTATGCATCTAGAAAAATATTTCTCTAAGTGGAGGCAAGCCACTTGAGAGCCTGACCCCCACAAAAGATGGACAGATTAAAACTTACAATCAGCAAAGTCAGAATCAGATTTGATTCTGGCTTTCTTACCTTCTAGGCATGTTAATTTTATCTGTAAGATCCTTTCTTCTGTCAAATCATTGTTTCCAGAACAATTCACTCATTTGTTGAAACAAACAAAACTTGAACTTAAACTTTGGTGTCAATATTGGGGATATAAATACATACAAAATGTTCCTCTACCTTAAAGCAGGAATAGTTTAATAAGTGGAATTCATGAAAATGAATAAGTCAAAATGAAATAGTGTATAATGAACACATATCTAAAGTACTGTGGAGACATCTAGGAGGATATGATTATTGCTAACCAGTGGGAGGCAACGCTCAATCCATAATTTTATCAGTGAAGGGATGAACAGTGTTGCTTCCTTTTCTGCCTTTTTGTGATTCTTTAATGCAGAGGTGATTTTTTTGGGGGGAGGGGTTGCTTGTTTTTAGTGGATAAATAGGCAATTCTTAAGATGGAAGTAAACATGAGTAATTATATGGTCCCTGAGGTCTCCATTTGCTTTCAGCTGGGCCTAACACTTTCTAAAAAGCCTCTGCTGGTGAATCAGTGAGGATAAAGTTAAAGCTAATTAACAGAGAGAAATTGGGAGCTGTGTGGGCTGGGTCACTGAGGGTGGGATCACAGATCTTTCATCTTTTATGCTCAGCCTCTACCATAGAAGATGGTTGTTGAACTTATATATGTACCCATACATATTCACTTTTCTAATGAATACTTGGTAAAACATGAGGTCATTTGTAATAGTATCTTTCAAGCAGACCTTTCAGGAGGAATTTCATTGCTCTTTGACCATCACAAATCAAATAGATCTCTAGCAGAGACCTCAGAGCCTCACGTGCAGACTAGAGTCAAGGTTCAGAGCAGAGGGGTCATTTGAATCTAGGGCATTAGGAAAGAAGATTAAAGCACTACCAAAAGGAAGGCCTTGTTCAGAGACATCAGGTGGGCACAAAAGGTGGGGGAGTATTTATTATAATGATTTATTCAGCCCCAAGGGAAAACATGAGTTAGAATGACATAATTTTCATCACACCTTTCCCCCAAGGAGTTCTAGAGACTACCCAGTCTTATGTAATGGACAGCAATCTCTTTATGCTATGTTGCTTTGTTCCTAACCCCTAGCAGATATGAGTAATAAAGAATTCCTAAAGAAGACCAGCTTATGCTCTTCTCAGAAATTCCCCTCCCACAGATCATATGAACTTACGAATACTTAAGGACCAGCTTATTTAATTTGTTCCTAACCACCATAGTTATCTACTCATTTCTCATCAGGCTAATCTCCTTATTTCAACCTCTTAATGCTCCATCTGCCCAATTCTGAATACTTTTTTGTCCTATCACTTTTATGGAAGAAACCATTCTTCCTTCCTCAAACTTAACTGCATCATTTCAGCTACTTTCTCAACTTAAGAGGAGCAATTCAAACACAAAACAAAGAATTTGGTAGGAGAGGAAGGGGATGAATTCTTTCTCTGTTTTTGTTTCCAACTCCTAGCTCTAACTTGGAATTTTGTTTTACTTCCTGGATTTCAGTTTCCTTGTTTACCAACAACAAAGGAAACACTAAATAACATATAATATTTAAGACATATTCTGGTTAAAACAAGGATATGATCTTATTGTCATTATTATTATTATTGAGAGAGAGAGAGTGAGCATGCCTGAGCAGTGAGGGAGGGACAGAGGGAGAATCCCAAGCAGACCCTTGCTCAGCACAGAGCCCGAGGCAGGGTTCAATATCACCTCCCTGAGATTATGACCTGAACGGAAATGAAGAGTTGGAGGTTTGACTGTCTGTGTCACCCAGACGCCCTGATCTTCTTGTTATTAAGGTGAGTGGAACTAAATTCTATGTTGTGTGAGAGACACTGAAGTCATGAAGGAGCCAGCCTTCTCATATCTCTAAGGTCACTTATACGTGTCTGTGTTTATACACACACATATATTTAATAATATGTATTTATTGTGCACATGTATACAAATGTGCCTATTTTTCTAAACTATCAATAACAGCATGCTTTCAATATATCTGTTATTATTGTTTCTAACATCTTATTCTATTTCTTATGAACAACAGAAGAGTGTAATAAATGTCAGAAGACCAGCATTCTGTATTTCTCTGTACACACAAATTTGTGAGCTTGGACAGGTCAACACAGTCTCATTTGGCCTGTGTTTCATTTCCAAAAAGAAGAAATAGGGGGAAATAATCCCAGTTAGGTCTATAATTATGTCATATTTATGTTAATGAAGATAGAAAAAATGTTTCTGTGGCATAACAAATTAAACCCCAAATCTTGTGGCTTAAACCAACAAATGAAACCACATGAAAAGCCTGATTGCAAGTTGAGAGATACTTAATGTTGACGGTTCTCCATGTGGTGTCCCAGCTGCTTGACTCTTGTCTCTCTGCTATCTTTACACAAAGGACCCCACTTTCCCCAGGGCAGGGGGCCCATCTCAAGCCCCATGGCCTCTGCCTTTCTCAGCTCCTTGTCCAGAACACAAGCCATGGCCTTATCTAAGGGCAAGTTAGCTAGCTGGATAAATAGTTATTATCACATCCTTGAAAGAGAAGTAGAAAAAGGAACTTAGCATTATCTCCACAGTAGTGCTAAATCCGAATGGAGCAGGGAGTGCATCTGGGGGAAGAGTTTCTTCTGTCTCATCTTAAACAGCATGGCATTTAGAATATGTTTGTCACTCAGTGCATTCTGAAAGAGCAGGAGATTTTCCTTCTTTACCAAATGATATTTGACATTGAGGGGTGGTTCTTAGAGTTCTCTTGGTCTTTTAACATGTCAAAAAGTTCTAAATTCCCAACCTTATTTCCATCAAGTTTAATGGTGGGAAATGTGCGCACCTCTATTGAGGGCTTTGCTAGCAGGACTAGGACTAACTAGGACTTACACGACCCATGTGCTGAAACATGGAGGGCTCTTGGGATAGCATATGGAATGGGAAATAGACATGGAAAAGTAGAGGAAGAGGTAACGGGGATTAGTCTTTTTTGATAAGAACTTTCATGTTGATTTGGGTTTTGGTATCATATGACTTGCTTTGTTTTGGGCAAGAGATGAATCTTGGAGAAGAGAAAATTATTATGAAAAATCAGACATGAGAGCATAGAAGTCAATTCAGACAGAGCTTGGGAGTGGTACTCAATAGACAAGACCAGCTTTTGTATTTGCTCTTTATCCAAGTAGGAGAGTTTTGCCTTGATCGAACAGTTTCCACAGAGGTGCTTGGGTGGTGTGTGCTGTCGAGTAGATGATGACAGATAACACTCTTAGGTCAAGGCCTTTGGGATGGCAATGTGCGCAGAAGGATTTTTCCAGGGAGATTTGCTTCTGCCCACTAATTGTGGTCATATATTTTATGGCTTTGGGAATATCAAGGCTACAAGTAGGAGTCCCAGTGCTGCAAGAGTCAGTGTTTGTGTCTGATTCAGCAGAAGCTCTGACCCTATGGACTTCCCAGGGTGCTTCTGAAGCTACTATCGATAAAATCACTAATGATGTTAATTTGCACATTCAATCATGTGTGTTCTTGCCTTATCTTGCATAATCTGTGTACAGTTGCTACTGTTGATGATCTCTACTTTCTGAAAGTTTCTCTAATTTTTAGACCCTACTTTTTTATGTTTATCAATTTATCCAGCTATTACATTTCCTCAGCATCATCAATAAATACTTTTTACGTCAAGTCTTTAAATATTAACATTATCTGGAATTTTACCCTTGGGCCTTTTTGGCTTCTCATTCAACATGTGTTTCTTAGGGGATCTTCTGTATACTAGTGTCATTTAGCTACCACCAAAACCTTTAAAATAATCTGTGGGTCAATTCAACCACCCAGGGGCTGCACTCACTAGGGAAAATGAGAGAGAAAAGCAGTTGGTGCTAATCCACACTGATAGTCTCCAGACTGACCCAGGTCTTCCACACCATCTGGCTGTCTTTCTAGACACTGCTCTCTCTTAAGCTCCATCAGATCAATTTTAGATCTTCTATACCTGTTGACAGTGGACCTCATATCTCACTTCACAGGATTGGAATAGGAACCACTGGCCAACATGAGTACCAAGAAGAAGAGGCTAGTCAATGGTGTTAAATGTTGCAGAGAGGCCAAGGAAGGTAACTATGTCAACTATGAATTTAGAAGTAAAGCCATCATTGGTTATTTTATTAAGATTTTGAACAGAGAAGTTAAACAAATCATATTCCAGTAGATTATCAAAACTGATGGGGATCACAGAAGGGGTCATGATGTTCCCCCAAACTTTTTAACTGAAGGGTTACCATGTAGTGGAAGAATGAGAGAGAAATAGTTGGAGAGTCATGTGGCATTGAGAGAGGGTACTTAAGAGATTAGAAAAAAAGTCAGCATGGTTTAATCCTAATGGGAAAGGGGCGGTAAAGATCAGAGTTTGAAAACAATTCCTTTGCCCTAGAAACCTTCTCCTGTTTTTTTCCTCCTGTTTGCCTGGCCATGTGCTCTTGGTCAGACAGATAGGCACACATTACTGGAGCAGGTGCCTGGTTGCATAGGAGACCTGTCCACTGAGTTGCAGCAGTCACTATTTCAGACTCTCTCTGGTGAAGGGTTAGTTTCAAAATGTTTCACATTCACTGTATACTTTTGTAAAATGAAATAAAAATGAATGACTAGAAATGTGCAGTTTGATATTGCAGCACCGTCAAATTGCTGTGAAAGTTTCTAAATGCTTACTTTCAGTTTCTGTACTTACTTCATGGACCAGTTCAAATAATCCTCAGACCATCACTGGTCCATAGCTCATGCTTTCGGAAGCACTGACCTAGAGAACGTATATCCCTACAGGGATTAGCAATGTGTAGGATGGTGATAAATTTCATTTTGGACTTGGTAATTGGGTAGAGCACAAGATAAACACCTTAGAGAAAAGTTGAACCCATAAAAGAACATGCTGCCTATCAACAGTGGAATAGAAAACTAAAATATGGTTTATCTGTATCATGGTAAACTATTCCGGAGTAAAGAATGAAAGCAATAAAGGTAAGTGTCCCAATATCGAAAGAGCTCCAAGGGGGTGCCTCAGTGGCTCAGGGTCATGATCTCAGAGTCCTTAGATCGAGCCCTGCATCAGGCTCTCTGCTCAGTAGGGAGCCTGCTTCCCTCTCTCTCTCTGCCTGCCTCTCTGCCTACTTGTGATCTCTCTCTGTGTCAAATAAATAAATAAAATCTTTAAAAAAAATAGAAAAAAAGGAATAGCTCCAAGGATACCTTAAAAAGACATAATATGACTTAAAATTATATTTATATAATTATAATTATATATTATATATTCCTAAGATATACTGAAGAACTCTAGAAGGATATATGTCTATGAATGGTAGTTATTTTTAGGGAGGAAGGTAGGGTTAATAGGGAGTACAATAGTTTAGATCCACATGTTACTTCTTAAAGTTAACTTCTGTATTGGTTGTTTTATAGGTTTTTTTTTAAGAATAATCAAGGTAATTTTATTTTTATTTATTTATTTATTTATAGATTTTTAAACAGTATTTATGTATTATTCAGGAAATTAAAAAAGATAATTATAAAGTTTTTATATATATAATACAGATATTACTTTAAAAACATGTGGATATATAAAAGTTACCGGTAACTTGTTATACAATTTAGGCTTGCAGCAGTTATGTAATTAAAGGAGGCAGTTTTAACATGCCTGTGTGGTCTTGAGGACTTAATCTGTCTGAAAGTCAATGTGCTGATCTGTAAAATGGAGCTGATCTTCCTTCCCTCCTGGGACTGCTGTGAAGATTGACAGATATGATATACGGAAAGCCCTTTGTAGAATAGATGCTCCGTAAACATGAGTTCTCTTTCCTTCACTGACAAAAAGTAGGCATTTAAAAAAATTCAGCGTTTCAAAATTTTACTTTATGTAAATCTTCAGGATTAAATGAAATAGACATCCCAGATAAACTTGTAATTTTTTCCCTCCAAATCCTGGAAAGTCCTTCCAAAGCCCTCAGACCATGTAATCAATTAGGCAAATATTTTTATCTCATCCCCTCAACTGGTTCCACTCAAAATGCACTGAAATATTTTCTTCTTGACCTGTTGTATGGAGAAAAGTAAGAACTTGACAGAAAGAGGGCGTTTTGAACTTCTTTTTGAATGATAATGGGAGAAATATATGGTGTGTGGAGAGGTGGGGAGCATCCCACATAATGTATCATATGCAGAATGTACAACAGAGAATTCAATACTGAGCTTCTAAAACCTCAGTAGTGCTTACGGTAAGTGATATTTTTGTGGCCTTTTCTTCGCCCAGATATTTGTCATGCTGGAGTTGATTTAGAAAGAGATTCATGGAAAGTCATAATTATTTAAAGAAGGGAACGGGCAAAGTGTTCTTTTGCCATGTCTATAAATCTTTCCTTATGAGAACTCTGCTCTGGCTGTCTGATGTAACCATGTAACTGGAGTATATCATAATGTCGAGAGTTGTCAGACCCTCAGAACTCTCCATAATGCGAGATCACAGGCAGAGACAATTTCATTGTAATATTTCTGACTACAAAGTATAAATACCATTCAGTTGGCACGTTGACATCACATCAGGGATTTTTTTCCCTTCCTCACACTTCAAGTTTGTTGAGGCATTTAAACCTGTAAAGTTAGACAAAGCTAGGATGAGAAAATTAAAATTCATAATAGAATGACAGTGTCAGAATAAAAATATATTTTTGAAAGGAAATATAAAAAAAGAGTTTAAAATAAAAATTACAAAGGTATTGAAAAAAATGGTGCATGTATTGTCAGCTGTTCTTTCGTTGGTTTTCTCCAGAGTACAAAAACATTTCTTGGAACAATTTAAAAATAATGGATACAAAAAAATCACTCAAACACAAGATTTAAAAATCTCATTGTGAGCCTTGAGAGAATATTTCTTTCTAGTGATGAAGTTGCCAAATGAGAGTATTTCACGAATTCTTCAGTGTGTTCTTCTGCCTCACTGTGTACTGCCATGGTTCCCTTAACGGCCGTTGTTTTTAAAATGGAAAAAATCTGAATGCTTGCATAGACTCAGATGTGAAAAACGAGTTTACAGATATTTTTTAGCGTGATTGTGCATTTCTCATACATGTGCCTTTTTTGCTATGCAAAAACTGTGGACTCAACCACTGAAGAAATGAAATACAGAAAGGAAGGTGGAGATGTATTATTTTATTTCTAGAAATACTTTACTAAGTTCACCTTTGTACTTCCAGGTTAACCTTAACTTCTTGGTTAGTGATTTACAAACAACATCCTGATTTTCCCCTTCAGAATCATTATTTCCTGATGGTCACTAAGGCGGGAGATTGTTAGGAGTTAGGTACGTGAATATATGTGCCGTGCTGAGAAAGAAGATGCTATTCTCTTTTCTATTTATATTGGTAACACTTTCTCTTCTCTGGAAACCAGCCATGCTTCCTAAACTCTATAGTCCAATCTCTCTTGCCCATGGTGTGTTGGAAGTCTGATCTTCATGTCTGAAGTACACGCATGGACAATTCACTTATCTATATACTAAAGTAAATCTCAATTTATTTTTTATTGATATTTTATTTTTAAATTTTATTTATTTATTTTTAAATATTTTGTTTTTAAGTAATTTCTACATCCAGTGTGGGGCTCAAAACTATAACCTCAAGATCAAGAGTCACATGGTCTACCAACTGAGCCAGCCAAGTGTCCTTATTTTTTCATTTTTATTTTAAAATTTCAATCCCAGTATAGTTAGTATACAGTATTATACTAGTTTCAGGTGTTCAGTGATTCAACAATCCTGTACATTACTCAGTTCTCATCATAGTAAGTGTACTTTTAATCCCATTTATCTATTTCACCTATCCTCCACCCACTTTCCCTCTGGTAACCATCAGTTTGTTCTCTATAGTTTAGGTCTATTATTTGGTTTGTATCTTTTTTCTTCATTTGTTTGTTTTATTTCTTAAATTCCACATATGAGTGAAATCATATGGTATTTGTCTTTGTCTGACTGACTTATTTCACTCAGCATTAAACATTCCAGATCCATCCATGTTGTTGCAAATGGTAAGATTTCATTCTTTTTAATGGCTGGGTAATATTCCATTGTATGATTTTACCAGATGTTCTTTACCCATTTATCTATGGATGGACACGTGGGCAACTTCCATAATTTGGCTATTGTAAATAATGCTGCAGTAAACATAGGGGGGCATGTATCTTTTCAAATTAGTGTTTTTGTATTCTTTGGGTAAATACACAGTGGTGGAATTACTGGATCCTATGGTAATTCTATTTCTAATATTTTGAGGAACCTCCATACTGTTTTCCACAGTGGCTGCACCAGTTTGCATTCCTACCAACAATGCAGAGTTCATTTTTCTCCATTTCCTCACCAATACGTGTTGTTTCTTATGTTTTTATTTTTAGCTTTTCTGACGGTATGAAGTGTTATCTCATTGTGGTTTTGATTTGCATTTCCCTGATGATGAGTGATGTCAAGCTTCTTTGCAAGCTTCTGTGGGCCATCTGGATGTCTTCTTTAAAGAAATGTCTGTTCATGTCTTCTGCCCATTTTTAAATTGGATTATTTAGGTTTTTTGTTGTTGAGTTGTATAAGTTCTTTATATATTGTGGATACTAAGCCTTTATCTGATATATCATTTGCAAATATTTTCTCCCATTCAGTAGTTTGTCCTTTAGTTCTGCTGATTGTTTTCTTGGCTGTGCGGAAGCTTTTTATTTTGATGTAGTCCCAATAGTTTACCTTGTCTCAGGAGACATATCTAGAAAAATGTTGCTATGGCTGATGTTAGAAAAATTACTTCCTATGCTTTCTTCTAGGATTTTTATGGCTTCAGGTTTCACCTTTAGGTCTTTAATCCATTTTGAGTTTATTTTTGTGTATGGTGTAAGAAAGGGTCCAGTTTCATTTTTTTTTTGCATGTAGCTGTCCAGTCTTCTCAACCGTTTGTTGAAAAGACCGTCTTTTTCCTATTGCATGTTTTTGCCTCTTTTGTTGAGGATTAACTACCCATATAATTGTGGGTTTGTTTCTAGGTTCTGTCTTTGGCCCCATTGAGCTATGTGTCTATTTCTGTGCCAGCACCATATTGTTTTGATTATTACAGATTTGAGTATATCTTGATATGTAGAATTGTGATACCCCCTCTTTTATTGTTCTTTTTAAAGATTGCTTTGGCCATTCAGGGTCTTTTATGGTTCCATACAGATTTTAAGATTATTTGTTTCTAGTTCTGTGAAAAATGCTGTTGGTATTTTGATAGGTATTGCATAAAATCTGTAGATTGCTTTGGGTAGTATGGAAATTTTAATAATATTTGTTCTTCTAATCCATGAGCATGGAATATCTTTCAGTTTCTTTGTGTCACCTTCAATTACTTTTATCAACGTTTTATAGTTTTCAGAGTATAGGTCTTTCACCTCCTCGATTAAGTTTATTCCTAGGTATTTTATTATTTTTGGTGCAATTGAAAATGGGATTGTTTTCTTAATTTCTCTTTCTGCCATGCAAATCTCATTTTAAATTCTCAGAGAGAAATAAGTTTTCTAGACATTGGACAAGGACTTTAGTTGGTAAATGAAAACATCTTTCAGTAAGGTGAAAATCAGACCTTAATACCTATTTTGATTATTTGACTTTTTATATAGTTAACTTAAATCAGAGACCACTTATACGCTGTCTTGCTCTTAATGTGTATCTCTGACTTTCAAAATGATGATATTGGTGAATTCTGCTCTTTTTATTTATTTATTTTCTGTTTTAGGGTAAAGTCTGGTCAGAGCTAGGAGGGCATGACACACTGATCCCTCCGCATTAGACTTATTCAATCTCATCTGAAGATCTCTTCTTTTCCCCCTTTATTCATTTTTTTTCCAGACAATCTCACTCTGGCCCATGACTTTGATCACCATCTCCATGCCTTACCTGCTTCGTCTATTTTTATTTTCAGCCCTGAGCTCTCCTTGAAGCTCCAGGCGGGTAGGCTCAGTTGCCTGTTCGGTATCTCCACATGGATATCTTAAAGTCATTTGAAATTCTACTCATCCCAAATGGAACTTATTATCATTAGCACCTTCCCATCCCAAACAAGACAGAAGATCTTTTTTTAGCATTGCTCTTTCAAAGGTGAGCAAGCTGGAAAGCTGAGTCATTCTTGAAGACACTCTTTTTTCATCTGCCATGTCCAATTGATCCATCATCGGGTCCTGCTAATTTTCCTGTCTAAATATCTCTCAAACCAACAACTTCTCTCTGTTTTCATTGCCGCCACCCTAGTCCAGGCTGCCATCATCTTCTCCTGGAGCACTGTGAAAACCTCTAAAAATCTTCTTTTTTATTACTTTCAAATCTGGCTGCATTACCCTGTGCACAATGCCACTGCTGGAATGATCTTTTTATAAAATGTAACTTCCTATGCCAGTCCCCTGTTGGAAAAAACTACATGGCTCCTCATTAATTTTAGAATATAGACCGATGTTTTTAGAATGGTCTTTTCAGCTCTACCGTTCTTCCCCCCCCCCCCCCCCCCCCCAGCGTCTTCTATGGCCGCCCATCCTTCCTCAGGGATTTTCAATCTCATCCCTTCTTCAGCAACACCCTCTCCCCACCACAACATATACGCCATCCCATAACTCCCACTCTTTGTTCAGGTCTGCGCGAACTCCTTACTTCCTCAAGGTTGTCCTGCAGCATCCTTTTTAGGTCAAAGTGCCTCTTACTCTCAGGGAACCACTACGCTACTCTTTTCAAGGAAGCGCTTACATTTACATGAGTATTTTACAGACATCTTCCACTTTGGATGATAAGCTCCACAAGGGCAGGCACTGTGTCCCATTTTACTAAATATTGTGTCGGCAACATTAACTATAGTGACAGTACTTAGGCTAGCTTCAGGGGTGGTTCAGGGTTCTGCTTGTTTTGTGCTAAAGTCCAAAGGCGCATGTTTTCACTGGTAATGCTGGTTTTCTGCTTCTGTTACTTTAGCATCCTTCATCTCTCTCTGCCTCTTCTGCACTTATATGCATTGTATATATCTGTGAATAGTCCTGCTGGATAATTTTCTTTAGGTGGATAGGAAATGCATTATTATTATTATTATCATCATCATTATTTTTACTAACTTATGATTTGGATTTTGTCTTTTGCACCCAGATCAGTTTTTTAGAGGAACACTAATGAATGGGTTATAATCCTCTCTGTTCTCTTCATGTGTTCATTTTGCATCTGGTTCTCAAGGCTGTACTTTGTCATCAGCCATCAGCTTCTTCACATAGGTCTCCATGTTCTCTAAGGATCTCAACTCCACCGGTTAAAACTTGTAGAGTGTTTTGTTCATTGTCAACCCAACCAAAGGAGCCTCACTCATGCCTCTGGCCTAATTCTGATAATTACAGCTTTCTGATAAACTTGGACTCTCAGGTTTCACTATTTACCCAAATCTTCTGACCTCCCTCTGGGTCTCAAGGATGCCTTCTGGCTCTGGTTTCCAACTCACAAGGGCAGTAGTTACCTTGCCTCCACAGTTTTAGGAATAAAGGACAAGAGAATTCAGAGCAAGTGTCACTAAAAACACTGAACCGAGTAAAATAATACATTTTATTTTCTTTGGTCATTTGCTGTTGTCCTTTCAAGAAATTTGACTACTTTGCTTGACAACAACTGGAAAAGGGACAAAATGGCAACCTTAAATATCTGTAAATTGTAGCTTAAAATTAAAATGCTGTTATTCTAAAAGAAAAGTCCTTTTCGGTATTTTTAAATCCTCTGGCATTTTGTGGCCACTATGTGTAGACTGCATAAGCACAAAGAGGTTGCTTCACTTGTGGTGTAATAGGTCAGATGCTTCATGCAAGCTTTTTTGGTGGTTGCTTAAAACAAGATATTTAAGTGGATTTATCATTTTCATTAGGGCAAAGAAATATCTCTATAAAGAAAAAATGAAAATACAGCTATTGTTTTAACAATTAGAGTCTTCTGAGAAAACAGTTTATAGTATTATAATAGTTTGTAATTTGCTTCCAGTGCTTTTATCGGGTATTTGGAAGAACCTACTATGTGTTGTATACCATCCCAATGCCATCAGCGTGCAAGGATTTATAAGTGACAGTCCTTACATTCAATAGCGTGTGCCGAAGAGAGTATGGAAATAAGGGGAATGCTCAGTAGAGTAATACAAAGTTAATTACATACACAATAAATTTTGAGCTAAAAAATACTAAAATAATTTACTCCAAATTCTTTGTTTTAAAAAGGAAGAAATGTAGATGCAAAGAAACCATGGGGATTGGTCAAACTTCTTCAGAACTAGCTTTGGAACCCCTTGTTGCTCTTTCCCACTTGCTGCTTCTTAGGGGCTATAGTGGAAAATTTATGCTCTTATCTATTACTACTGGAGAGATCTTTCCAAGAGTCCTCTTTTTAACACTAGAATATTTCTTTGAATGGGAAGTGGGCATTGGCGCTGCAAAAAAAAAAAGAAAAGACTGGAAACCAGCTCTACTCAGAGTATTCTCTGCAGACAGCTGTCTCTGAAGGACAGCCTTCTTCACCTGGAAGAAGCTTGTTAGAAATGCGAAACCTCAGGCTCCACCCAGACCTCTTGAATGATAATCTTCATTTTAACGTTTACACATTTTAATTTTTGAAAAGCGTGTCTCTGGAATTCTTGATCTAGAGCAGTGCTTCTCAAACCTTAACACGCATCAGAACCACCTGGAGGACTTGTTAAAGCAAGATTGCTAGGCCTCAGCCTCAGAGCTTTTGCTTGGCTGGTCTGTGAGGCCAGAGAATTTGCAAGCTCCCTGGGTACGCTGATGTTGCTGACCTGGGGCTACACTCTGACAACCCCTGGTCACAATAGTGGTTCTCAGCTCTGGTCACATGTCAAATTGCTGGGTAGCTTTCAAAAAATACCAAGACCAAGGCCTCATTCTCTGATAATTGGTTTTGCATGAAGTGCTATTATTCCTCATGCTTCTAAAATGCAGTTGGAATCAGGAACCACTCTCTAGGTGAGAAGAGCTTCTGTATTTTCTATGATTACCATGAGATCGTCTTCCAAGCTGCTCCAGAAGAGTGCCTCTGTTCACACAGACCCCTGCATGCATCTGGGCCAGGGTTGTGCAGCGGTCAAGAATCTATCAGAACCAGTTCCAAGCTCAGATCTGCTACTTCCTGGCTATGTGGCCTTGGGTGATTTAACTTATCTCTGAGCTTTAGAACAGTATCTGTAGATGGAAATAGCAATTTTAATCCCTGTGCTTTATTGTTGGCAATGTCAAATAAAATATCAAATCACCTGATCATATTAGGGACTTCAAAGTTTGTAAGTAGGGTCATTCACTGATTTTTTTTCTATGTGAGATATGAGTATAAAATATTCCTCAAGTCATACCATTAATTTTCCCAAACCTAAAAGATTTTGAAAGAATTCCTACATTGAAGCCATACTGAATGAGTGAAATCCAGAGTCAGTTATAGGTCCTAAAGAGGCTCAAATGGGAAGTTTTGCTTTCAATATACAGTGTATTGCTTTCACCATCATTATTTGGACTCTGTTTAACATGCACCATGTCTATTCAGCACCCAAGGCACTCATGTCTTTATTGAATGATTTGTTTTATGGTGTTATAGATGGTTTACATTGATAACTCCCAAGGATTATAAGTCTCTCCCAATATTTATGTAGTCAAGGTCAATGGCAGATGTATCAACCAACCAACCAAGCATTTCCTTGCTTAGTTAAGGCACACATTAAATGTTTTGTATGGAAAGTTCGATAATTTCTCTAGTACTGAATGTTTAGGTATGCAGCAAATGTTTTAATACAATGATTAGGCAGCCCATTTGAGGTTAAGCAATAAAAATTCATCACTCTTGTTCCTATGCAAATCTAAGTTTATGTTCCTAGAGTATGAGAGCTTGGAGGAGCACTAGTCTAGTATCCACATTTCCAAATGAGGAATCAGGATGACTTGACAGAAGTGAGTCACTTAGCTTTACTCAGAAACAGATGAGATGCCATGTTTTCCTTCACATGCAATTTTTTAACTTATTCCTTTTGTTATATCATTATGTTGACACACTCTTGAGTTGACCAAGCTTCTGTCATATTTGTAAGATGCTGTTTTTCAATATGGTGACAAGACATTTCTGAAATAAAGAGGTAATTTCATTAGCTGTAAGAGACCAACAATGATTACAAGGGACATACTTCCAATTACAGTTCTTATTTCTATAGTTACTTTGGGTACTTAGCAATTCTTTTTTTCCCAAGATTTTATTTATTAACAATTTTTTTTCAAGATTTTATTTATTTGTTTGTTTGTTTATTTCACAGAGAGAGAGAGAGAGCACAAGCAGGGGGAGAGACAGAGGGAAAGGGAGAAGCAGGCTCCAGGCTGAACAGGGAGCCTGATGCAGGGCTTGATCCCAGGACCCTGAGATCATGACCTGAGCCTAAAGCAGACACTTAATGGACTGAGCCACCCAGGTGCCCCAGGGTACCTAATAATTCTTGTATATCTGTGTGTGTGCCCATGTGACTTGGTTATATGTTTCTCTGCACCTGTTTATTTATATATTTGTGTATGTTAGAATGTCTGGGTGAGTGTATCTCTGAGTGTTTGTGTGACTGGGCATATGTGTTTCTGGGTATGTGTATACGTGTGACATATATGTGTATGAGAATGTCTGAGCATGTATGTGCATGTGAGTGTGCAGGTGTGTATATCCAAATGGGAGAAGGAAGCATCCTTAGTCCATACTCCCTGTGGTATGGATTGTGCTCCTCAGTAAAGAGCCACAGCCTCACCAACTGTTCACCCCACTGTCTGGGCTAATAGTCTGTCACATTTATGACTGCATACTGTTCAAACTGAGAAATTTCCCCCTTTACCTAGAGTATTTTTGGTATCAAAGACTCTTTAGTCACTTGTAGACTTAACATTCTTTAAAAATAAAAGCTTTATTTCTTTTCTGAGTGCTGCGATGTAGTCTCTTTTGGTGCTAAATGAAAAACTGAGTTTGGAAGAAAGATGTACCAAAAAGAGAAATGTTATGATACTTGCAAGATGACTTACTAAAGCTGTTTTGAATTGCATTAGATACTATTTTATTCTGCTCCAAGTGTGAAAATTTAGAAGCTCGTGTTTACTCATTTAGAAATAAAAATCACAGAAGCTAAGTGTTGGAAGAAACTGCAGAGCTCCCCTTTATCCCTGTGGATCCCAAATCCTTTCTTTTCTAAAATAAAAGGGTTGAGGTTACTTTTCAGATATCATCCCTCTTATTTGCTACCCCCCAGTCATACTGTAGGATCTTTTTTTTTTTTTTCCATTTTGAGCAGCCTGGACAGTCAGACCTGCCTGACATGGAATGCGTTTCTTGTTCTGGATCTTAAAATAATATGCTAGCACACTATTCAACTTTCTTGAAACATGATTATAAACTCATTGTTATAAAATAATTTAGAAAGACAAATTAACAGCACGCCTGACACTCCAGAAATGCATTTAGTTATCTAGGTACAAAAATATTGCTTAGAGTCTAGAAGTGAAACATGGATAAGGTCTTTTTTATAGACCGAGGAATTATTCTTTTATAAAAGATGACAGCTTGCAGAATTCCATGTCAGGGGCATCAATAACAAACCTATTGACACCGTCAAGTAAAATATGCATATCAAAATACTTCAAGTGAACCAAATGAACACATGTCTAAATTGATAATTTGAGTCAATTATTCACATGTTTTCATTTAATAACAATTTTATACCCATGTCCTCATCCAACGCTTAGCCATAGGGGGAAAAATCCACCCTTTCTTTAAAGCTTATTTTATATTTAATACTTTAGGGGCACTTGGGTGACTCAGTTGGTTGAGCATCTGACTCTTGGTTTTGGCTCAGGTCGTGATCTCCGAGTCATAGGATCAAACCCCCTGTGGGGCTCTGGGCTCAGCACAGAGTCTGCTCGTCTCTCTCCCTCTGCTCCTCCCTCCACTTGTGTGCTCTCTCTCTCTCTCTCTTTCAAATAAATGAAAACAAAATCCTTTAAAAAAAGCCCTTATTTTAGGGGTGCCTGGGTGGTTCAGTTGGTTAAGCATCTGCCTTCAGCTCAGGTCATGATCCCAGGGCTCTGGGATCAAACTCTGCATCAGTCTCCCTGCTCAGTGGGGAGCCTGCTTCTCCCTCTGTCCCGTTCCTCGAATGTGCTCTCTCACTGGCTCTCTAACTCAAATAAATAAATAAAATCTTTTAAAAAATAAAAAAAACTTATTTTGTATTTTACCTGATCTATTTTAATTATAGTTGATGTGTATTCATTATTTAATTATGTCAACATCTGTAACAACATTGTTTGAGTTTATGAGGTGGAGTGGAGATAAGTTGGTCCCCACTTACACACAAATAGGTGACATTTGTGTTGTATTTATATTCTCAAGAAATATGATATGTCTGTCTGGAAGAAAAAGCATATTGAAGAAATGGAGAAAAACAGAGTGCTGGATTGACAACTGAAAGATAACAAATAAATAAAAATAGAAAACACGTGGGAAGATAAACTAAAACATTTCCCTGAAACACTCTTCCTATACTCGCATTGCTTATATTTTCTGAGGGTAGTAGTTTCTGACTCCAGTGATAATAGTTGTCATAGAAATTGACAAGCCATTAAAAAAAGCATAAAAAAACATTTTTAGCTTGTGGGCCACACAAAAACAGGTGGGTAGGCTGGATTAATATTTCATTAAGAATGGAGAATTTCAAAATTCTCTCCTACCTCAGTTATACAATTGATGTTATATAAAAATTAAACAGGTTAAAACAGACTTCTTAAAAATTGAAACACCATTTCTTTTTTTCTTAACTCCATTGCTACTTTCCATTAAAGATACTATCTTTAAATTTCCCACAGGAAATTTCCATTGTTTTAACTCAGACTTAATACGATCCAAAGGAAAAGATGAACACAGAGCTAATAAGAGCAGTAATGTAAACAAACACTAAGAAGGATGGTAGAACACGATCAAAGAATTGGATTCACTGTCAATACTTTAAAATTTGATCCTCTGATACGAAATTTCTTCAGTGTTATATTAGAAACTGAAGAAATTTAAAAAGTCTCAGAAGATGTAGTAATCATTTAACAAATTCAATCATCTAAAACTGCTTGAAAACCTTATCTAGAGATCGAGATTTGTGATATTGGAGGCAGAATGATATATTTGCACCCAAAAATTCTTGTGCACCACATCAGCTGGGGCAAAGAAGTACATTCTCTTCAAGATTGGAACATATGGGAAGCAAAGACAGTCTTGGCCCATATTTTTCTGTGTTTTTATCTTAGAAGGAACAAAACTTAACAATATTTTTCTCCATTGGCATTTATGGAATTGTGTAGTTTGTCTTAATTAAGGAAATGAAAAGGAACTCGATATTTTTGTGTGAATCCATGTAGGTGGTAAAATATATAAACAAGACAGGAAAAGATGATATACAAGAAAAACAGTCTTTTCAAGGAAATTGGAAGCAATAAAACATCGTATGTCATCATTTTTTGGTGGAAAGTGATGTGCCAAGTTACTTGGATTTTTTAAAAGTCAGCCATCAACTCATTAACCAGAGTCTGCAAGCAGATGTTGGCTTAAGCTTTGGTGCCACTTCGGGTGTTCAGGGAAGTAGAGACTGATAACGGCTTTTCAAAAAGAAAGTAGCTCTCTAATATAAAAAATGATTTCTTTCCTCAAATCTTACTTGTCATATTGTATTACATGAGATGAGGAAACAGAACGTTAACTGTGTAATGAGACAGGGATGCTAAAATATAAAGAGAATACGCTTTTTCAGCGTAGCTATGTAGATATGTGCCGTGGTGTCTGACATAGGCAGCCATTCTGAAATAATGGCAGGATTTCTTTAATGCAAATCCGCTGCTTGTGAGTTAGAATAATGGAGAAGTTAAATGAGTTTTGTTTTTTTAAGATTTTATTTATTTATTTGAAAGAGAGAGACAGAAGATGAGATGAGCAGAGAGAGGAGGCAGAGGGAGAGGGGGAAGCAGACCTCTGCTCAGTAAGGAGCCTGGTGGGGTCCTCCATGCGGGGGCCCCGTGTGGGACCCCATGCGGGGCTCCATCCCAAAAGGCTGTGATCATGACCTGAGCTGAAGGAAGATGCTTAACCAACTGAGCCACCCAGGTGCCCCAGAAGTTAAACAAGTTTAAAACACCTTTAAAACACCACCCCCACCCCAATCTCCCTAATGATACTTTATTTTATTTAAAAAAAGATATTTTATTTATTTATTTATTTATTTATTTATTTATTTATTTATTTGAGAGAGAGAGAGAGAGCAAGGAAGAGAGAGTGGCTGAGTGGCAGAAGCAGGCTCCCTGCTGGGATGTGGGGTTCTATCCCAGGACCCTGGGATCATGACTTGAGCTGAAGGCACATGCTTAAGGGACTGAGCCACTCAGGTGCCCCTACACTGTGTTATTTTAAACAGAGATGAGAGACTGTTGGTAATCAAGAGCAACTCTGCACTTGGTGCTTTTTTACTGTTTTTTCCGTCCAGGGCCCTTTGTTGATGTGAACACCCAAACTTTTACGTTGCTGATGCTTTTAAATACTCTGTGTGGTTCTTTAGACACTGGTGCATTTGGATGAGTTTCTAGATCTTCATTAAAGTCATTGTAGTTTATTTCTCAAAAGGGAATATAATACAGATATTTACAGGGCAAATGCACAGCATACTCTTTTTATACACCAATATTCATTGGTGACAATGAATATACATTTAACTTCAAGGTGAGAAAAATTAACAAGAAAAATGTAGCTATTAATGGAAAAGTAAAAGAATGTTAGAAATGTACAGAGATGGATCACTGGTGAAATCACATTATGTTTTTAATAGGATTTGTACTTACTCTGTGCAGTTGAATCATTATGTGTTCACTCCTTGATTTTTTAAAACTATTTCCACACACTCCACAATTGAATCACCAACATCATTCAATCTGAAAAATTTCAGGCTGGCTCCAACCTAAATGATTCCAGAAAGAAATCACTTACTTTATTCTTTTAAAATTTTTGACCGGAAAAGGAATCTCACAGACTCATTTGGGTTACATTCTCATCTTTCTGAAGTATTGGTTGCAATGGTGCTCCTGAGAAACTGTCTCTGAGACTGCCATCACGTGCTGGGCTTTGTAAGGGATTATCTGCAGATCAACAGTCATAGAAGGAAAGAGAAGGGGAGAAAGTGATAAGGGAGGGGGAAGGAATGGTGGCAAGGGAAGAGGAAGTGGATTGGGAGTAGGAGTGAAGGGGGGGTGAAGGTAGAAGAAACAGGGAAGTAGCAGAGGGGACAGAGACAAGTCAGAGCTGTGATATTGCTGATTAACAGAGTTACCCCCTACTTGGGCAAGGCTGCTGGGTCTTTATTACCATTAGTATACTATAAACTAATAGTTTTTATTGAAAACCGTATACTATATATATACTCCAGACTCTGCTATATTTTATTTTAATGCTATGTATTGTAATAATATACTATATACTATTACATATATTATACTAATTCTATATACTGTATGGTAATTGTTTTATTCTATATACAATATATTATGTACAATATAGTATTACATATACTATATTGTATGTATAGTATATATATCCTATAATATACTCAAAGTTTATGCTGTCTAGCTATATATAGCTTATGCTACATATTTTACTTTATAATTTACACCAGTCTCTAGGTACTGCTTTTCCCAAGAGAAAGGTTTATAGCTGGGGGAGACAGGTCTCTTCAGTACCAGGCATTTTCCAAAAGTCTTCTAGAGAAGACTGACAGTTAAAGACAGTTCTTCTAGCAGTTGGGGGGCACACATCTGAGGTTTTAAAGGGGATATGGCTGCTCCACTATAGCTTTAAATGCGGAGGATTATTTTAAGTTCTAACCTAATTTACTCCTTTTAAAATAGTTTATATTTTTAAATGTGGTGAATACTAAGTAGCTACTTTTCATTGTATAGACTACATATTTCAATCATGATGCAGAAGGAGTTTACTAATACAACTGAAAGCCAGATAAACCATCCCAGGGCACTGTTTTCTAAGCTTTGAAAGCATTTCTCTTGGGTTTCCTTGAATACAATGGTTAAATCTGGAACAAATGTATTGATTTTGTATAACATTGTGGCAGATATTGTACCAAGAGGACACAGTACAAAACAATGCTTGGAAGACCCTGTTATAATTTTAACTATCTTGAGAAGGCTAGCTATTCAGGAGCACAGTATTTTTTCATTTCATGGTGAACTGTGGACAAAAATGTATAAGCACATTTTGGGAGCATAAAGTAGGATCCCAGGTTATGTACTTAATTTGAAAAGACAGGCACTAGGCATTTGGGAAAGAGTAGAAAAATTAATTTATTTTACTCGAGCAAAGAAAATCATTTGGTGAAGTAAGAAGCGAGGAGATGGGCAGGTATATCAATCCTCCAAGGGACTGTGCAAGCTCAGTGACCTCCATCAAGTGACCAAGGGATAAGGGACATTTCACAGGAGTCAAATGAAGCAAGTGTGTTTTGTTGACACCTCCATTCTTGAGACTTCTGAAAAATCACTGCTTCAACCCTCAATTGTTTCCTGTAACCACAGTGTGAATCACAATCTGAGGATTTCCAGTTAATTCTGTGATGGAGACGTAGTTTCCTTGTGTGTGTGTGTGTATGTGTGTGTGTGTGTGTGTGAGAGAGAGAGAGAGAGAGGGACTAATTTGATAGGCCCATCTGCATATACATGAGTTTGAATTAAAGTCTTAAAAATAGTTAATTCTGATAAACTGGGAAAATATTTCAAATATTTTATTTTATTTTTTAAAGATTTCATTTATTTATTTGACAAAGAAAGGTCACAAGTAGGCAGAGAGACAGGCAGAGAGAGAGGCGGAAGCAGGCTCCCCACTGAGCAGAGAGCCCGATGCGGGGCTCGATCTCAGGACCCTGAGATCATGACCTGAGCCAAAGGCAGAAGCTTTAACCCACTAAGCCACCCAGGTGCCCCTCAAATATTTTAAAGATTTTATTTATTGGGGGGGGTGGGCAGCAGCAGGGAGGAGGAAAGAATCTCAAGCAGACTCTGCACTGAGGCAGAAGCCCGTCCCGGGAGCTCCATCCCACAACCTTACAATCATGACCTGACCCAAAACCGAGAGTTAGATGTTTAACCAACTGAGCCATTCAGGAGCCCCATGGGAAAAATATTTCAGATTTGAGGACATTTTAGATATCCTGGGATACATATGATCTTCAAAATCTGTTCACATGAGAAATATTAAACTAAAATATCAAACTTCAGTTTTGAGGAACCCAGGGAAATTTTTCCTAATTCCTATTTTCAATTGATGTGAAGGAGTTGCCCTTTGTGTTCCAAGTTCATGACACCAACCATTCCTACGAAGGCCAATGTTTTCAGGGGACCCTCCAGTAGCAGAGATGGGTAAACCAGAATTAGAAAAGATGATTCATCAAGTTATGGGGAATTTTATTGCAAAGAAATAAAAGAGGCTCTAAATCTGGTTAGATGAATAAATGCCCTTTAAAAATGCCTTCAAAAAGACTAGACAGCAAGTAATAGCTTAAAGGTACAGCAGTAGTATAGTTTGCTGCTCACTGAACTTGCTCGTGATTTATTTTATTTTATTTTTTTCCAGTGTGAGATAAGAAAATGAGGCTTTCGTAAGGACTCTTAGAGGTTACGCTTTCCACTCTTCTGCCTCTAGAATAGTCGGGTAGTATTCAAGTAAGAACTTCTCTCATTCTCTAGGCAGAAATAAAATTGCTAAACTTTTATAGAAAGGTTGCCCTCTAAATAATACTTCCAGCCAAGATTGCAAGTTCCATAAATCTTGTGCAAGAGTGTGAGCTTCTCCTTTCCCAGCCGCTGGAATTGCCTATGCCCAGTGGTGGCAGGCATTTTTAACCCAATGTTTTCTGCATCTTTATCTTTTATGATTTTATTTAAGTACATAAACAAAGAACCAAGTGAAAGAAATGTGATCACTCTTTAAAGCTATTTTGTGCCAAAATGGCTAATAAACAATATGATTTCTGTGATCATAAATTAATACTAAAACTATTAATTGGTTCTGCCTCTGGACCCTTATATCACAGAACAAACAGAATCTTCCTTCCTATCTTTACATTTCTGTGTAAATAAGCAGCATAGTTAAAAGTTTTGGTTTGAAAAATTGAAATTTCTCTTTCTCTTTTATTGTTCAGTCTTTGACTAACCTCAGGCCTTAGAATCTGAGAAGTTGGAATGAATCACTAGATTTTCAGTTGACCTGGACAGAAGAAAGGATCTAATTGTACATTTTTTTTGCAAGATTTTAGATAAATAACATCTGCTGTCTAAGCCATAGATGATTTAATTTTTTAACACGTGCTTCCAACCTTTAATTTTCTGCAAAGCAGCCACATCAATTATTAATTCATCTATATTTCCTCAAAGCGAGTCAGACTTAAGATCTTTCATCAATATTTAAGACGACTGCTGCAAAATAAACAAAAACTTTTACTTAACTTTTAATTGCAAGTTTGAGAACCAATGATTGCAAAAACAACAAAAAGCAAGACAAACATGATAAAGAATCCAGAGAAGTAAAAAAAAAAAAGTAGGCACTAAAAGAGCAAGGAGGCCAGACTTCTGCCATAGCCCTCATTGTCTGGGTTTTATAAGGCGAATATTATTTACTGCACATTTAACTAATGGGATAAATGGATGTGGCCAAATTTAACTCAGGCACATGATAACACATGATAATGCTTAGTTTCTGATAGCTCACTTTTTCTCTTACTTTCTCTCTCACATACACTTTGCCACACATGTTATATTATACACTCTTTGTCATTCATACTGACCAAGTTACTGAAGGAATAAATACATAGATATATAAAAATGGCTGGCATGTAATTAAAATAAGAATAGCTCTCACTTTCCTTTCTCACTATCATTAGCAAAACTTTTGAGATAGATCTTGTTATGGGTTGGATTGTGTCTTCTCACCCCCACAAGTCTTAGCCCCTGGAGGTCCCTGTGAATGTGACCTTATTTGAAAATAAGAGTTTTTACAGATCTAACATGTTTCAATGAGGTACCAGTGAATTAGGATGGCCTCGAATGCGATGTGACCAGTTTCCTTATAGGAAGAGGAGAAGAACCCCAAAGAGACACAGAGAGAGAATGCCATGTGATAGCAGAGAAGGACATCAGATTGCTGCATCGATAAGCCAAAAAATGTCAAGGATTGTCGGCAACCACAGAAACTAAGGAAGGGCATTGAATGCATCCTTCCCCAGAGCTCTCAGATAAAGTGTGGCCCAGTTGACACATAGATTTTAGACTTCCAGCCTCCAGAATGGTGAGAAAATGAATTTAGAGAATTTATAGGATTTTAAGCCACCCAGTCTGTGGCCCTTCATTATAGCAGCCCTAGGAAACTATTATACAGATTGTAAGCACATTGATTTTTTTTTAAATTATGAAATAAAACATATGTGCCAAGCATAGAAGGTATGTACAGTTTAACAAATAATTATAAAGCAAACATTCACCACCCAGGGTGGTAATCAAGATATGACTACATTCCAAAAAGTCTCCACCCCTTCCTTACCATAGCCTCCTCCCTTTTCCTGGAATCACTGCCCCTGACAGTCCTTTGTTTCATCATCTCTGTAATCATACTGTAAGAAATATGCTTTAATGTTTATGACGATCAATATCCTTTGAATAAGGATATATTTAGATGAACCAATCTGATGAAAATGAATTTTAGAATTCTACGTAGGTAAATTCAAAGTTACTAACTGATAAATAGAAATTTATTTATTTATTTTAAAGATTTTATTTATTTATTTGACACAGAGAGAGAGAGAGATCACAAGCAGGCAGAGAGGCAGGCAGAGAGAGAGAGGGGGGAAGCAGGCTCCCTGCCAAGCAGAGAGCTCGATGCAGGACTCGATCGGACTCGATCCCAGGACCCTGAGATCATGACCTGAGCAGAAGGCAGAGGCTTTAATCCACTGAGCCACCCAGGTGCCCCGATAAATAGAAATTTAAACCAATATTCTGTAAAGTCATATTTTAAATAGTCAGACTCATTATTCATTCTTTCATTGGACACTTAGTATTACTGGGGACATACTGAGTGAACTTTGCTTTTTGAGAATTTTCTAGAACAGAGATTAAAAATGTCAACAATCCTACTTTAACAAGATGCATAATTTAAAGTAAAACTAAATTCTTTTATAGTCATATACTTGTTATACACATCCACACATCAGGAATTTGTGAGATTTGGTAATATTCTTTGTAATAGAGAACAACTGATCAATGTAATGGATTTTGCCAATTTACAGATTAACTAAATTGATTTATGAAAACATGAGTACATTGTTTTAGAGAAGTCTTAATTTTTTTTTTTTAAAGATTTTATTTATTTGACAGAGAGAAACACAGCGAGAGAGGGAACACAAGCAGAGGGAATGGTAGCGGGAGAAGCAGGCTTCCTGCAGAGCAGAGAGCCCTATGCGGGGCTTGATCCCAGGTCCCTGGGATCTGACTCGGGCCGAAGGCAGACACTTAACGACTGAGCCACCCAGGCACCCCGAGAATTCTTAATTTTTACTTTTTACTAAATCACTAGGTTTATTTAGATGTGTCTAGTTACTGAACTTGCCCAGTCTGTGCACACAAATGCCTTTTGATATCTTTGAGTATATTTACTGCTAATAGAAGGTAGACAAATCTTTGCTTTGATTTTATAGACTGCTTACTGTACTATGTATTTAAGCATTACCAAGTATTATATGTGAGGTAGTAAAGGGATTCAAAGTGGTTTCCTTTGTTTAGTACAAAAATGTTTGTCAATAGAATCTATCAAATGTTTTGGTAGCACTGGAACACAAGTGTTCTCTGCTTTCTGAGAAGCTCCTTGTTCCCAGAAGAAAATAAGGGGTTAGCTAATGATTATTAATCAAAGGATGCGTTCTATAGTACAGGAACTGGGAGTTCAGAAGTGCATTCTATAGGTGGTGAACTCTACCTAGAGAGAAAGAGATTGGTTCACACAGAAATGGTATATGAAAAGCCATTCTTACGTCTTGAAGAATAGGAATTTGTTGATAGGGATTTGGAAGATCTAAGAAAGACAAAAGGGTATGAGAGTTGGACACTTAACTGACTGAGCCTCCCAGGTGGCCTAACTTTGCCCTACTCCATTGCTCTTGGAAAGTTATCGGAAAGTTATCAACCTCACTGATTATTAGTTAAGAGAGAATATAACTGATGAATGTGATTTGGTTGACTTGCTCCCCATTACAGGTATCACAATGACTCCTCCCTTCCTTTACAGAAACTTCTGTTTTATTTGTTTCAAGCATGACAGTATTTTAAATATTTTGGCGTGATATATCATTCCTACAGGTTTTTTTTTTTGTTTGTTTTTGTTTTTGCCAGGGGCTGAGAAAGGGGGGAAAGAGAAGGTGTGTATAAGTTGTAAATTGCTAGAACTAGAATTGGATATTTCGGGTGGGAATGCATCTTGTCAGAGAAGGCTTTACAGAGTAAGAAGCTGAGATAACTATCAAAGGATGATGGTAGAAGAATGGGGGTAGATGTGATTTTTTCTGGAAAGAGAGAATTCGGGAACAAGGCAGAAAAAGAGCCCTGTGGGTATGTGGATATGTAAGAACCAGCAGAGAAAGAGGTGTCTGTGAGTGAGACGGACAGGGCAGCCAGAGAGAGAAGCAAGAGACTCAGAAACTGGCATCGCCAACACCGCAGGAGGAAGAGATTTCAAGAAAAATTGGTGTATTTAAAAGTGGTAAGGATCATAATTGAGAAAAGCTCATTGGATTGGGTACCTCAGCCCAAAACCGTAGAGCTAGCCTTGATTTATGCTGTCTTTGACAGGATAGACATAAATTCATCAAGAAATTCTATTAACTTGGCCTTCAAAATATGTCTGTATTTGGGCTACTTCTTACCACTACTCTATTTAAAATCCACACTGTGTATCTCCCCCTCTGTTCCCAAGAATTCCAATGTTCGTTGCCCTGCTCTATTATTTTTCCATAATATTTCTTGCCTCCAGCAAGCTAGATACTTTCCTCTTTTATGAGTGATTGCTTATGTCCGTCCCTCTCAACATGGTACTAGCTCCATGAGAGCTGGGCCTCTCTGCTGTGTTCCAAGGGCTTAGGACGCATTAGTCTTGGCGCAGGGCCACTCAACAAATGTTGAATGAACACACTGTAGTTTTGTTGTGTATTTAACTAAAATTAGGTTTGAGTTTACGGTTAGAGCTATATGTTTTAGACATATGAACAAAATTCAATTCTAGTATGAATTCAGGTAATATTTGGTAAAAAATAGTCTCTTGTGTTATATTCTGTGCTTGAGAATTCTTGTATCTACTATATTGAGAAATTAGAGTCCATACACTTCTGCTAGGGACGGTTTTCATCTTGTGCTCTAATTAAAGACTTTAACTAAACTTTTAAATCATGAGATTGAAAATATTCCTGAAACTAATACTTTATTTAGCACTACTTCTGTGCAAAGTACTTACTCAGGAGACAAAGAATTTTCAATCTACATAAAAAGAGTGCATATATTCAAGGGCTCATAATATGTTCTTTGGGCAAGCTCATTCACCACACATTCTCATAAGTATGTAGATATTTAAATTATAAGATTGTGACATGAATCCACAATTTTTTACTGATGCAAAATGCAAATTTATTGTATTATATCAGCAATTCATATAGAATCTCTTGTCACAGGATGTTTAAAATATTGTGGTTTTTTTTGCCTGAAAAATCCTAAGAGCATTTAGACTCTTGGACTGTGAGTTAAGAAATTGAACTCCCAGTTTCTTCCTTCCTTCCTCCTCCTCTTTCCTTCCCTCCATTACTTCTTTTTCTTTTATTTTGACCCCACCCCCAATCTTCGTTCCACTAAATAGTCAATGCCTAATCTAGGAAGGAGCAAATGAAATGACAACGAACTTGCGTGCTTAACTTGTCCTGCAGAGTTCACTGCATGCTTTGGTTCATCATTATTTTCTGCATGGAGATTGTGTTTCTTCATTGACTGTAATTGCTTTGATCTCCTACTGAGCAGCATAATTCTCAACTCTCTCTCACACCTCTCTCTGTTACACATCTGGAAATTGTGCTCATATTCATTCTCTGATCATGAGAGCTGACATCCATTTGTAGTTCCCTCATCATTTAAATCATGTGTCTCTTGGGCTCTGGGGTCCATTTGTTTTCTCTTGTTTAGCCTCTTGAAACTATAGTAATAGAGACCTCAGAAGGCTGTGAACTTTGTCTTTTCCTATGATTTGTGCTGAGCTTACTGGGTGTATTAACATCACACCTGGGAGGCACAAACAAATGAAAACAAGACTCAGAACTCCAAGGACATTACTATTGATGTAAACTAATAGAGACTGCAGAATCAACCTAGCTGAGTAGCACTTTAGTCTTTGCTCATTTAGGTAACTAAGAGTTGCTGGGGGCTGGGAAGAGGGATAGGGTGGCTGGGTTATGGACATTGGGGAGCGTATGTGCTATGATGAGTGCTGTGAATTGTGTAAGACTGATAATTCACAGACCTGTATCCCTGAAGCAAATAATACATTATATGTTAATAAAAAACAAAACAAAACACTGAAACTTAGTTCCCTTTCCTTTCCTTTTTCTTTTTTTACAGGTTTTGTCATATTTTTAGAGTTCCACAACCCAATCTTGATAAATGTTGAATATTAGAATTGACCTTAAATTAAAAAAAATTATTTTTTATTTTTAGAGAGAGAGAAAGAGAAAGAGAGGGGAGGAGCAGAAGGTGAGGGAGAAAGAGAGGGAGAGAATCTCAAGCTGACTCCCTGCTGAGCCCTATGTGGGCTCCATCTCATGATCCTGAGATCAAGACCTGAGAGAAATCAAGAGTTGGATGGTCAACTGCCTAAGCCACCTAGGTGTCCCGATCTTCAATTTTTTTTTTTAAGATTTTATTTATTCATTTGACAGAGAGACAGAGAGATAAGAGAGCAGGGAACATCAGGGGGGTGGGGAGAGGCAGAAGGGAGGGAGAGGCAGACTCCCGTGGAGCAAGGAGCCTGATAAGGGGCTCTGTCCCAGGACCCAGAGATCATGACTTGACCTGAACCCATGAGTCAGCCACTTAACTGACTGAGCCATCCAGGCACCCCTGATCTTCAAATATTTAAAGAAAAATATAGAGTCTTTTTCTGTCTGGAAGCAAACGAAATGACCAAATTTGAAAATAGCGTGAAAAAGGGGTCTTTTCTTTTTCTCCTTTTCCTTCTACTTTCCCTTCTCACTCTTTTTTTCCTTTCTTCTCCGTTCCTTTTTCCTTGTCTTTTCCTTCCTCTCAAAAGAAAATACTTATATAAATGAAGCAAACTACATTCCATTTTGATAATTTGGCATTTTTTATGTTTTAATTTCATCTTTTCTCCATGAAAATTTTAGAGCAAATTTGATTTGCAAATAAAGATGAAATTGTCCCACTTTCTCGTTATACAAAATAAGCAAATCTATAAAATTTTCAGCTGCTTTTAATATAATATGGTTACAGTGATAAACAGAGCTGTTAAACCTATAGTTCAGATAGTACCTAATGTAATTCAAAAATAAGTAGGACAGCAGATTTTTGTATGTACATGGTAGATAAAGGTACACAAATATATTTTTAAACAACTTTTTCAGAGTATACACAAAACACTTGTGAAATGTAATATAATTACATGATAGTTTCTAGAATTTTGCAATTTCTTCATATATGGTGATTATGTTGTTGGAAATTAATAATTTGGTTGATGACTGCCAAATTCTTATTTAATGAAATCAGAATAATGCCAACATTCTTTTTCTGTTGTACAATTTTTTTCATAATCAAAAATGGTTATCTTTCTGCCAAACTGAAAAGTCCAGTTTAAGAATATATTTTATGAGAATGAAAAGATAAACTTGTTTTTATTCTCTGTACCCTTTCTTTATATCTTGTAAAATAGAGCTGAAGCTGAAAAAAAAAACAAACCCTAACTTTGGAAGTCTGTCTTATTTTGAAGATCAAATTAATGAGCACAAGTTATTTCAGATCATACCAGAATTTCAATAGTTCCCCAATAAATTACTTCTTATCCTCGGAAAGGTCCTTTGTATGAGACAACAGTCATAAACCTATGTGGTCTAGATATACAGCTGTTTGGACTTGCTCTCCCTTTTGTCATATGAGAATTGTACATAAAAGAGGGGGAGAAAGGAACATGACAAGGTCACCAATCCTGTAGCTTCAATATTTCTATAAGTCTATTAAATACAATGCTTTAGTCCTTAAGCAGTTTCTAATTTAGTCACCTGTATTATTTATTTTTTTTATTGTTATAATATCTACATCTCTTATAATTAGTTATTGAAAATAAAAAATCTTAAATTACGCTCATAAACTATAGATGGCTGAAATAAAGGTATGAATCTCAGAAATAGAATATATATCTCTTGGGAAGAATATGGGTTAACAAGGTGCACAAAATATTATACTATTTTTTTAAAGATTTTATTTATTTATTTGACAGAGAGAGAGAGATCACAAGTAGACAGAGAGGCAGGCAGAGATAGAGGGGGAAGCAGGCTCCCCGCTGAGCAGAGAGCCCGATGTGGGGCTCGATCCCAGGACCCTGAGATCATAACCTGAGCCGAAGGCAGAGGCTTTAACCCACTGAGCCACCCAGGCGCCCCTACACTATTTTTTAAATGCTTTTGCTATATCTTATTGCTTTACTGTAGTTCTATGTTTACATTTTTGTTGTGACTTTATAAAATAATAAACAGCTAGTGTGTTTTATTTTCCCATTTAATTGCCCCTTTAGGCTTTGCTACAAAAAGAATGATCTTAGAGAAGAAAAACTTCCGGCTTGTTCTAATTTCTTTTTATTCTCCCTCTGTGTAAATCCAAGTCACAACCCAGCAAATCATACAAAATGATTTTTTTTTCTGAACTTCATTATGGCACAGTCACTAAATCATATATGTAATGCCTCACTATTATTTGCACAGGATATTTTGTTAATCAAAGATTTCCCTGGTTCTCTTTCCCAATAGAAACTTTGTTTAGCTTGCAAAACTCTGATTCAGATTTTCCTTTTGAAAATGAGAATCATGTGGAGGGGTAAAGTGGATCTGGTAGGCTGCTCGGAGGCGCAGAAAGTGTAACAGTTTTGACTGCCTGTATGTTTCCGTTTTTGAAACTTTCCACACTTCCTTAAAATCAACTGTCTCCTTGGCATAAGAAAGAAAAGCGAGAAGATGAATACACTACTTAGGCTCTGCTTTTTAATCAACAGCAAAGATCAGGTAAAGAAATACAGAAGCGAATATAACTATAAGAGGACTTTGTCATTTTAAGCATAGTTGACTTTTATAACAAAAAGCATAATTGATCCAAGCATGCAATTAACCTTTACTGAGAGCCCTGTAATGTAGGCGTGAAGACTAGGAAGGCCGGAGCTCCGCCCCCCGCAGGACCACCAGTCTAGCAGAGGTCTGGAAGATGCCCACCAACTACTACTAAACAGCTATCCATGATGGACAAGCCCACCGGCTCTAGAGTGACCATGTTAGTTCAGGTGTCAAGTGTCAGAGAAGATTGCATGAAGATGGCAACATTTCAGACTCCAGGTGAAGGCAGGGAAGGAGGCAGCTTCTGGAGAAGGGCTGGGAGGGGTATCCCATCACAAAAGGCAGAGTACACCCTTGGTTTACCACAAAGCCATTGCAGCTCATGCTGGTCTGACTCCTTTGCTGGCATGGGCCGCTGCCAGGGCGTTACAGCTAAGGTTGTATTGGTAACTTTGTGTTTGTTGAACTCATCCCCTTGGCTAAGATTCATTTTTCACAAAATGTGGATCTGTTCCTGAGACTGTGGTTTGGGTAGAAGCAAGAAAGGGCCTGGCAAGCAGCCTCCGCTGTGGGCCTGCACGTGGAGAAGAGGCTGGTGGCTCATATCCCTAACTGAATAAAAAATGCCCAAAGTGTGCTCTTTGTTGTCCCCAGAGTAAGGTAGAATTGCTTTCTTCTATTCTTATTGCTTCCTGTGACCTGCTGAGATATCAGGATTGCGGAGCTCGCAAAGTTCACTGCGAAGTGGCTGGTTTAGGCCATTTCCAACCTTTCTTTGGTAAGAGAAGAGTTGAATATTGAGATTTAGGTATTATTTATCTACTATTATTTAGATATTCTTTCTGTTTCAGCCTCTCGCAAACACTATTTATTCATCCATTCATTCATTCTTCTAATACTTATTGAATGTGTGTTCAATTCACTCTCATTATTTTATTGTACCTACAGTACTTCAGGTTTCTCTATTTTATTCATGTTTATGAGTATTTGCAGAGGGTGTAAGTGAGGGAGAAAGAAAACCCAATACTGTATTTCACTTTTTTAGAGAACACATGCCCTGCCCGATTTTGCCTCTATTTCTTGGATGACAATAATCTTTTCTTGGGGCATCTGGGTGGCTCAGTTGTTAACTGGCTGCCTTCAGCTTAGGTCATGATCCTAGGGTCCTGGGCTGGGATGCAGAGCTCCCTGCTCGGTGCAGAGCCTGTGTCTCATTCTCCCTCTGCCTGCTGCTCTGTCTACTTGTGTGCCCTCTCTCTCTCTCTCTGTCAAATAAATAAAATCTTAAAAAATACCCTTTAAAAAATTATAATAATCTTTTCTCTGCACACAATACTTCAAGTGTTTGAGAAGCTTTGGCTCTACCTGGGTTGTTCACCTATTTCCTATTCGTGTTGTCTTGTGCCCCCTTTTAAGGATGGCACCATGAACTGTCCTTTCATCCCTCCTGTCCAGTGCGGTGCCTAACTCCTTTAACGTGGTCATGGAAAGAAGGTAAAGAGTTCTTAAACACTGAACAGCATCTGGGAGCCCCAGAGGTTGAGGTTGTCCAAGTGAACACTTTAGATAACGTTTCATTTTTTTTCAGAACGAGAACAACAGTGGGGCAAACAGTCCAGTAAGTGATATGAAAGAGCCATGGGGATTTGAATCAGATCTTATGTAAACCATTTAATCTATTTATGCCTCGATTTTGCCATCTTAATTATGGTCTCTATCCCATTAACTCGAAGAATCCAGCTGGAAATTTGCAACCATTTTAGCTGCTAAGTTGAATTCATAGGGCTGCTTGACTACTGTGATTCATCTACAACCTCTTGTCCGCCCTCACCCTACCCTTCACCACCAGGTTACCCCCCCAACCTCCCGTTCACTGACCCATTCCTCCTCTAAGAGACTAAAATCCCCTGTGATTTCAGTAGCTTTCTCCCTGAGTTATTTATAGAACAGGGTCATCTTAACAACTATTAGTATAAGAAGCTTAAATATTAATATATATATGTTTTGCCCTTATTTATTTTGGATTGGCAGAGGCATTTGCAAGAGCCTTGTCTTTCAATGTCTTTATTCTCACAACAGTTCTGGAACTTGGCAGTCCCTTGTCTTCTTTTGGAAAAAGCTGTCTTTAATCCAGAAACAATAGGGAAAAAATGTCCTTAAATGGTTCACAAGAAATCCGTAGAAAAAGTTACCAGTTTAAAGGAAATCAGAAGAAATAACATTAATCAAACCACAATTTCACCCACTGGTTATTTAAAGAATCATTACTATTTTCTACAAGAGAGGCTGTTTCACGGAACATTCCTTTAGTTCTTACTTTTCTAGTAAAGGTGCCCTTTCTCATCCTCGGACTATATTGTTCATTTGGAGTCAGCTCAAAGATAACAGGAAGGGAGGTGTTAAAGGATGAATCCTTACAGGTGTGTTGGTTGTGAGAAGGGAGGGTATTTATGAGGGCAATATTGATAATCTGATCACCTGTTAATGTACTGCCTTGATACAACTTGCAATCTTATTATATTCTCCTAAGTGTGACTACATTACAAATGGTTCTACCCCAGTCTCGAGGTTGGCTGTAGGACACATGCTTTGCACTAATGTCACACAGGAGATCGGCTACTTCTCACTGTGGTTCCCCAGTCAGTGTCTTGCAGGGAGCTTGTTCACTCCTCCACTGCAGAGTGGATTGGCTTATCCTTAAAACATTGGCCTAACACAGACCCTACGTTCTGCTTTATGCCCTCGAATACTAGAAAATTCCACACTTACAGGTGAGGTATCTGAAGAATGGAATCAATATCTAGATACAGGAATGGAAATTAAAATGGATTTTGGCTTAGGTCATAACATAGCGAGATAACTTTCCTTCCAACGTTTTGCAACTGAATGCAGTTATTTTAAGTGTGCTGAAGAGAAGGAAAAAATGTGTCTGGGCTTTTTATGCCGGTTTTTGTTCTGGAAAAACTGAAAAGAGCTGATTTACCATTTTCTTTCTTTTTATTTTTATTTATTTATTTTTTTTTTGTAAAAGAAAAAAAAGTCTTTCATAGTATTCAAGTATTGGTGACCTTTCACAGAAATTATGCAGCCGGCTCTGGACGGCTGTTTTAATGGCCATGGTGTGGTATGATCAGTTTTATTGGGAGAAGAGCCCTCTTGGACTGCAGGGTAACTAGCTTAATAGCTTTTCAAGAGGAGACATCTGATACAAGTCCTTAAAAATGAACTTCGGGATTTTAAGTATTAAATAGGCAGGTCAGGGGACTCCTGTCCACCCCTGTGGACAAAGACACATTGCAAATCCAGGCAGCTATGACCAGCGACACTCCCGCCCTCTCAGGGGTCGTCCTGCCGGCCAGCCAGTTTGGATTTGTGACACCTAGCCTTTTGGGTTTTTTTCTCAGCACTCCCAAGTCCCAGATCCTCTGACAAAGATAGTTGCCTTAGAAATACATCTGCTTTCTTTTTGTTTGGCATTCTCCTTTTTTCTTACCTTTTGCCCACTTCACTTGGTTAAGAGACCCTTACCCCTCTCTATTAGACTGTGAAGGACTAACTTCACCAGGAGCTTGGAGAGTTTGTCCGTAGCAGCCATTATCTACACTGGTAGGAACCAGGAGGAAATCACCTGGGGACCACCGTCAAATGTTCTCTGACTGTGGCTCTAGCTTAAAGTTATCCCCAGTCTTGGTGTGAGATGTTGGTTTGTGCATATAAATTTGAGGGGATATTACGTCAAGATCACCTGGTTTACCAGACAGCTCTACATCGTCTTTACAGATCCCATTAACTTCGTCAAGCTCCGGTGTCCTTATCTGGAACTTAGGAATCCAAATGATATTTAACTCATCGTGTCGCGAAGATTAAATTAAATATTCCCAGTACAGGTTAGCACAGAGCACATAGTAAGTTCTCAATATACAATGGTTATTTATTTATTTTTAGAGAGATGGGTTCCATTTCTGAATGATTTTATTGGGCGATTACACTATTGAACTTATTTATCTTTTTTTATGTCAAGAAAAGCATGGCTTCTGTTAATTGGTATGAACTTAGATTTATTAAAAAGTAGAACAAGAATGTTTGATTTCTGGCATGGTGAATGTAGAGAAGGTGAAGTTGCATGAAGAGGTAAAGGGTTCTGGAACAAACTCAGAAGTTGCTTAGTCTTGGACTGGAACACTCCAAAAGAAAGAGGCTCCATCCAAGGCCACAAACATAGCTCAGCATTGGAGAAAAGTTCTTGGTAAAGTGTGACAGGCAGAAAAGGAAGAACATTTCAGATCCTGAAGACGGATGTTAGACAGCCATGAGATTTATCAGAAGTACTATTTTTTTCCTCCAGACACAGGGCAAATATAACAATTGGTCACTCACTCAGCAAACACGTAGCAAGTGTTATTAACCTCATACCAAGTTTTACTGTTGCTTCTGTATCTAGCTTTGGGCCAAGTGTAAGAGCTACAAGGGCAAGTTATGATCCCTGTCCATAAGGAAAGCAGAGGGTGTAACTTCGTTAGTTACACATTAATACAGTTCTAAGTAAATTCATAATTTTGTTAGTTGGAGGAAAGGAGTTATTTAGATAATGTTTCTATTATAACAGTAAGAATAACCAGTGAGGATTGCTAACACTATTTTTTAAGTGTTAATTAGTAGGGTTTTGATTACTAGTTATCAAAGCACCTTATGAAGGTACAGTGATTTGAACAGTTTGGTAGGGTTGTGAGAACAAAGATCAACAAAGGGAATAAAAGAGAGAGCGGACAGCATTGTCAGGAAGTCATGGCTTTGCTGTCTGAAGAGGCCAGTGTTGTGATATGGTGTCTGTGAGTAAGAGATTCTAAAGCAGCTACCTGGATGAATTTAGTTTTTTTGAATAGGCCTTATTCTCCTCATTTGTAAACAGGGACATACAAAAAAGGCACTCTATATTAAGAAATCTCACTCTGATGTCAACCAGTGAATTATTTTTAAGAAAAATTTAAGAGAAAGCTTTTGAGGACGTAGAGATGATTGCAACCTTTTCCTTTAAATGT
>CM053608.1:40443219-40501244 GCA_028646535.1 Procyon lotor | reverse complement strand
ATTCTAAAGCAGCTACCTGGATGAATTTAGTTTTTTTGAATAGGCCTTATTCTCCTCATTTGTAAACAGGGACATACAAAAAAGGCACTCTATATTAAGAAATCTCACTCTGATGTCAACCAGTGAATTATTTTTAAGAAAAATTTAAGAGAAAGCTTTTGAGGACGTAGAGATGATTGCAACCTTTTCCTTTAAATGTACTTTTTCTTTTTTTAACTGCAAAATAACCCATGGGACTCTCTATCTGAACTGGCACTCACTAATCTAAGTAAGTTCCCCATAAATTTAATTGGGAAATTGTTTTTGCTTTTGAAAGAAGGCATTATGTCCATTAATTTTTTTTTTTCTCTTTGCCAGACATTTGCCTTGTTTAGGAGACATAATTCACACAAATGCCAATACATCGTGCTCAGAAGGTATACAGGAGTAGAATAAATACCTGTTTAGGACCAAAGATTATGTTACATTTTGTACTTTCTTATACGTGTATTACAGGGTTTGGCTGAGAAAACAGCCTTCTCCTAGGACCTCTCTTTTGAGAGATGCAGGGATGGCCTAGAAATGGACCATAGTTCCTCAACCAGTTCCCTTGTCCAAAATGCTAAATGACTGGTTCCCATAGTACTAGAACCAGCCTAAGTCCAGTTTAGTCTATTGTTGTCTCTTGTCTTTAATTGATTGAGTAAATAATTAACTATCTGTTGAGTTGCACAGCATTTTCTGTGTCCCCTGTCTGGTGTGGGCTGGGAGAATGCGGGTGAGAGACACAGAAACTTTCCTCAAGTTGCTGGGGGGCATTGGATGCCTACTACCCTTCTACCTACTACAAAAAAGAAAAAAAAAAAAAAAAAAGGCTTTAAAGACCTTAGGAGGTGATGCTTTGCTGGTGATTTTTTTTTTTTTTTTTTACTAATGGGATATGTAGCTTAAAAAGGCTCAGATAAGTTAAAAAAAATCCCAGTATGATACTTCCTTGGGCTGAGACTTAACTCCTATCTGCTCTCTGGTTCCCAGATTCTATTAAACAACCTTTTCTTTGCCTATTCACAGGAGACCCTTTTAAATTGAAAGTTTGGGCTCTTAGGAGTTTGATCTTTCTGGAAGACAATGATAGCTGCACATTTAGTTCAAACCATTCATTTCCTCCTCTATAGACCAATACCACTGAAAAGAATTGTATTTACTCCTACTTTTTGGCAGGGAACATACACAGTTTTCTTTCTTTCTTTTTCTTAAAGATTTATTTATTTATCTGAGAGACAAAGAGAGAGAGAGAGAGCATGCATGTGAGTGCAAGTGGGGGGAGGCGGAGAGGGAGAGGGAGAGAGAATCCTCAAGCAGACTCCCCGCCAAGTGTGGGGCCCAATGCAGGGCACATCCCAGGACCCTGAGATCATGACCTAAGCCAAAATCAGAAGTCAGGTACCTAACCAACTGAGCCACCCAGGTGCCCCCATACTCACTGTTTTAATCTAGATATGAACTGTGCCCATTTAAAAAATAGGTATCATAAATAATAGGTTAATTTATGGCAAAAACGATAGACACTGGCACGTTGTAAAATAAACAATATTTTGTTTATTTTATAATAAATATAAATAAATATAAATATATTTATATTACATATAATATATAAAATAAATATAATAAAATATATAATAAATATAAATAAATAAAATAAATATTTTATAACAAATATAATAAAAATATAAAAAAACAATTTTTTATATTTTATAAAAAAATATAAAGAACAAGTTTATGGATGACCTAGAGAGGATTATGTAACATGATATCATGCTTTGAGGGTTAGAGTCAATGAGAGACACTAAGAGGTTTAGCATATGAGCATACCTGCTTTAGGGTACAGATAGCTTCTTTACTCAGAGAACTCCAGTCATTAACTTAACATCCTACCCTGGTCTTTGGATAGCTTTGTTTAAAATTTCTCATCTCAAAAAACAAACAAACAAAAAAAACAAAACCAAAAAAAACCCTCATCTTTTCTGTTTGACCTCATAATCCCAATACAGAAATCATGATGGGTAATTTATAAGGGGTCTATCTATTGGCCAATATCTTACCTTTCTTCTTGAGAGTGTTAAAAACTTTTAAATCTTTTCAGCTCCTTAGAGCTAGACACATAGAATTCTAAAAGTAGAAAAATACTAAGAGCTCATTATGCACTGAGCACCAGTTCCCCTGTGTAAATCAGACCTGAAAACCACTGTATTTCCAATAGAGAGCTGTTCACTTCTCTCGTTAGTGGTAGAACCTAAAGACAGCTGCTGGGAACTAACAGGGTAGGTCTCCCCTCCCAGTTGCATGCTCGTCCCCATGGAATAAGCCATGACCATTTGTTCTGGACCAACCTTGCCTTTTTACCCTGACTCTGCACCTGAGATCTGGGGACTGAGCCAGAAGGACTAGAATTCTATGAATGAGGTTTCTAGTCTAATGTGATGCCCAGTTTTGAACTCACATGTATCCTTGAGAGTCATCAGCAAAGTGGGACTTTAAATTGAGAACAAAAAGGACATAAAGTGGAGGGCATAGCAGCTGCACAATTTATGCACTGTAACTTTGGACACTACATAGAAAAGCAAGGCAAAGGGCACCCTAGCTTCACTTATTACCATGTGAATGTGGGAAGAGGCTTCACTTGGAGGGAGAGGATGGATTTAGCCTAGTTGTCACAGAGGAAGTTAAGAGTCTCATAGTGAGCAAGAGGACTACTGGTGCCTCTCAGTGTCAGGAGGCCCTCATTGGCAGGGGGTTTCCATTTCTAATGTCTAGATTGCTTTGGAATTATCAGAAGAATTTAGGAAGCAGAAGCCTGATGTTCTCAAATTTTACCTATTAACTCTAGAACAGTAGACCCTAGAATTTCCAGCCAATTTCATTCACCACTACAGTGAAGTCTCAGAAACTGCTTCTTGATTTTCCTCAGCTGAGGGTCTGATAGTATCCTGAGGTCAGACTATACGATAAAAGGTACATTACATTAAATACTTCTACTTAAAGAAAGGAACTTTGATTAATTATGAGCATCTTATCGATATCTTCCCTTCCCATCATGCTCTCCATGGAACGGGTAGTTGTTCCAAATTTGAAAATGTCAATGAACAATTTGTAGTAAAAAAGTGAGAGAGCTGGCAAAACTTGGAAAAAGCAGATTATTATATCATAATTTGAGTATTTTTCAAAGCCAATATTTAAATTTTTATTTTTAATTTAATGTGCATCAAAATTAACATTTTTGGTGTATAGTGGCATTAATTCTAACACATATACTCATATAACCACCACCACAATCAGGATGCAGACCTGCCAAACCCTCCTCCCACTCCTTGCCTGGTAACCACTGATCTGTTCCCATTCTTAGGGCTTTTCCTTTTTCTGGAATGTCATATGAATGAGCTCATTCAGCATGTTCCCTTTGGAAATTGGCTTTTTAACCTCAACATAAAGCCTTTGAGATTCATCCATGTTGTTGTGTGTATCACATCTTCATTCCTTTATATTGCTGCGTAGTATTCCTTCATACGAATGAACTGCAATTTGTTTATTCACTCATCAACTGAAAGACATGTGGTTGCTCTCATTTTAGGTGATTATGAACAGAGCTGCTATAAAAACAATCATGTCTAGGCTTCGGATGAACATAAGCTTTTAGTTTTCTGGTAAATACCTAGGAGTGGGATTGCTGAGTCATATGGCTGCATGCACACTTAAATGTAAAACATTGCCTAGTTCCCAGAGTTGGCTGCACCTTTCTGCATACGCACTCACAGTGCATGAGGTTTACAATAGCTTCACATTTTTGCTGGTACATTGTCAGGTATTTTAAGATTTTATTTATTTGACAGAGAGAGAGAGAAAGAGAGAGAGATCACAAGTAGGCATTGAGGCAGGCAGAGAGAGAGGGGGAAGCAGGCTCCCTGCTGAGCAGAGAGCCCAATGCGGGGCTCGACCCCAGGCCCCTGAGATCATGACCTGAGCCGAAGGCAGAGACTTAAACCCACTGAGCCACCCAGGCGCCCCAATTGTCAGGTATTTTAAAATTTAGCCATTCTCCAGGGTGCATAGTGATGCTCCTTGATGGCCAGTGATGCTGAATGTCCTTTCATACCCTTGTTTGTCACTCATGAACTTCTTTGCTGGTTTATTTATTTATTTTTTTCTTTTTGTCACTCACACACTTCTTTGGTGAAGCATCTGTTCAATTTCTCTGCCCATTTTTCACTTGGGTTATTTATTCTGTTGAATTTGGGGGGCTGCTTATGTTCTAGGCACTGCTTTTTGGGACATAGGTAATTTGCAAAAGGTCTGCCAGTCTATAGCTTGTCTTTTCATTCTATTAACAGTGACTTGCACAGAACCAAAGTTTGAGTATGTTTTAAATTCCCCATATTTCATTGCCCAATCCTCTACCCTATACCTGAATGTAAATCTTAAGGAAGCACCCCAGAGACTTTGTATAAGTGGCTAGCAGAGTGAACCACACAATATAAACTATACCTCTAGGAATAGACACTCTTTATTCCTAACGGAAGGAGGAAGTAATCCGTGGCTAAGAGAGCAGCATCTCCAGCAATTTCTTTCATTGGAAAATATTGTTGCCATACAGTGACCAACATTATATAAGAGTTAAAGATTGGAGAAAAGTAGTCAGTCCCTCCAAAAAAAAAAAAAAAAGAGTTAAAGAAAAAGTTTTAAGAGCACCTTTTCTATTCCTTTATTTGTTCTCAGGAGGCCAACACATTAATCTTGAAATTGCTGTCACTTACTGAGACTATTTTATAATGCAAAATTAATGTTTGTCAGCATCCTTTTAGGTTGCTCTGGAGACTAAATGTAGGAGAAAAGGGCATTTTGTCAGGTCTTCACAGGCAAGGCTAAGTGGGGGAATTGAAGCAATTACCTGAATAATTCAATAAAACTTCCTCTTTTATTTAATTATTCAAATAAATCCTTATATTTCTTTCTTTGCACTGGCCATGGAGACTTCTTTCTCATGTAATTTACTTATGAAAAATGACATGCTTTTTTATAACCAGTAGAGGCTTCAGGCTTTTTAATGTTTAAGGTTATCAGACCTTTACAATAATTAGTAGAGATTCTAAAACTCCGCTCTGTAGAGGAGTTTGGAAGATGACTGAAAAAGCATGATGTCATCTCTTGTTTTCACACATTTAATTCTATCCCCTAAAGAAGCTACTTCTTGCTCCTAATTTCCGGCTGCCAACATTCGTAATTAGCAACTGGCAAAACAATCACCCTAACAGCTGCAAGAAACATATAGTTTACAACAAAATGTCAAATGTGTTTTGGAATGGTGAATTAAAAAACATTGTTTTCATTTCAGTTTTTACCTAAACTTTTTCTCAATTAATCATTCTGTTGAATAGTTTCCCAAGGAGATCAGATTCTTTGAGCATCCACCACATTTATTTTTAGTGAAGAGATAACAGGAATACAAGGGATATTCAACTGTAAACACAAGAGTGAATTACAAAACCTGGTATCTAGATGACCTCTATGGTTCCATCTAACACTCAGGCCCTGGGAGTAAAGTCAAAGGAAGTTTTATCAGGTCTATACAAAAAAATTATCATCCTCACCCTGAGGGGCCTTCAATTCTATTTAGCAAAGTTACAAATGCTTCTGGATTCTCTCCTACTGCTTGACTCGTTCAAAATACATTATATGCATTCAGTTCAGAAACATATTTGTCAAGACAGCAGTCCTTCCTAAAATATTTCTGAAAGCAGTCATCTGATCGTATTGGTTAAAACAGATGCATCATTTTCCCCACAAAATTACAGATGAGACAAAATTGCAATATTTTCTGTTAGGTGATTTCAAGTACGCAAATTAATGGGAAGAGTCTCTGAGATTCTTATAGTAGGTGATTTGTTAATTCAGGAATTCTGTCTTAAAAAAATGATACAGTGAAATGGGACTATAAATTTTATTTCTTAATTCATTAGTTTTCTAAATTCATCTAACTGCCATTTTCCACAGCAGAAAATTGTTATAATGGAAAGGAAAATCTAATTCTGTTTGTCTCTTTTAAGACAATTATGCTTTATTTAAGGGTTCTCAGAATACATTTTCTCCAACAATATTTGAAATCCAAGTAGACTGAGATAGATGGAGTCAAATACAGAAGATAGCAGGGAATATGAGATCATGAATTGCTCAAAGATGAATCTCAACTTCCTCCCCCAATAAACTCACACATACACATGGACACTTGGCCTGAGATATCAAGTAGTTTCCTGAGCTTTCTTAACATCATGGGAAATAAAACTTAACAAGCAAGATTTACTGGTTTGATATTTGTAAAATATAAAATAAATATGGCAAAGAACTTTTATACATATATAATCACAAGTATTCTAAAGTTAAAAGTTAACCCATTTTAAATTGCTATATTTAGTATAGAATTGTTTTAAAACGTTGAATCAGATATGTCATTACCATGACGAAGAGCAAGTAGAGTTCATAAAGGCTGTTTTATTTTCTTCCTTAATATATTTTCATTGAGGAGCACCTGGGTGGCTCAGTTGTTCAGCGTCTGCCTTCAGCTCAGGTCATGATCCCAGGGTCCTGGGATCAAGCCCCGCATCAGGCTCTCTGCTTGGCGGGGAGCCTGCTTCCTCCTCTCTCTCTGTCTGCCTCTCTGCCTACTTGTGATCTCTCTCTCTCTCTATCAAATAAATAAATAAATAAATAAATAAATAAATCTTTAAACAAATATATATATATATATTTTTCCATTGGTATGATATTAAACATTTTTGGTTTCTTTTTTTTGTTTTGTTTTTAAAGATTTTATATATTTATTTGACAGAGAGAGAGAGAGACAGATAGAGAGCACAAGCAGGGGGAGTAGCAGAGGGAGAGGGAGAAGTAGGCTCCCCGTTGAGCAGAGAGCTGATGCAGGCAGGGCTCGATCCCAAGACCTCAAGATCATGACCTGAGCCAAAGGCAGATGCTTAACCCACTGAGCCACCCAGGTGCCCACAAGCATTTTTGGTTTCTTAAAGTAAAGCTTCTGCTTAGTTTCCAACTAAATCTTAAAGTGTCGATTAGAAATAAATAAAATAATTAAAAATTTAAATATAGTATCTGAAATAAGCATCACCTTAAATAAGGAAGTATTGTTCTCCTGTATACACTCTACACCCATCACAATGCATGGTAAGATGAAGAACTTGTTAAACATTTGTTCCAAATAGAATGAATAGAAAGAGGTCTTATGTTTAGTATACACCAGTTGAACTCCCCCTGTAATTTACTCAATTAAATAACCATAAACATATAAAGAAAAAGATTAAAAGGTAAAATAATACTTAAAATTTAGGCATTTTATGGTAGTGAGAGTGACTGATGACAAAAAGGAAGCACAGGGGAAATTTTCGAGTGAAGGTCCTGTGACGATGGTTACACATCTCAATTTATCAAAATCCAAAGAAGTGAACCTAACAAAGTGTTAAGTTTAATATATAAAAAATTCTAAAAAACTAGAAAAGTACGCAAACTAAAAAAGAAACTATTTGTAAACACTGTATTCTAGTTGGCAAATGTCTTTCTTATTAAGGCATGGACTAAGAGTTCTGAAACTGCTTTATAAGGATACTGGGGTTGGACAAAGAAAATGGATGTTGGGTGGTGGGGGACACGTTTCTCACTGTTAGTGAGTGAAACTGCAGATAAACAAGAGAGGGATTCTAGAATAAACCTTACACTGTTTGATTAGAGTTGGAGACATCAGTATAAGCTCATGTTTAGCCTGATACAGATACTCTTGAAAATACACACGTTAATAGAAGTATATATCTTCCCTCGCAGTGTCCTCTGAGAGGGCCCAGAAACAATGACATCCCAGTAGCAACAAGCATGACACACACCCAGATCTTGGTTTCTATGTATTATTCTCCAGTAAAAACAACAGGCTTCTTGAAGAAATAACTATTTCTAGGACATTGCAGGGAAAATGCAAGATGATTCCAGAGTATTGTTAAGTACCAGAAAGTAAGGAAGTGCTTAAAAAGTAAGAGGTTGGGGCATGTCAAAGAGACACAGGAACCAATTTGAAAGAGCTCCCAATGGCTAGAGCTGGAACAATGTGAGCAACAAAATGATGCAGTATAAATTATAATCCAAAGTATATACATGAGCCCATATTGAGAAAAAGAAATGATTGGATAAATAAATAGATGGGGGAAAGAGACAAATATTTCTTACAGAAGAATTCAAATAATATATGGAGATACTATTCACTAAAGAAGAAGGAGCTTAATTTTTTCTACTCTGCAGAATGTGCTAGATTTTGTGAATAATTTCCAAAGACTAGAGTAAGAAATGAGAAGAATGGTAGATTTACTGTGGAAAAATGTGGCAAATGTCACCTTAACCAAGTCATGAACATCAACTCACCAGTGATGTTATGTGGATATTTTGTACTTCCTATAGGATGAGATGTACCTCCACTGCATTCTTTGAAAAAATCCATAATTCCAGTGTGATGGTCACTTTTATGTTTCAACTTGGCTAAGCTATAGTACAGTTATTCAACCAAACACTAACCTAGGTATTGCTGTGAGAATATTTTATAAATGTGATTTGTCTCTACAATCAGTTGACTTTAAGCAAAGGAGATTATACTCAATCATTGAGGTGGGCTAGATCCGATTCAATCAATTAAATGGCTTTAAGAAATGAGGTTTCCCTGAGGAAGAAGGCTTTCTGGAACACAGTATCAGCTCCTGCCTGAGGGCTTCCAGCCTTCTCCTCTTGATGGCTTGTATAACAGATTTTGGACTTGTCGAATCAGCCAGTTCCTTGGTCTATATATTTATCTATCTACTCATAGATCTATCCGTTCTAGTTCTGTTTCTCTGATGTGATCTGAATCCAGATCAGGGGATATTCTACAGGATACCTGCCCAGTCCTACTCAGGACTTTCAAAATCATAAAACAAAACAAAACAAAACAAAACAAAACAAAACAAAACAAAACAAGGGAGGACAGAAACTGTCAAAGCCCAGAGGAGACTAAGGAAACATAACTTTCCAACACAATGTGGTATTCTGGATTGATTCTGGAACAGAAACAGGGCATTAATGGAAAAACTGGTGAAATCTAAATAAAGTTTGTAGTTTAGTAATGTTTATTTCACAATCTGCGATAAGGTAAGATGACAAAAATTGATGAAACTGGGTGAGGGATAAATAGGAACCCTCTTATTACAGAGATAAGGGCCAATTATTTAGAAGAGATTGACAATAATTACTAGGCAAATGAAACTGGGTTGATGTAAAATCTTTCCGGGTTTCAGGTCATTTCAAGCCTTGGTTTCCTATGACAAAAAGTATCACCTAACAAAAATGAACTGTGATGTTATACTTCTCCCTTCTGCCATAGCTATTCTATAAACCCAGGGTGTGAACCAAACATCGGCCCATATCTTCTTCATCTCAGGTGATGTTCTGTGGGTCAGTTTCCCCAACCCAACAAAGGCAGATAATGAAAAATCCCAGAAAGCAAGTGGGCAGAAAATGGAAGAGAGGATTGGCATTACACAGAGATTTCCAGAAGGTATGGTCTCTAGCACTCGTTAGTGAAAGACAGGAGATGAGATTGTTATAAAATTGTTATAAAATGCTATTATTTTATAATTGTTTAGCAATGCAATCAAGAATATATTGTCATGTATTATAGTACTTCTGAGCATCTGAGTATTTAGTCCAAGTCTGGCAAAACCTGTGATCTGGCTAGGGAATTGAACACAGTATCTACCCTCGTGCCATAGATTTGTTCATTTGTGAAATACTTACTGACCAATTATTTATGTGTGACAATATTCAAGGAACCAAGGCTACAGAAATATAAACTACAGATAAGGTCTTTTCTCTCATGGAAGCAATATTCTGGTTTGGAAAAGTAGAAAACAGAAAGCTAATAGAGAGATAAATAAGAACAAAAATCATTTATTGATGAAATCTATGCAAAAGACAAAAATAAGATAATGCAAGTATCATTTGTAATTGGGAAGCTATTTTAGAAAGATCTTACTGAGACAACACTTAAGATTGAATATGAAAAGAAAGAAAAAATTTGCCATGCAAAATTCTTTGGGAGGGGACGGATAACAGAGAAAAGAGCTTGCAAACACAAAAATTACCTCAGGGTATTCCTAGGACTTTGTGGACAAGAGAATATATGAGTGAAGAGACTTCAGCATGTAGAGCTTCAGCTACCTTTTGGCTGTAGGATCAGCAGAAGTTGCTAATAGGCTAGAATTGAAGCTGAAGGAAGGAGAGAGATTAGGACGGTTCTGAATTAAGGACCTTAATGAAGGATTACATAGTGTGACTTGATACTAAGATATAGAAGACTAAGGGAAGATAAGTGAGAAAAAATATTAATAGTTTTACTTTGTTTTTCTTAGATTTACTTTGCCAGTTAGATAACCAGAGAGAGAGATTGGATAGTCATTTAGATAAATGAGTCTAGAATCCCAAAGAGAATATATATGCATCAGTATTCAAATATAGACCTGAGGACCACCAGCACATGAATATTTAAAGAAGTGGAAATAAATGGAATTAGGTCAAGATGAGATCTTGAAACATCCCGATATTTATAAATTGAAAGTAAAAAAAAAAAAAGAGAGAGAGAGAGAGAGAGCGAGAAAGGCAGCAAAGCATATTGTGAAAGAGTAACCAGTGAGGCAGGTAAAAATCAGTGGAAGAAAGAGTTTCAAGGAGCGGACTTTCAACTGAGTTGAGCTGAAATCTGAAAGAATGATTTTACTACCATACCAGCAGTTGAAAAAAGACATCAGGAGATTTCATCATTTTTATCTTTTGATAACCACTCAATATGGACACACCTGCCTTACTCGAGGGCAAGGAGGGTGACAGAGAAAGAAAAGGAGAAACAATACCAACACAAGGAATGATGAGTTTTCTCATTCTTTGCGCAGGGCAACAGCGATCTAGAACTTGTGACATATGCTACCAGAAAAAGGAAAAGATTAATAAGCATCACATGAATGAAATACTGTGCAGATTATCTACCACAGAATTCAAAATATACTTTAGAAAACTATTCAGAGCACTCAGAAAAGTGCCAAAGCTATGTCCACTATGAAGTAGGAACATGTTCCATATGAAGAGATCATCCTGAAATGAATAAACATGAAAATGGAGATTTTAAAAATGGGAGTTTTATAAATGGAAAAAATTAGAAGATTTTACATTTACATTTACTGCATTGTGTATGCAGTAAAAACTGAAACCATCTACACCCACACTGCCATTGTCTGCACTTAACATGGCTTTATTATTTCCAGAAACTCTTGTTCAGGAGCATAAAAGTGACAAATAACTTTTTAGATTGCTCCAGAAAAGTCTAGGAAGACCCATCAGCTCTCAATAGAAAGTTTTGAAGGAAAGTGTATATGTACATTCCAAGACACTTTTTTTGCCCCCAAATTTATTAGATGATATGGGGAATCTTGAACATTCATATTTAATGATAAGAAGAAATACTACTAATATTTTAGGCATGATAATGGTATTATTGTCCTATTTTTTCTCCCCCAGGACAGTTTGAACCTCTCCTCTCAAAATTCTGTCCTTGCTGTGCCTGCCAATCCTAAGCTATTATATCATGATGCTTACCCTGTCCTAATTACCCTGTCTTTTTTCCCTCCCCATCGAAAAAGCTACCTTCAGCCAGACTTCAAAGTCTCATAAAGCATCCTAACTTTGCCTTCTTCTCTCCAGAGATGCTATGAACAGTGTGGAGGTAGTGTGGTCTCCTACCAAAGTAAGTGATAGACTCAACTTTGCCTTATTAACAGGTTGTTTTAGTGATATTTTAGGGAGCCAGCATCCAATAAGGGATTGAAAAACCTCACTCCCTTCCAGGAAAAAGTCAATGAAAACATATCACCACCTGGTCATAGAATAAAAAATATTGAACTACATAGATTAAAATACCTTATAAGTATCTAAGCAGACAAATGTAATTTACCATCAAAGAAAGAAAATCTAGTTTGGTCTTAGGTTGTCTAATGGAAAATGAATGTCAAAAATCAATACTGAAGGCTAAAAAAATTCTGTGACCTAAGAATATTTTATATAATCAACCTGTCATTCAGGTAACAGAAAGATAATTTCAGGTTTTGTTAGGGCTACAAAAATATGTTATCTGTCCAACATTCTTGAAAAGTTATTTAGTGATCTACTTCAATAGAATGAGAGATGAAGCCCAAAAGTGCTTAAAAAGATACTCATTAAAAGCAGTTAGAGAAAAGTTGAAAACTATTTTGTTACAGAAACAATTCAAATTTCAAAAGTTATTCTTGAAAGAAGAGATACATCATGCGAAATTAATAATGCAATAGTAGTTTATCGTAACAAACAATAATAACAATAATTTACCCCAAAAACAATAAATTAAATTAACGAAGGCTGAAAATTGGGGAACTGCATGATGAAAGAGTAAAAATGTGAAAAACTACATAGCTTATATAGATGAGACCTAAAATAAAGTTTCCTACTTGGAACTTGCGTGTAAATAAATGTATGTTTTAAAGTTTTTGCAAAAGGAAACACAATTAGAATCAAAAGCAAGAAAAATACTTCCCCAAATTATTATGACTAGAGCATAAAGTGGGGTGAATCGAGGTGAACAATGTTGCAAACAGGTTTGTTAAATGGCGAGCAGAAGCCATTTCATGAAAAGTTATGTGAATCATATTCACATGCTGAGACCTTAGGATGCACACTTTGTGTAAGGGAGCTTGGAGCAACCATAGAGGCAGTGGGACTAGTTAGAAAAGCACTGAAGTAATCCAGTTGAGAAATGAAAGTTGCCTGGACTAGGACATTGACAATGTTGACAGCAAGGAGTGTTTTGCAGGACATTAGAAGATTGAAGTAGGTATGCGTACTAATGAATTGGGTGGAGGGTTGAGGTAGATGGAGAAATCAGTGAAGTTATCAGTGAACAATGCACCATTCACTGAGATTGGGGGCTGGTAGGGAATGCAAATTGAAATCTGGGCTGGAGACACAGATATGGGGGTCACCCACATTCACATTCATTTGATCTACAAATACTAAACACACACTTCTGTTTGTTGGGTACCCTGCGAGGCTCGGGGAATACCATGATCAGTAAGACAGACACAATTTGTGACTTCATAGAAATAACGGTTTAGCTCAGTTCTTAAAGGAAATTTGAATGTGGTGACTGCTTTCCCCAGAATGGTCTGGAGTGCCAAATACCAAATTTGGTCCAGTTTACATAGCCTGAATCAGATTTTCCAGCTGAGTCTTACTCGTACTAACATTTGAACTCTACTGGTTAAAATAACTGAAACCATTTCGCTGTCAGGATTACCCAAGAGAAGTGAACAGGGTGAAAAGAGATGAGGGTCTCACACAACGTCGGCAAGTATCAGAAGTCCAAAGGAAGAACGGTTCATAAAAGAGACTGAACATCTGTGGCCAGAAACTTAAGAGGAAAACCAGAGTTTGTGTTGTGTTGGAAGTCTGAAGAAGGGAATCTTTAGTGCAGGTAAGTTTGCTTAATATTGAAAATGCTACCAAGGAGTCAGTAAGATAAGACCTGAAATATATTCATTGAATTTTAGCGACTATCATCAGCGCGAGTTTAGCAATTTCAGATTGGTAGGGAGAAGGTGTCAGGAGTCAGCAACGTGTTCAGATTGGTAGGGAGGAAGTGTCCAAGAGTCAGCAATGTGTTCATGAAATCTGTGAGGAAGATTGTGAGAGAGAGAGTTCGGTAGCCAGAACTCGAGGGAGAATTTTCTAAAAAGAGCCCTGAATATCACACGCCGAGAGGAAAAGAAACAGAAGATAAAGGGGAAGAGAGAATTTTTTTTTAATTGTGAGAAATCTTGTGGGATAAGAACCCGAACGCAGGATCTAATATAGATCCAATAAGATTGAATAGGATCTAATGAAATAAGCACAAGGCAGGGAAGAATGAAGGTGGATGCAAGTGGTTCTACTCAGGCTAGTGAGCTCAAAGAGCACAGGTACATGTCTCCTTGTTCATCTCTTTATAAATAGCACCTGTTATTGCACCTGGCACACAGCTAATCCTTAAATCAATAATTCTTAAATGAACGAATGATTAAGATAGAAGGTGTCAGCAGCTCCTCTTCAATTTCTCTGTGAAATATTAGTTAACATTTACTCTAAGTAACAGGGGAGGTGGTGCGGTCAGAGACTGATTCGAGTGGAGAAGCACTGAAACAGACCCAGGAGGACGACAAAGAGAGAAACAAACCTTGAAGCGAGTCACTGTAAGTCCAGATGAGAGCAGGGACCACGGAATCATGGTAGCATCTGTTGGACCTAGGTTGCTTTTCTCCATCAGTACCCATGGGGAGATGAAGGAGACAGTGATTATGCTTGTCCATTACTTCCAAGGACGATCTTACAGTCAAGATAGGTATTTGTTATCCTCTATGGCCTCAGGAATTTCTCTATTAAACTCAGGATGCGACCTAAGACTTAGCATGAATATTCTACCCAGCCGCACATCTCACCAAGATGTGTTACACTTTGAGGTCATAACCGGCTTATTCATTTGACTTTTCTTCCTGGCAGTGACTCAGCATTGGGCGACATAAACGTAGTTCTGGTATACGCTTCCCCTGAGGCACCATTCGCCCCATAACACCTTCCCCAGTGGGACATATTCCTCTGAACACCTTCAGCCAGAATCAACAAGAGTCTCCCCAACTTCACTTCTTGCCCTCCATCGACTTCCTATGCATGTAGATGACTTTCAATGCAAGCAAATGGTACATTAGCCAAAGCGTGGGATTTCTTTTTGTTAGTTAAAACTGCTTCCTCCTGTTTGCATTCTGTTTTCTACTGTTTCTCCAGAAACCTGCATCAAGTCTGCAGGCCAACCTGCCGCTTCTGCGGTGCCTTTGTGCAAATTAGACAAAGATGCCTGTTCGGTGCAGGTCAGTCAGGCAAACCTACCCCTGTTGGGCAATGTAGCATCGGGAATAGTTGGATAGAGAAGATGGTGCCTTTGTGTTGAGCAAGAGGTACCCTGTCTCTTAGGAAGGAATAGCTTCAAGTGAGAGTGCCTACGCCCAGCTATTGGAGCATGGAGGCGGGGGGTGGGGGGGAAGTGGACCCCACTCAACACCTTGGCTAGTTTTGTATCCACCACAGCATAAAAAGGTAGCAATGACAGCGCAACTGCGGGAGAGGTCAGTTTAATGCACTGATTTCAGGGCCCTATCTGAATACAAAAGAGAGGGCTAGTTGGCGTTTCATTCTCTGCTCTTCATTTTAAAGAGAGATTGTGAGGACCTGGCAGTTTTGTAGCCTGAGAGCCACGCATCACTTCTGTTTTAGCCTTGTTTAAGCTGCCACACTGAATGTTTTTGTTTATCAACGTGAGAGGAAAGGGGAGAGCCAAAATATGGCACAACTAAAAAAGCCCATTGTTCTGAGTCATAAAACTGCCAGAGAAGGTAAATTGTGCGTCAGCGCATGAATTTATTTAAAGAAGATAAAAGACTTTGTTTCCTCAAACTCTCTGATAGAGACACTAAATCAAAGCCCAAATCTGAAGTAGCAGATATTAGATGTCAGATGCATGGGTCACTCATTCATCTCTCCCTTTCCTCAATATAATTTGGCTCCAAACAAGGGGAAAGCAGCAGCTGTACTTAAGATGCAAAGAGCAGGTCCCAGTCCCCCAAGCATTGTGGGCTGTGCCTGAGCGGCAGCCCCTGAAGGCTTCCTCCGGGGCTGAAGACACCTGATGGCCCGGAGAGACTTTAAAGGGGAGGGGGGCAGTGGTGAAGGCAAAATTTAATAAGGTTTTCTTCTCACCAGTCTCATGTTTCTCCCTCCAGATGCAGACCCAAAGCCTTTAGGACAGTTGGAAAACACGGTGAAAAATGACTATCTCTCCTCAACTTTGCTATTTTTGAAATTGTCCTCATAAAGATTCCGCAAACCATGAACCTTTCAGTTCTGATGTTTTAATTGATTCCAGGTTAATTAACTGAAACCCTTTAAGGCCCAAATTGATTGGTTTCTTTTGGGATTGTCCTGAAATCCGAATGTTTATAGTTCCCCAACTGCATGAATTTCGTGCTTATGTTATGGCCCCTCTAGATGGGGAGAAACAATTTAGGCCCAAATCAAGCATTTTTCCTGCAGTGCAATATCAATTCAATTTCAATCATCTGAAAAATTACTCAATTAAAGTCTATTTTCTGAATGCAAGTGATTGCCCATCCTGGAACAGCTCTTCTTCTCTGCGGCCTTTTCTGCAGGGGAGCTGATAAGGAGCTGGCTGGGCTGGCAACATGTGTGTTGTACAAACAAACACACTGAAGTAAAGCTCCTCCTGTGATCGCCCCTGTACTCACCAACTTCGTGCTGATGGTAGATAATCCTTGGGGGCTTGAGATTTGTTTTGTTTTTCTAATTACACGCTCATGAGTTCACTATATATTTGTTTAAGACACATACTAAACTTCAGACATCCGAAATGGATTATTTACAAAATTACAAAATACATTTTTAAAGCCAGAATTAGGAGAGGAGTTAGTGCATTTCAGTCTTTAATAAAAACTTAATAAATGCCTGTTGTGCTAAGCAGCGGTCCCATGATGTGTCAGGCACAGTCTTGTCTCAAAGAGCACACAATCTAGGTGGAGGACTGAGAAAAGGAAGCACCATGATTACAACACAAGACAGGAGAGATGAGTCATTCAGGAGTACAAAGCGAAAAGGGTTCAAAGGAAGGGAGGCACTCAAACCATGATGTGTTGCTAAGGGGACTGGAATTGTTTTCAGGTGACCAACCATCTCAGTTGGTCAGGGCTGTCTTGTTTTAGCGCCGAAAGTCTGCCTCCAAGGAACCTCCTCAGTTCTGGGTGAACTGGGATGATTGGTCACCCTGCTACTCCTCAGTGTGACATTTGGCACTTAGTATGTTTCAGCATTTGCTGAGTGCAGGAAAAAGAATGTATACGGCAGCTCTGAAGCTTGCTTCCTTAATTCTGTAAAATGGAGTTAGTAATATCTGGAAGTAGCAGCACTTGAATTTGCTTTGATAATTAAAGGAAATAATGTACATGGAAACATGTGGGAAAAAGCCCACAAAGCACCATATCCATGTATACAAATGTAGAATTATTTCCATTAATTTTTGCATATTCCTGATTTATGCAAAAAAGGATACTACTGTTTGTTGAAATGTTCACTACTGTTTGCCGCCCTCCCCTTTTTCGTCAACTAACCTCTCATTGCCAGTGATCTGATATTGGCACTGAAATGAGTAATTAATTTTGTTTATATGGCACCCAATACCCAAGAGCCTCCAGGCAACTAGCCAAATCCTTTTTTAAATATAATCATTAAATGGAGGAAGAGAGCCAAGCAAATTCTTAAACCAGCAAGTGAAAAAAAGAGCAACGGCAAATGTGGGGGGGTGGGGAGAGAACTAAAAACAAGTCTCAATTTGGAGAATTTCATCCATGCTCCAGGGACAAACATTTCACCCCAAACTTCACAGATAATTGGTTATATAAAGTTATTCACCCTTCTCCTAACCTCTGGATAAGAGTCCCAGAGGAGTGGATTTTTTTACAAAACTTTCCAACTTTTTAATTCTTAAAAAATGCAATTAGGGCTTTTTCACTTATCATCGAATTCTCTTGCTAAAGCTGGAAGAGACCTTGAGGATCATTTCCTCCGACCTGCTTACTTATGTGCTTTTTGGAGGAAGAGGCCTGGGTAATGTTTTATTTATTTATTTTTAATTAATTAATTTATTTATTTATTTTTTAAAGATTTTATTTATTTATTTGACAGAGAGAGAGAGGTCACAAGTAGGCAGAGAGGCAGGCAGAGAGAGGGGGAAGCAGGCTCCCTGCTGAGCAGAGAGCCCGATGCGGGGCTCGATCCCAGGACCCCAAGATCATGACCTGAGCCAAAGGCAGAGGCTTTAACCTGCTGAGCCACCAAGGTGCCCCTGGGTAATGTTTTATTAACATACAGAAAGCATAAGGAAGTTTTGTGAACGTAGCTCGGCTAAGTGATAGGAACCTGCTCCCATGAATGAGGAACTCCTTGTATTTTTCTGCTTAGCCTATTTCAGAGCATAGACAAGGGATGGGGTAGGGGGGTCAGTGACCTGTCAGTCTCCCCTTCCATATTCCAGTTCTTTCCTCCTACATCTGCTTCACTCTCCTTGTCTTTTCTCAGCTCCCATTGCTTCTCTTTCCTTTTTTCTATTAAAAGCTGTATAGATCTCTAGAAATGGCAGATGTGATATGCTTCTGAGGAATATTATTCAGGGATTTACATTTTTTTCTCTAAGAAATTCAGCACACTTGAAACTTTTCTTGTGTTATCCCACTGCCTTTGAAGATTTCCCTGGGAGATACCCTATGTTCGGAGCGTCCCCTGCATCTCAAGTTCTATTTCCACAGCAACCAAAGAATTTCTGAGATGAGACCGTCTCCACAAATAAGTTATTGGATAATTTGTGGAATGATTATTCATTTTAATATTCAAAATTCTCTAATGCCACTGTGCTATGCTGACAAGTTTTAATAAATTATATGCACAGATTTGACCTAGAAAAGCAAACTCTGAGGTGTTTCTTCTTTGTGAACCCTGTTACATAATGTCTGATGTTTTAATTGTACTGATCAAATGATCGTTCTATCAATATATGACATTATTAGCAAGCACATCTTGTTTACTACTGTATTTATTTCATGAGTGTATAACTTGTCACATGACTAGCTTGTGTGAAACTGACATAAAGACACCTCTTCACTTTCCCTAGTATATCCTTTTTTTTTTTTAAAGATTTTAAAAATTTATTTATGAGAGAGAGTGAGCACGAACAGGGGGAAGAAACAGAGAGAGAGGGAGAAGCAGACGCCCTGCTGAGTGGGAAGCCCAGTGCAGGGCTCAATCCCAGGACTCTGAGATCCTGACCTGAGCCAAAGGCAGACACTTAACTGACTGAGCCCCCCAGGCATCCCCCTTATTTAATACCGTCTGTTGCTAAAAACAGTTTAAAATGTTATCAGTTCCGGGGCGCCTGGGTGGCTCAGTGGGTCAAAGCCTCTGCCTTCGGCTCAGGTCATGATCTCAGGGTCCTGGGATCAAGCCCCACATTGGGCTCTCTGCTCAGCAGGGAGCCTGCTTCCCCCACTCCCTCTGCCTGCCTCTCTGCCTACTTGTGGTCTCTCTTTCTGTCAAATAAATAAATAAAATCTTTAAAAAAAAATGTTATCCGTTCCAAAACATTTCCACTCAAAGAAGATGGAAAACATGAGGGCAACTATGGGATTGTGTATCTGACTCTGAAAGTTCAGGCACTGGTGTCTTTGGCTAAGATCGAAGCCTGGAGGTGATTCCACCCCAGGTCACCCTGCCCCCATGAAGCTCTGAATGGTATCAGAAGACTTAGATTCACTTTGAATTCTAAAGTCTCTTTAAGTGGATGATCAACCCTGCTGAGGCTGAGCTTTCTTATCTATAAAATAGAAATATGTTCTAAAGATAAAGCAGGTAAAAATATATTGTAAATAAATTATAAAGCAGTATGCAAATGCCATATATTATTCTTTAGCTTATTTTTAGAACTTCCCATAATGCTTTTCTAAGTGTCCACTAAATCCTTCTGAATAAACAGTGACATGAAATTTCTAGGCCAAGTGTAATTTCAGGCTGAATATAATTATTTCTTGTATTTAGTCACTTTTGGGGTGCTGCAAATATTTCCATTAAAATTTACTTCTTTTAAGAGTACTGGAAATTCAGTGATTTGGAAACCATATTTACCCTTGAGTATCTGGGATAAAACATTCTGAAAAAAATCTCACAAGCTAGGTACAAGTCTACCTTGTAATATCGGCTGTAGATTTCTGAAATAGCTTTGTATTTCATTCTCAAAACCAGGTTTACAGTTTAGTAACATATTTTTTTTTCCTTTTACAAGGAAAAATTTGGTCACAATCCAGCTGTGCGGTTCAGTTGGCATTCTCTCAGCCAAATTTGGTCCATAGGGTTTGAATATTTTCTTTTTTCAGGTAAGTAAAACCAAATTAGCACAGTTATTTATACATATTTTTCCCTGTAAAACTTACACTTTATTCTGCTGTTTTTTTTTGTTTCTTTGGGAAAATATTGACTGTGCGGGCACTGTCTGGATGCATTTGAGGAGAGTTCTATTTTTAAGCTTCTTAGAAAAATTAGTTCTGTTCTTTGGGAATCATCTTAAGGGATTTATCACAGCTATTCTATTATGCAGAGTTAAAATATACACTGAGATGATTTCACACTTGATAAAATATAGTACCAAAATAGATTTAGATATTTCCCTCAATATAAATACATTCCCTCCAAGTCCCTGACTTCTTATCATTTTCTTCTTTCTCCAACCTCTCCCACCCCCCACACATGAAGGTATTAATTTTTTACAAATAAATGAACTATATATAAGCAAGTTCTCCCCGTTTTAATCCTAGTCCCTGGACCAAAATGCTTTTAAAATACGAAGTGCCCTAGGATCTTTGGCTTTTGCTTTATATCAAAGACTTTTTTTCTAAACCAATATCAATAATCATGCTGAGTGAACGGCATTGCACTCAGTTCATTGCCTACGGAAAAAGAGAGTAATTAGTTCATATTGCCTGACTTTGACTTCTGACTAGAGGTAATGAACCAGTACTAGGCCAGATCCAAATTGCATATGATGGACAACATTCTTACATTTGGTCACAATCTTCTGCCAGTCTTCTTTTCTTCCTTCTATATTTTTTTCTTTCTTTCTTCTTTGTCTTTTTTTTTTTTTCGTAATCACTATTGAATGTTGTGGCAGATGGCATGTCTCTCAGTGAAATCAAAGACATATGGCAAGTCGTTCTCAATAGTGCCACACCATCTAAGTTGCAGTATTTATATTTCAAAGAGTAATAATTTAGCCTGTGATACCAAGCTCTGAGTGTAGTCACAAGGAGTACCGAATTCCCCAACAGTATGCATTTTGAAGTCTCTAAGAGATTATACAGAAATCTTCTCTTGGTAGTGAGCAGATAGTGAAGTTTAGAAATGTAGCAACTGACTCTTAGATGGATTGGATAATTCTAAGAAAAAAGACCAAAAAGGGACCTTTTTTTTTTAAAAAAAAAAGTCATCTTAGTAAGTTTAATAACTTGAGACAGAATATGAACTTTGAAGATGGTGTTACCTATTTAACAATGCATTCATTTAAAATGCAAAGTCTGTTGTCATTTTCTCTCTTTTTCTGTTTGTTCATGACATTTTTTATAAGGATCAGAAACGAGAGTTAAGAAAATTCCTTAAGTTTTTGTATGTTCACTTCATGAATTCTACAGAAATAATTCATTTCAGAGTATTAGTGGTTCAATAAAACTAGAACAACAACAGTTGAAATTCTAAGAACAGAATTTCTACTCAGTATTTTTTTTTCCCATATAATGGAACTAACCCATGTCTTCCCAAAGACTAGAATCAGACTTAGTGTCAACTCACACCGCCATGTCTCTCTGGAGTCCACATTTTTGCATGCAGAAAATCAGCACCGTGCAACAGGGACAGCTGCTGTGATAGCAACCCTCTAATTGTCAGGGACTGAACTCCCAAGGGATGCACAGGGGTGGGGTGGTAAGAAGAAATAGCACCAAAGCTTAGAGAGACTCCATGTTTATGAGTATCTGAATATTTAAAATCTGGCCAGTGCATATGTCTAAATTCAATGTTAATATTTGCTATTTTATTAAGTAAAAGAATGTTGCAATTTTCTTTTCCTCGGTAGATACCTATTTTCTTTCTTTTAATGGAAATATTTGCTAACAACTCTCACTGCTCTTGTAGAACAAATCTCAGAACTCAAGCTGTTACATCATGACCAGTTCCCGTAGGACAGATTGATAATAATCTCCTTTCCTCTGGCTCAAATTTGACAAACTCACCAGAAATGACTAAATATTATAAACATTATCTCTTCTTTTCCCTTTGAGATCACTCCTCTTTTATGAAGTGCTACACATTTTATTTCCTATAAGATTTATTATGTTTTTCTTTGTGCATCACAACTGTGGTGCTAAAACTCAGAAAAGGCAGCTTGATGGAAATTATACATAAAGTCTCACCTCACCCAGTACAGCAGTGTTATAACCCACACCCCTCCTGTGTGCTGTCTTTGTACCCTTCAGCTATGCTCAGGAGTTTGCAAAAGACACCTTTATTTAGGTCCAAATGCTTTTTCACTCCAAAATTTCTTGACTTTTGGAAAAGATCCAGCTCTGATGTCTGGTCGGTCTTCCCTGCCTATCTTTTGGCAGGTAAAGGATTAGAGTCTTCTTCTTCTTCTTTTTTTTTTATCAACTAGATTACTCACATTGACATTCTGTCTTGTTATGAAAAATCCTGATTACATGGTTGGAGCACGTAGCTGTACATTTTAATAACGAAATTTAAAAAATGGCTATTTGGAAACTGTTAATATTCTTATGGCATCCTGGTTAAAGGCACATAATCTGAAGCTAATTGCCTGGGTTAAACCATGGCTCCTCCGTGTATCAGCTTTGAGAAGGTAGGCAAGTGATTTGACCTCTTGATGACTCAGTTTCTTGATGCAAAGTGGGAATAGTAACAGTACTTCCCTTACAGAGTTAGTAGAAATGGTGAAAGAATTCATGCATGAAAGCACTTAGAACAGTGCCTAACGTAGAGTAAAAACTAAATAAAAGTGAGGTGTTAACTTTTTCAATGTGGCACAGAAAGTATCAACATGGGATTCAACGTTTATGGATCACTTTTGCACCATTGTTGCGCCATTTGTATTTGGTTGCCCTTGGTTTTAGTCTGTCCTGGGGGGAAGTCACTCAGCCTTTCTCAACCTTACTTTTCTCATCTGTACAACGAGGGTGATAAGAGCTACTTCAGAGGTATCATGAATATAAGAAATAGAGTACATAAAATTGCTAGTCTCGCGTCTAGCAAAGAGTAGGCTCTCAATACGTGTGTTGTTGTTACTTATATTTGCTCAGCTCAGTTCTCTCTAATGCACAGGGAACTGATTTGGGAAGTAAGATGTCTACGAAAACATCCTTTCTGTATTTCTTTTGAAAGCCAACTTATGAGGGACATAGAAAAATTCAGAAATACGGAGCAACTGATTATGCTAATGTTGCACCTCTTTATCAATCTGTCCTGGCTAAGGAAGAGGAAGCTCAGGCCAAATTCCTCAGCTCAACATTCAGACTGGTGCCAAGGGAGCCATCATCCCTGATGTGGGCTAAGAGTGGTTAATGTTGATTCACATATGGTTTTCTTTTTACTAAATGAGATTATTCCACTGAAACTGCTGCGTTCTTCAAGGTCAATGAGAACTTTGATCTTCTGCAGGTGTGCCTGTTCTTAGGGAGGGTGGATTCAGATGGTTTAAAGCAGTTGAATTTTAAGGCTTGATTGGGAAGAAGAGAATAAAACTAACTAAAGGTATGCAATGCTTGCTCATAATCTTAAAATTAAAGAAATGTTTAAAAGTATCAATTTACATTTTTTTATTAACATCATTCAGGAAACTTTTGTCTAAAAATAAAACAGAGATAATTACAGTGTATCCATTACACATTAGCTAACATTGTTATGCATTATATAACATAAGGCCCTTTTACCTGTTAAATGTACATTTTACTCGTACGTTGATATTTAATTTCCAAGTACTGATGGAAAAAGTATGTGTTTTGTGTATTTTTCTTGAGGGAGTTCTGTTTCTATCCTATTTTTGCTTATGTAAAAGTTCTATCTTCAGGATTAGACATGGCTTTAATAGTCTTCTTAGTAGGTAGGACAATTTGGTTACATTGAGCTAAAATAAGCAACAGTCATAGAATTTCACCTTATATGTACATCAGTAGTTGAAAGCTTTAGTAATTTTTTTTTAAGATTTTATTTATTTATTTGACAGAGAGAGAGAGAGAGAGACCACAAGTAGGCAGAGAGGCAGGCAGAGAGAGAGGAGGAAGCAGGCTTCCCGCTGAGCAGAGAGCTCAATGCAGGGCTCAATCCCAGGACCCTGAGATCATGACCTGAGCTGAAAGCAGAGGCTTTAACCCACTGAGCCACCCAAGCACCCCAAAGCTTTAGTAATTTTAAAATAAAAACTTTGTTAGCTTTTGCTACCCATCTCTCTTCCTCTCTGCAAAAAAACAAGACAAGGAATACACACACAGAGACACATGCGCGTGCATGATAGCTAAAGAAAGCTCTTTTCTCTCTTTCCATTTTTTTTCCCTATTTTCTCTGCTTTTTTCAAAACAGTTAATCTCAACTGTTTCCTTTTCTAAATAAGTCATGATGGTGCCAGGAGAAGGATAATTTCAAAGTACTATAAACATCTATCTAGTGATTGTAAAACAAGACTGATTTTGAGAACTTGTTTTCCCTAATAAGAATATTAATGATATAGGGGCACCTGGCTGGCTCAGTTGGTGGAGTGTGTGATTCTTGATCTCAAGGTCACACTCTTGATCTTAGGGTCGTGAGTTCAAGCCCCACCTTGGGGACCGAGTCTAGCTCAAAAATAAATAAAAATAAAATAAAAAAAGAATAGTAATGAAACTACTACAAGGATATTAAAATATATTTGTACAAGGATATTAAAATATATTTGCAAAATACTTTAGTTTTTCAAGACTTTCACATTGATTTGTTGATCCTGGGTTCCTGTATTACGATGTTAAGTGTCATCACTGCACATCTCGATAGTGACTGGATTTTGAGTGGCTTTCCTCAAAGTGTAGTCTAATGACCATTTGCATCAACATCATCAAGACTTCTTGTTGAAAATGTGAGTTTGGGTCCCCCCAGAGGAGGCAGAAACTGATTCTCTGGAGGCTAAGCCCCCAACCATGCTTGTTTAATAGAAGCCCAGATAATTCTCAAGCAGACTAAGGTTTGAAAAACAATGGGTTAGTATGTATATCTTCACCCTCTTGATTTCTTAAAGAACCACTGAAAGCTAGTTGTCAGTCAGGGAGGAAACTTTTCAGCACAAGGGATCTCATCACTGGCTGCACATTAGAATAACCTAGAAAGTTTTCTAGGAAGGCCGATGCTTGGACCTGGACCCGAGGAGGTTAAGAACAGCTCTAGTTCTTGATAGTTGAAACACAAAATTTGGTAATTAAATATACAGGGTCTTATACTATCCTCTATTTAAGCCGTGGTTAAGTGTTTAACTGTCGCTGTGACTAGAAGTTCCATGAGAGTCATACTTTTTAGCAATTGTACTTCTCCAAATATTAGTGTCTGCACATAAGAGTAGGTCAAATAATTCTCTTGGTCAAATAATTATAGAAATTGGGCCGGAAAGAAGGAAATAACGGGATGAAGCAATTTCTTAAAATTGAAAGAAGGGGATTGAAAGAAGTGAAAGAAGGAGTATCAAGTAAAAGAAGGAGAAGCCGACTGCTAGACGGGGCCTGAAAGCTGAGAGGTTGTGATGAGAACGCTGTGAGTCAGTGAGGGTTTATTTGTTCGTGAGAAGTCTGTACAAGAGGGTTGTGACCATTACTGCCGAGGGCCGCAGGTGAGCACTGATTGCCTTGAGGAGTCTGGTAAGCGGTACCTGCCAGGTCCCTGAGCTAATTCAAGCCCCGGTGGTGAGGAATGGAATTTTCAACTGCCAGTGGACATAAAGAGGCCATTATTCTATTTTGTTACATATTCTTCATAGAGCCATCCACTTTTTTAAAAAATTGGGTTTTTTTCATTTAAAAAACCATTGGTATTCTAACTAGCAATAGCCAATTGTAGGGACTTTAAATGAATTTTTGTGCAATTGGGGTGTTTTATATATATATATATATTTAAGGATCTTATTTATTTATTTATTTATTTATTGAGAGAGAGAGAGAGAGAGAGAGAGCGTGAGAGAGGCAGCATGTGTGAGGGGAAAGACAGAGGGGAGGGAAAGGGACAAGCAGACCCTGAGCTAAGCGTGGAGTCTGACATGGGACTCGACCTCAGGACCCTGAGATCATGACCTGAGCTGATATCAAGAGTAACTTAACCAACTGAGTCACCCAGGCAGCCTGTGGTGTTTGGATTGTAGAAGGTCTTTTTTTTTTCAAGTTTCTCCAAATGTTGCTTTCGTTTTAATTTCTTGTTGCTTAGCATGTAAGTGCAAGCTGTTAAAGTTCCTAACAATACAATCTGTAGATTGCCGTTGTCCCCAAGTGCTCTTAGTCTTTTAGAGATGTGGCTCTCAGAGTTGTAGGTTCTGTGGTGAGGGTATTGGCTAAACCAGGTGATTTAAGCTAGAATAAGAGCGGAGATCCCTGAGTATCAATAAGTTTAAAATAAGAATGGTTGGTGTTATTGATTAGAATGGGAACTAGCTACCTAATGGTAAACTAAAAAAACTTGAAGAATGTAAGCAAAAGACTAAGTATCTGTTCTTAGGTTCAGTTTTAGGATGAATTACTTATTAATTTTTTGGCTACAGGATTATTTTATGACGGTGGCTTTTATAAACTGTCCTGGTACAAGCTGTGAATTGTAAGGGATATGATTCAAGGATTAAATAGTGAAAGAAGATAGGTTTTCTTTTTTCCAGAGTTATGCAAAATAGAGTGAAAGAAAAGGCACGGCCTAGGGACACATATGGAGTCAAACAGCCAATATTATATGTATATAATAAAGTTATACTGGGGGAAGAGGAGCTGCAAAATGCCTCTGGGAATTCCTAATGAGAATTAACAGAGAAGTGAGGAAAAATTCTTCAGTCTTAATGTCTGCATATCAACATAGATATACAGAGGATGAGAATGTAAGAAGTAAATAGTGAACTTGCATTTTTGATAAAAATGGGTAAATTCATTTTGTAAAAATTACTGAGCCCAGTTGAGTTATAATTTATGATGAGAATAAGCAAAGAAAAGGGATTCTTTCTCAAAAGGGACTAAAACTGCAAGGAAGAAAGCTCTTTTCTAGAACAGAACCGGAATTATGATGGCTTCTTTTTTTTCTTTTGCTCTCAATTGGAAATTGAGTATCACTTGGAAATTTCCCTCTATGGAAAATGGGTATAAGTAATCAGAAATAGGTATACCTCTTTAGGTAATTTCCCTCTAGCCATTTGCCGATTCAGCATTTTATTGTGATCCTTATAAAACAAATAAATCAAATTTCACTCTGGTCATTTGTTGTGTTCCAGTATATAATCACACTGTCTGCATAATTTTACATACATTTTGAATGAAGAACATGTGGTCAGTCTAGAGTTTGACACTTTTAGCTTATACTCAATGTTTTATTAAAGCTTCAAAACGAAGGAGGTTGCAATTTTCGTTGAATTCATATAAAGAACGCCTTTCCTGCCCTCTCTCTCCTAGGGTTCCAGTTTCCGGTATTTCTTACAGCTCTGTCCTCTTGGTATAAACGTCACATAGCTATTCCTTTTCTGCATTAGGGATGAAAGCCCTGGCCAACCTCCATTTTAAGAAGAAAGAGGGAAACTACAGCTAAGTCACCCATTTGCACAGAAAGGGGTGAGCAGAAGCTTAACTTATACTTTTCAAATAGAAGAGTGAGCCCTCGGTCCGGGAACGGGGATTTGAATGGCACGTCATCTGTAGTTGTTGCAGATGAAAATCAAAGGGAAGTCTGGCTCCTTTCCTTCCCCTGGTTTCTGTCCTTTAATCTCCACTCCAAACACTCCTTGCCTCTGAAATAAACATTATCTTGAGAAGGAGTGCTTTTCTCTTCCTTTTTCCCCCCCTTTTTCTTTCTAAAGCAGGAGTTGGCATCTGGATGCTTCAAGCTGCCAGGTGTATCCTATGCAGAACCACAGCTGTTCTCTCTGATAACTGGAGAAATAAAGAGCAAGAAGGAGCTAGACATTTGGAGTCAGCAAGAGACAATGCACTGTCATTATTTTAATTACACAGGGCTACTGATTTGTATTGTAATTGCAAGTTAATATTTTGCAAAAGTTCATGGTATTCATGGAAAAATACCAAATATGTCATTTTCAGTAGCCCTAAAGGTTACCAAGAAGAGTGATCCTCAGGCACATAAGCCAGGAATGAGAACGATGACGTTTGCCACAGTTTCTATCTTAAAGTCAGTCTAACTGGGAGGTTAATGAAACAAGAAGTAAAAATTGAATACTTTATCTAGTTAACCTGCCACGATGTTGGGGTTTTTTTTCGTAATCACATTCTACCATAAGAGACTTTTATCTGAGTTTTTTCCTATTTAAGTATATTATTTTTAAATTGTTGAGTTTTTTTAAAAATATAATATTACTAACAAGTTACTATCGCTTTGGGTTCATAGCTTATTTACTTAAAAAGTGACAACTGTAGACAATTGTATTAGGTCATATTTAAAAATGAAAGTCAAAGAAAGTGTTTTTTAAAATAACATATGTCCAGTTTATATGGATCAGTCAGGATATACACCTAGATTTCACTAAGCCTCAACATATTATTACAGTTAATCTAGGCTAAGATATCATTAGCATAACAACATGAGCAAACAGATGGCTGATTTAGCAGATTGTCTTCAGGCAATACTGTGTTAATCAATATGATTACCAGTATAGATTTAACAGAAGATTTTTAGATCCAGAGTTGACACAATGGCAAAATATTTTCCTTAGGAACACACATTTCATAATCTTAAAACCTATGTTCATTACATTAGAATACATAGACATCAAATTTAATGGTTATGTTTTTAATTATAGAATATTAAATCAATATCTAAAATGTATTGGGAGGTACTAGAAATGTGGAATTGGATGCACCCCCAGTTATATTGTTTACAATGTAAGTATTTAATCATTCAATCATTTATAAGAGCCTTCTCTATACAAGCACTTCTCTCAAGAAGCTTACCTTCCATTGAAGTGATAGGGAATAGACTATCAACATCTCAGTAGGTAATTGTTATTATCAAGAAAACGAAAGTAAAGTGGGGGAAGAGCAATGAAGAAGAAAGTGTTAGAAACCTCTGTTGGGAAAGCTCTCAGGTAAAGTCAAATCTTTTAAGCAAAGATCTGACTGAAATAAGAGAGTAGGATATGCTACCATCTTGGGCAAGAGTATTCCAAGTGAACTTGAAATAAGAGATAGAGATCTCTTTTGTTGGTAAAGTACTACAACTATTTGTTTATTCAAAAGATTTTTATTGAGCATGTTCTATGTCCTAGAGACTGGGCTGAGTAGAAGGATTATAAGGGTAAGACACAGTCAGTACCCGTCATCAAGATATTCACGGAAAAATGTAAAAAGGTAATTGTAACAAAAAAGCTGATTACTAATATCGGGCCTATGTATGGGACGTACAATTTCTACATTTATCTTGGTCTCATTATTAACAATGATATGATACCCATCTCTAACTTACTTTTAAAGAAGACATAGTAATTAATATGGTGACATAATCAGAGAGACTGGGTCCAATTCTGACTCTAGCATTGTGTCTACCAGGGCTTTTCCTGTTGCATTAACAGAAATCAGACTCTAGTTAAACGAAGGAGCCATTTATTATTATTTATTATTGGCTTTTGTTACTGGCTATACTTGGATTCAGGGGGTGTCGTCGGTTCACTTTCTTTTCATCTCTTAGGTCTGCTTTTCACACCAGGAGGCTGTGTTCATATAATGATAAGGCCAATGGAACCCTAAATATATGTGACTCCTAACACTCACTATCCTAAAAGCAGAGAGGTCAGTATTATCCTATAGGGATCCCACAGTCTGTCACTCTTAGACCAATCCCTGTATTCACCCTGACCATCCATTCTGGTGACTCACCCATACTTGCTAGTCAGGTAGGAACAAGCAGGCCCCCCTGAGTGACACATCTGCTAGAATCCTATCCAGAGTGGAAATGGGACTGTAGCAAAATTGAAGGCAGAGAGTCCTGTGTTGGCAAAGACAAAAAATTCTACTACAGATAGAATAAAGTCTGTGTGACCTTGGTCCCATCATATCACCCCCAAGTCTCAGTTTCCTCATCCATAAAATCACCAACTTCATAGTGTCAAGTTAGATAAGGTATTGTGTGAACAAGGTTGAGCACACAGAAAAAAGTGCTTAATAAGTAACTATATCATCATTATTGCTGATAATAAATGAATGCTACATGATTTGTAGCAAATTCTAGCTAATGGAGACCGAAGTGGAAGGGTAGACTCTTCTGAAAAGAAAGCAAAGTGATAGAGCAAGTCAGGGTCCAGATACCCTGCACTCCACTAAGACCCCATCATCTTTGGCTACAAAACCTTGTGTGTTGCAAGATGTGGCTGGGAATGGAATTTACGTCTAAAAGATTGAAAGCTGCCTTCTCACTACTGCTCTTCAAATATACTAAGATTTTCAACATTTTAGCGACTTAAAAAGAATACAAATTCTCTCAGTAACATTCCTAGTCAATGAAGTTGATAATTAAAATTGTAATAACATACACATCAGACTAGCAGCTTATCACTCAGCTTCAGGGATACATCATAGAGCAGGTCAGGATAAGTAAAGGGGCAGACCCACGGCGATCATTTGGGTCCCACAAAAAGCATGAGGAGTCTGGTAGAGCTTTCAAATCCTGCCACAGTTCTAGCCCCCTGTGAAAGAGGGAAGGAGGTTAGGTTAGGCAGGAAAAGTCGGAGTGTGGAATCAACCTCAGAAAGTTTCCACCAACCTATTCATAGTTCCTGAGCCAAAGGACCCTGTTGGAAGAGTTTGTATCTCTCAAAAATGAGCCTGCCTTCGTATCTCTGCTGCACTCAGTCATTGCCTAGAAGCAGCCGGAGGGGAGTATGGGCTCAGCCAACATTGTGGTGGATTCAGAGAGCATCAGCCTGGGTCCCTTGGCCAATTACTCTCCTGTGGCTGGAGAACTCCAAAGCACAGTCTCATGACTGCCATAGCCACCCTGGGTGGCAAGGAAAAATGGAGCATCCAGCTGAGAAAGCAAATCTGGTTCATAGACAAGTGAGGAAAAGAGAAGGGAGTTGGAAGACAGTATTTCTCTGTCCTAATGTTAACTAGAGTGGGTCCTGCCTCAAGAACCGGCTGCCAAGAGAGGAAGAATGGAGATAACATTGCCCCTTGCCACTCATAGAGTTGGGATAGCCAGGCGAGGCAACTGGCCAGAGTCTGGCCTGGACCGAAGGCGGGGAGCCTGTCTGGCTAACATATGCAGAGGAAAATTCTGCCTTTCTCTGCCCCAGAGCTGGGGAGGAGGGCTGTGCTTTGATGTCTGGCTTGACTTTTGCAATTTTCTTCTCAGAGGTTTTTCCATTTCTAACTTGTCTCTGATCCATCTGTTCGAGATGCTGCTGTTCAAATACTTGTTCTTGATGGCTGCCACAACAGTGGAGAGAATAGTGAGCACAGCTGAGCGAGGCGTGGGGTGGGGGTGCTTCTTCTATCATTGCCAGTAGTGACGTGGCAACGGGCAGCTCCAGATTGGGCCAAGACGGTTGAAAGATGACATCTGATCTTATTAAAAAGAATGTCCTTCGGTGTGCTCATCCTTCAATTTGTTCAATTTTCTTCAACACGTTAATTGAGGGAAGAAAACTGAGAAGTGTTTTCTTTAAGAAGATGATCTATGCCAGAGTTTGAACTTCTGCATTTGTCATCTTAGGGATCTCTCAGGAAGCCTGACACTGACCTAGACTTTTCAGTAGAAAATGGAAATATTTGCTATTCTGTGAGCTTTGGCTTTCTTCATGCATGCGTGTGCGTGTGTGTGTGCATGTGTGTATGTGTGTGTGTGTGTAAAAATACTACTTCTCCCAAGGGATAAGCAATTTAGCTGTTATGCCCACTGTTTATTTGAAACCGACTAACAGGTAATAAAGGTGAAGACTATTTCTCAGTGTTTTATCATCTATTTGGTAAAGAGGAGGGGTGAGACCTGTCCCAGCAATGCTATTTAGTATTTACAACTCTTTAAAAACTGGGAAGGTAAAATTAACTTCCTCCACCTTTCCTTTCCTGACATCTTTCTGCTTCTCTAGACTTGTCCAGGAGATACATATTTTCTCAGTTTTCCGATGATCGATAGTTGGCCTTTCCTTTTGTGTGTGTGCAGTGGAGTAACTGTTTGGATTTGTTAAGAAGTGAATGAGAAAAGGGAAGATAAGCTTTACTAACTGAAAGGTATGCACCCTTTCCCAACGAATTTCACTCCCTTTTGGAAGATAGGACCTGTATCTCTCAGGGGAATATGGGAGGTACAAGTTATTCCACCTCCATTTCTCCCCCACCCCCGACTTTGGCCTTTTGATATGTGGAGCTGATTCTAGAAAAATTTTCAACTAATTTCCAGAAAAATATGTCTTCTGTTGACCGACATTCCTTCCCGTTAGAATCATAGAACAATTTTCTAGCTTTGTGCCTCTTTCAAGAGGGACAGACATTGAAAAATTGTGCACGTAAAAGGGGTGAATTTTATTATATGTAAATTATACCACAGTAAATATGAGTTTACAAAAAAAGCGAGAGACATTGAGTATTTTAAGAGAACTAATAAAAAATATTTTCGTAGGGAAAAAAACAACTTTTGAGGTGGCTACTGTTCCATTCTAATTCTAGGACAATAAAACTGCATGTGCCTACATTTCTGTTTTGCTTTTTATGATCGATGACTTTTTTTTAAAAGATTTTATTTATTTGACAGAAAGGAGAGAAATCACAAGTAGGCAGATAGTAGCCAGAGAGAGAGGGGGAAGCAGGCTCCCTGCTGAGCAGAGAGCAGATGTGGGGCTCAATCCCAAGGCCCCGAGATCATGACCTGAGCCTAAGGCAGAGACTTTAACCACTGAGCCACCCAGGTGCCCCTATCATCAATGACTTTGAAAGACTTCTTAAAAAAAATATTTTTATTGCCTAATTTAATATTAACTAATTAATATAAAGTTATTTTGATAGCCAACAAATATGATGTTTGAGGTAATTTGTGCCTGCATATTGGTTGGAATAAAAAATTCCAATTTCTAAGTAGTGAGAACTTTTATGAAAGAAGAAAATGCTAAAGCTCATACAAGGAATAATTTCATAATTTCATATAGATTTCTCCTGTATTATATAGGACTTCTGTATTCTCAACAAGTCACAAATTAATAATAAAATAACATTAATAAAGATGATATTAATTTTTATTATTTTAAAAATGATCTATTTTTGTTTACATGTTAGCAATGTAATTATTATTTTTATCATAAACATTAGCAAACCTCAATTATTTATAATACTTATCGATGCATATATAAGATCGATGTAATAAATAGACCTTTCAATTTAAAGAAAACTCTGGATTGTTGATTTTGGAGATTTTTTTTAAATTAAAGTATTCATGTTAATTTCACTTTTTTTGTCTTTGTTAGTTTTAGGTATGGTGTTCAATACTAGTAATATTGGTGAAAAATTTAAATTAAAAAAAAACCTTCCAGAAGCCCAGGAAACTGGACGTGATAGAAGTTGACACTGCTCTATCAGGCTCCTTTACTCTCTGTCGACCTATGCTCTATTTTATCAACAAAGTCAGGAAACATGATAAAGAAAGGTAATTATGTTTTTTTAATTCAGGACATCTTTTCTTTCTGGTTTCTGGCAACAGAGTGAAAATACCAGTTTAAAAATAGTATGATCCCATCTGAAAAAAAAACCAAAAAAACAAAAAACCCTGTTTTTTGTATCTGTAGACCAAGAGCTGTAAACAATGGTTGCCTTTTGAAGCAAGTTTTGGAGAATTTTCACTTACTCTTTTAGTCATTAAAATCTTTCTAACCAAGATTATATATGGCCTCAGTAGTCTAGAAGTCTTATAAATCAATAACAAAAATAGTATTAACTTTTGTTGTCTATATGAATTCCTTCTAGTGCTTATCTACATTTGAACAACTATTCTAATTATTGAGAAAATTAAATGTCTATAATCATGACTTATGGATTGCTTCTGATCCTGGCTGTTAAGGAGTTTTATGGGTGGCAATGAAACTGAAATTTATTTTGAAAGCATAAAACTTTACTTTTTTTTTTTTTTTAAAGATTTTTATTTATCTATTTGACAGAGAGGAGAGAGATCACAAATAGGCAGAGAGGCAGAGAGGGGGAAGCAGGCTTCCCGCAGAGCAGAGAGCCTGATGCAGGGATCAGTCCCAGCACCCTGAGATCATGACCTGAGCTGGAATCAGAGCTTTAACCCATTGAGCTACTCAGGTGCCCCAAAACTTTACTTTTTTAACTTTAACTATTTTGATAAAAAAATACTCTAGGTTCCATGACAAATGACCTAAAAGTTACATATTTCAGAAATCACGTACAAATAGAGTGGCCATATCATTTATCTTCTAAAACAGAACGCTTCTGAGAGTGAAAGAGATTCTACTAATAATGACTCCAGGCAACAGACTTTGACGGGGACTGTGCCAGTTAAAACAGGGTGTGTAGCATCCGTCAGTCTACTCATCAACTAAAAATAAAATATTAATAAAATTGATATAACAAAGCTTATTAAGAAATCTATGTGAGAAGTATTCTTAGTAAAGAATTGTTCTGGTGTTAAGTCCAAGGCACATTTTAGGTTTCACATTAATACTTGAAGCTGATACATGAGAAATGTATTAGGCAAGTGGAATGATGCACAGAACTCAGAATAATGGGAGTGGGCCCATTTTAGTTATCTCCAAAGGGTTCATAACCAAAATGACTCAAGGGCCTCATTATCAGGTGATTTCTATGACCTCACCAAGGACCTGATGACGACACTAAGAGGGAGGTTCCAAGGCAGTCGGGTGAGATTGGGGAATGTCCTTCTATGAGGATAGTTTTAGCGTACCCATGATACATCTAGGCCACTAATTCGCTTCCCCCAAATTGCTGATTAGTTCATCTGTGTAGAAATCACTCATAATCTATTAAAACAGAGGGAGAGAGATGAAGGGAATGACTGGGGAGAGGGTGAAGTTTAACTAAATTGAAGATAACTTTTAAAGAAAAAGATAATATATTGCATTTGAAAAGGCATTTCTTACTCATTATTCCTTGCTGTTAAGTAGTCCTACTTATCATGTATTAAAAGAGACAAGGCAATTTCCCACCGAATGTGGTGAAAATCAAAAGACTATAAAAAGAAAATAATTTAATGTCAAGGCACCCTATTGGGTTTGCTTATATGTTTGTATATCTGTCTACAATATCATTTCTCAAATAATAGCCCACTGCGTCGGATACATGGAAGCCTTTCTAAACGCAAAAGGCATATTTTTAAGATGGTAAATGCCATTTTCTATCTGGCCAACTGCTGGGATCTGATTGGTCATTACCTTATTTCAGGGGAAGCTTCAAGAGCTAATCAGGGGTGTTATCAGCTACGACTTTTATTGCTGCTGCACAGAAAACTTGGCAATAAGGAAAACTGTAAATTCAGGATTTATTCTTTGTAAGGGTGTATCTCATGCTTGGAAGATTAATGAAGAATTCCTGGTCCATTGTTTATTAAAGATATTGCCATTCCATAGCATTTTAATTGTAAATCCACTCTTTGACATCCTAACTAATGGTTCCTGCTAAATTAATAAAAGCAACATATTAAGTTTAAATCCCAGATAAGGTAAAGATTGCTGTTTTAATATCCCATCCATATCCTTTATCTTTCTACAGGGGCTTTCAGGCCAGTAGTTTTAATAACATGCATGAATGAAGATGCTCTTTTTAAACTCAAATGGTGGCGAAGAGTTTTTCCTTTATATTAGCAGGCAATCAATTCCAATAGCTTTTTAATGCTTTCTTAAAGAATCAATTTTAAAGCAGACGCTCTTCAGGGGACCCTCTTAAACTTCTTCACAGCCGGTCTCCTAATTTTCTATTACAATGCAATCTAAAGCAGCTACAAAAATAATGCAGATAATGTTTGCTGGGTAATGATTTCCAATTTCCCCATTCCATGTACCCTGTTATTAGGAGGATCATCCTGGTTGTGTAAATTAATTTTCAATTCACTTCAGGGGAACATTACAATGATTTATTCAACACCGGTATTGAAGAAAGTGTTGGGAGGATTTTAGCAATCTGAGAAACAAAATCAATTTGTTCTGATTATCACCATGTTAAAGGGGAAAAAAGGGGAGAAACAAAAGAGTTGCTAGAATGTGTCTCTTGACTCCTGCAAGCATGCTAGAACCATGATTTGATGTTGGGTTGTCACTTTGTAATACATGAACTCAGCAAAGGAATGGTATTTGGTGATCCATCTCTACTTCAGGATTAAGTAGTAAAATAGTCAAGAATATTCCTTTATGGGATATTCAGTTAGATCCCTTCAAGATAAGAGAGCCATTTATTCATCTTTGCTTGGAAGGGAGAAGTAATACGCCAGCTCATAATCATTAGTTTTCCTAAACACAGTGTAATTGACCAGTTAGTTTGATACAAAACTTAAGACAGGAACTGTCAAATCAGTGTCTCATAACTATAAGAAACACAACTTTTTCCTTTACCATAATTTATCTCCTATACATTTTCCCAGGATTATGTATGAACTATGGTCTTTATAATATTGCGAATAGGACATCATTCATAAATGTTTTATAAACCTTTCACATCAATGAACTTGTAGGGGTGTTGGTCACTGGAGTCAAGTTTAAGTGGGTCCGGGTGTGCCTGCAAATTGACCTCCCGACTCACTTCACCAGATCACTTACCTTCATTTGACACATGCCCAGGAGTCTGTATTCTGTGCCATGCAGCAGACAGGCAGTTAGAGATAGGCTGAAAAATAAAAGCAAATATCTGTAAACGTGAGATTGCAACCTGTAACTCGACCTATGAAGAAGAGCTTCATGGTATTATAAGGACTTATAATGTTTTAAATAATTTAAGTTTAATAATGTAAAGAATCAGTTTTAAATTTAACCAGGTGAGGAGTCTGTGGGAGGTTTCCCCAAGAAGTGATGGTGGGGGTTGTTGACGTCTGACCCGAGAATAATATGAGCTAAGCAGGGGATGAGGGAAGGGAACACTATTCTGGGATAAGAAACAGTATCAGATTAGTGTCTTGGAAAAACACTGTGGCTGCACTGTGGCAACACACCCGAGGGGAGGCAGAGAAGATGCCAGAATTCAGAGAGACTGTTGCCACAGTCCAAAGAGAGAGGAGGATTGCCTGGGTGGTTGCGCTGTTTTCTCAAACTTCTTCCCACCCATCTGTGGGCAGGCAGGGTAGTCAATCCTTTCTTGATCATCATGTAGTTGCTGATGAAAGCACAGATGTGCATGAAGTGACGTGAAGTGAAGTGGTCTTAGTTTGATTCCTGAAACCAGGCACCTTTGGAATAAAGACTATGAAGACAGGCGGGAGTGGATTTAGAATCCCTGACTGAGCCGTGGAGAGTCACAGATCCAAAAGCATGAGCTTGACAGGTGAAGATAATTCTTTTTTTTTTTTTTTTGGAGTGTTAAGTTCACATGCAACATTTGGGGGCACCATTGAGAACTTCTTGTTTCAATAAAATATGATCATTGGTAGCATGTAAGTGTATTGCTTGGCCTGCTTCTGTTCCCAGATACGGAGCCCATCTGTAGAGTGGGGGCGCTCAGGATCCACTCCTAAAAGCCTGTGAGGGGCAGGAGAGAGAACGTTTCTTAAGCTCTAAGGGGAACCCCTGCCAGGTAGTAAGCAGGCTACACATTTTTGCTCTTGTTAATTCACAGTTGTTTGCCTAAGCAATCAGGACAAACTGATGTTTGGGCACCAGCTGTCAGTGATGTTGGCTCAGGGTCACCATCACGAGAGTGTCCATCTAGGTTGGCACAGGCTGGGCAGTAACATGCTACTTAGAATGGAGGAGTCCCAAGGCTCCAAGAACGAGGGCCATGGCAAAGCAAGGTTGTGGATGTCTGTTAATAAAGGACACAGGATGACTGTTGGAGTGCAGTGTGACACCAGAATCCTCTGGTTAAACGAAGCTCTTGACAGGTCACTTAGTCTGGAGCCTGTGGTTTCTGCCTCCTTTCTATGAGCTCAGCGCAGGCAAGTTTTAGGAGTTCCATGCTCAGGACGGATACACAAGGGCTCTCCGTCTTGTCTGATGGGACCTCTCCAACAGTACTGCCCATGGAGCTCCAAGAGAGCTTGAGTATTTGAGACTAACTACTGGCATCTGAGCCTCTGCACACTGTTATCACTTCGAAGAGCTGGACAGGGGCCCGGCCACAGGAATCTGGAATGAGCCCTCTCTCCTTCCTTATTGAATGTACTTGGATCTACCGGTGTTGCTTTGGGCCTTGGGTTAACACTGGAGTCAAGGAGCTCAAAGGAGCCCAAGTGTAGGGACATTACTTGTTACTCACAGAAACGTACCTTGTTGCATCATGCCTTTCATCTTTTTCAAAGTCACAAAGCAAGGATAGGGGTGGGTTAGGCTATCTGTGAGACTGAAACATGAGCCCAACGGAATTAATGTGGAAACTCAAGAGTCCCCCTTCAGTGTGATTACCATTATTTATTTATTTATTCTCGATGCTCGCTTGACAAAGCAAACATAAATGAAGAATTAATGTGTATGCATGTATCCGTGTGCCTGTCTACTAAGTTGGGCTGTTCAAAAAAAGAGGAAGGTATTTTTAATGTTTTAAAATTTTATAAATGTTAAATGCTGTTGTGGCAGGTGGAACTATTGTATATTTGAAAACTGCATTTATGAGAGTTAGCGGTATAGATCTTCTTAAATGCCAGCAATTTTTCCCCGTGCATTCCAAATCCATTATCAATCTTGTCAAGAGAGAAGAACCTATCATGATTTCAAAGGACAGGCAAACTACTTTTATTAATTTCCCGATTCTTTTTGAGTTTTAAGAATAAACTGACAGCTTGAGTTAGAAGTAATCATATCTAAATATTCTGTGTGTGGGGGAGACATTACCTCCATTTACTTAATCTTTCAAAACTATGTAAAAGTGAAATCTGTCTGCTGGTTCATTAATGCATCATGAGAAAAATGGATATATGAATTGTCATCAAATTAACAGGGTAAGTTTCGTGTGACCTGATGTGAAAATGTACGCCAGGAAGCTTTTACAAAATTCACTCAGGGAGTTCTGACGACCACCTCAAAGAGACAGATAATGAAGGTGGTTACTTGGAAAATATGAAATATATTTTCATATATTTCATATATATTTTCATATATTTCATATATGTGAAATATATTTTCAAAATATGAAAGAAATGTGGGAGATCATCTGACTTTAAAAAATAGGCTATGACATGCTTGAAATTCTTTTTCGAGGGGATCTGGAGACACTTCAGGTAAAGAGAAATTCAACTTCCCAAGTTTGAAAACAGAACTAAATCAGGTTTATTTACCGCTCCTTTAGAATGAACTATCCTATATTTGAAGACACATGGGATGGAGAAAATAATCAGTGGTATTAACAAATAACAAGACAGATGCCTGGAATTACAGAAAGTGGTTTACATTCAAATTGTTTCTCACAGGGGCGACTACTTCTTACTCAAGAGTGAATTGTAGGGGCGCCTGGGTGGCTCAGTCGTTAAGCATCTGCCTTCGGCTCAGGTCATGATCCTGGGGTCCTGGGATCGAGCCCCGCATTGGGCTCCCCGCTCGGCAGGAAGCCTGCTTCTCCCGCTACCATTCCCTCTGCTTGTGTTCCCTCTCTCACTGTGTTTCTCTCTGTCAAATAAATAAAATCTTAAAAAAAAAAAAAAAAGAGTGAATTGTAAACTTGCAGCAGGATTTTAAAAATATGTATTTGTTTTTGTTATTGAATCATGGTTGGTGAGTTTTCTAAAGAAACAAATAAAAAATATAAAAAGCCTTTGTAAATGGATTATCTAATAATCAGATATAATAAATAAAAAAATTTTAAAAGTCTAGCGAAGAACTCAACTTCAGAGAGGAGAGAGGGGGAGGTAGAAATCAAGCAGGGTGGAGTGGAAGAGCAAATCCTCTTCCTCCTTTTCTTCCTTTTTCTCCTAAGTTCCTGTTCATTGGCTACAACCTTCTGAACTGAATATATAAGTGGGACGGTGGAGGACAAAATTCAGATTAAACATCTACCAAGAGTAGTGAATGAGGGGCGCCTGGGTGGCTCAGTCATTGAGCGTCTGCCTTTGGCCCAGGTCATGATCCCAGGGTCCTGGGATCGAGCCCCGCATTGGGCTCCTTGCTCGGCAGGAAGCCTGCTTCTCCCGCTACCATTCCCTCTGCTTGTGTACCCTCTCTCGCTGTGTTTCTCATTGTCAAATAAATAAAATCTTAAAAAAAAAAAAAGAGTAGTGAATGAGTAGATGTTGTGAGTCATGTTATGGTGGGAGTTATTTTGAACACGTGCTAAATTAACTTTTGAGCTTCAACTAAAACAAAGTAAAATATGCTGAGGTTTGGCTTCATGTGATCCTAGAAAGGCCAACTTGTCCCAGCACTGCAAACTAAAAAATGATGTGATATCAAACGATAGATAAAACAATAATAATCAAAACATTATATAGCACTATTATATGCCAGGCAATGTTGTCTGCTATTTAAAATGTGTGTGTAACCCTCACAATAATCCTATGAAGTAGGTAATATTATTATTCCCATTTTAAAGATGAAAAAAAGCTGAGGCACAGAGAGATTAAGCAACTTGTCCAAAGTTATTCAGTTAAAAAGATGGGGATTCAGGGTCAGTGTTCTTAACTATAATGTTATACTGCTTATATGTACACCCCTAAGCTGGATACACATCCAGTTACAGGTTACGTGTACATAAATACGTATATGTACACATCCATATACATATATACACCCACACATATATGTGTGCATTTGTATACACACACATACACACACACATACGTGTGGGTACCCATCTGTCTATACATGCATATTGTTAAACAACAAAATTCAGCTGAGTAAATTTGAAGATCTAATTGGTTTTATTAAATGATGCATGAACTAGGGAGCATCCCATCCAGTAAGTAGAAGGGGACTTTGAGGATTTGTACAAAAATGAATGGGTTTTATAGGAAGGAGGGTGGGGCAAAAAAGTTACTAGCGAAAAGAAAGAATGGCTTCAGGTAAGGTCACCTTCTCTTAGAGGGTCTTAGTGGGTGGATTAACTCATCTTCCTTTGGTGGCTGAAAAGAAACTATGTAACAGATTACCTCATGGGTACTGACCTGAAAATTCCAGTTTGATGGGCTTAAAATTCCACTCCTGGGGAGGTTGAAACTGCAATTAAGTCTTGGCTTGCTGTCCTGAGGGCAAGTGACTCCACCTTGGGCGGGTGGTTCTCTGGTTAGCAATATATAAATGTAGTGATCCACATTATGTGGGAAATATTTAGCAAATCACTCATTTTGGATTATTTTTTGTCTACTCAGCGTTTTGCCTTCTCTTTCTAAGGTCACTTCTGCCCTGCTGAGAAGCCAGGAATTTGTTCCATGTTGCTTCAGCTTAGAATTGCCAATGAGAGGTGCTGGGTGAGATTAGAAGACGGGATAGAAGAAGCCCGAATCCTATAGAGGCAGTTGCAGCCAGACGCATGAACAGATGTGAGGCGTCATGGAGCCTTCTCAACAAACCTTCGAGAAGCACCTGCTTTCCTACCATAGACGGGATAGTTGATGGAAGCTTTCCAGAGATTTTGAGAAGCTTCTGTGAGCTATTAAAAGCCTTTGACTTTCTGACTTAGGTATTGGTGGAGGCTTCTCTGACTACCCACGCCCTTCCGGGCAGCTCTTTAACTTTTTTAAAGCCTTTAATCCTTAGGTTAAATACGTCATATCAAGAATGCAAAGAATGGCTGTTTTGTTCCTAACCATTGTCTTAATATAATAAAATACTGAAGTAGTTTAATATACTGCTTAAAACCATCGGCTGTTGAGTCAGACATATTTAGATTAGTGTTTCAATTCTACTACAAAAAATGGCAGTTATTAAATATAACTAAATCTTAATTTGCTCATTTGTAAACTATGGATAAAAAAATCATACTTTTGTTAATAGAACCTTAATAACAGTACCTCTTTTGTAATTCTGAATATTAAAAAAGGAACACGTAAAGCACTCAGCGTAGTACTAGATGTTACTGATTATTGTGATTTACTACAGTTTTTCTTAGAAATATTGTTCAAATTTCTTATATCATCTTTTCTATAAATCTGGGAATTTAACATTACATTTTAACTCTCCAAGTTAAGAGGGAACTAAGATACTGTAATGCAATCTGGTTGCGTTCAGAGTATTCTTGTAATGAATATATTCATTTTTTCCTAAAATAAGAAAGTAATATAGGCTCATTGTTAAACAGTTAAAAATATGGAAATGTATAAAGTCTAAAATGAAGGCATTTTCATGACCATTGAATAATTAATTACTTTTATAGTTCTATACTTTTTATATGCACATGTGTGTTTATATACATTTAGACAGAAAAAGAGATCAAATATATATGCTTTTCCATATTTTTTTAAACTTAAAGAAGTATCTTTACAGATCTATATAGAGAGTTACCTTAATCTTTCCAATGGCTTCGTGGTATTTTGTTGTACTGCCATGTCACACTTAAATTCATTAACCTTGTGTCTATGAGTATTAATTTCCCATTTATCTGCATTATGAAAAATGTTTCAGTCAGCATCCATGTAACTTTGTCCAACATCTAATAATTTGCTTAGAGTGAACACTTGAACATGCAGTTTTTAGGTCAAATGAAATGGGCATTTTCTATTTCAGTTCCTATTGCTATGTGCCCAAGAGAAAATTTGAATAAGTTTTTACTTCCAACAAGAGAACATAAGAGTGCTTGTTTCTGTAAACTCTTGATAAGCTTCTGGGTAGCTGATGATAAAGGCACTGTGTTTACAGTATCCGGGATTCATGGATAATTAAAATGTCCCTTATCCCATTTGTATCAAGCATTCATTGTCTTAAGTGAGTCTTTGGCAAATGCTGGAAGGAAGTCAGTTCTTAGGGAAATTCTCTGACGAGTGCCCTAAAGGCCAGGATTCTTGTTGAAGCAAGAGAAACCATATGCCTCAGATACCAGCTGCACAGAGCACAGATCTGACACGCCACTGTGAACATGTGAGAGCCTGATCTGAGCTCAGTTGCAGGACTTTTTCCAATCAAATGGAAGTGGGCTGGGGGAATGCCGAGAAAATAACTCATTAAATTTTTTTATTGTCTTATAAGAACTTGAGCGCTACTTAGTTGAGATGTTTAGTTTCTATGCCAGATACAGAACTAAAGAGGTGAATTTGGTCTAATAATCTACCTCTTTTATGGAAACAAAAGTAAATGATTCAAGCACCTCAATAAAAAGGTGAGGTTTTGAGTGAGAGTAAAATCGCATTGCTTATCTAAATAGGTCAAAACACTTTTAAACAGTTAAATAAGTAGAGCCCTTGGGTGGAGTCATTTCATTTTAAACTGTTGCAAAACTGTGTCCTTATTGATTGAAGACAACAGGAAACCAGGTTGTAGCTTTTTAGGGCTATTTTATGACAGCAAAATGAGACCATTGACCCAGGGAAAGGCAATAGTTTCTTTCTTGCTTTGACTGAAGAGAAAGCCCCCACTTCATCAAGACCTGCATTTAATAATTTAATATAAATTAAAAGTGTAACAAGGGCTCACGGCTGCTTTGGGCCAGTTGAAATTGAAAATTAATTTGCAAAAGAACAAAGAAAGAAAAAAGAAAATAATTCTTGCTCCTACAGTTTTGACAATAATATTATATGCAGCCTAATCTGTGATCCTACTTCGTAAGTTGTCTGTTTAGGAAATCAGAGGCAGATGGAATGAAGGTTTTATTAGTCAGACTTGATTTTTATTTTATTTTATTTTTTCATCTATATACTTCTTTAACTGATTCTCCATACATTCAATTAGGAAAAAATGGAGCCAAAATCTATGAAAAGAACTCTGGAATTGGAAGGATTTTGGACAAGATATTCCCACTAGACTGATATTAATTTGACTTTCCTACCTCTCTCCTAAAATTAGTTTAAAGACTATGGGTTTCAGGAGAGGACTATCAGAATAGGCTTTACAAGAAGAATCTTTTGTCAGTTTTAATTTAGGACATTTTGCAAAAATATAACTTACCTGCTAGTGATACATATTTAAAGAGGCTATACCTTTGTAGAAAAGAAAGAACAACAAAAACTGATTTGTATAGACTCCTAAATAAAAGTCATTTTTAAAAAATTATTTTTTCATTTTTAAAAAGATTTTATTTATTTATTTATTTGAGAGAGAGAGCACAGAGGAAAAGTGAAAGGGAGAAGCAGACTCCCCGCTGAGCAGAAAGTTCGACTTGGGGCTCCATCCCAGGACTCTGAGATCATGGCCTGAGCCTAAGGCAGATGCTTAACCAACTGAGCCACCCAGGCGGCCCTGTTTTTTCATTTTTTATAACCTAAACTTGAGCATTTGTTTTCAAGTGGATACTCAAGACATTAAATACAAATACGCACTCATTTTGATTGAATTTTTTTGAATGAGATATTTGACAACACAAAAATTCATTATTATTAAAAATAGCAATAATAATGATAATTATACCGTAACTTCGTTTAAAGAATATCTTTACTATTTTTTAGAATTTTACATGACCAATTTACTGTTGGCAAAAACTTAGTATACAGTTTAGGCAGACAGAATTGTTTCCATTCTACAAAAGACACCTCTGCAGCCCTGTTCTCAGCATGATATAAACTCAAACTATTGCCATGTCAATGAATTGCCTGAGATCACATGACTCACATATAATTTCTTTGGACTCGGACTTGGTATTCCTCATACCTAAAAAATCTAGAAGAAATGCAACAATGTTTATTTTAACGCTTAGTGCAACATTAAGCTCTTTTTGGTCCAATGTCTAGCTCAATTAAAGGTGTAAGCCTTTTCGGCCAGAGCAGTTCTGTTGAGATTAAAGTCAATCTTTAATCTTGAATTAAAGATTCAGTTCACTTTAACCCGTGAATTAAAGTCAATCAATTGAAGAATGTGTTTTGCGGAGAATCCATTTAGTGGATGCTGTGCGACACTTCTCAGAACTCCTCAGGACTGAGTCTTCTTGTCCGTGCGCAAATCCCCTACTGCATGCAGGTAACCAAATGCTCCTCGATGGTGAAGGATAAAGGTTTTCCCTCTTTGGCTCAAGGTAGGACAACCCTCCGGGGCCATGCTAGCTCCAAAGCTTGCCTGTTGCAATTGTATCACAGTTCAACTTCTTCCTCTGCCCATCCAGCTTTGTTTATACCTTATAAATGTTGTTCTTGGGAGAACTTCCCAATAATCTCCTGCATACAAATCTCAGATCTCAGAATCTGTCTCCCGAGAAGATGATTTAAGGGATTCCCTGCTTGAAAATAAGTAGGAATGGGTGGAAGACTGGGTTCAGCCGAGTCCATGGCTCTTATTAATAATCTCTAGACCTTTCCATGAAGTTTCTCTAGCAGAGTAGACTTCTTCAGTGGTGTCTCAGGCCTTTGAGACACCAACACAGAGAAAATCCAGTTCTCTTAAAGACTGGGCCTATTAGAAATAGTATATCAATTGCTTTCTTCATGCTCTGTTGATCAAAACAATAGGCTAGCCCAGAATCAAAAGGAAGAGAAAGAAAATAGGAAAAGTATGGAAGAATTTGAGTTTATCTTTATCTGTTACATGCACCAACTGCAATATGCTTTAGCTTGACAGGGAGAAATGTTTTTCTCCTGTCCCTCTCCAGGGGAGTGCAAAGTTAATGTCCTATGAATGTTAGCCTAATGAATTTTTAAGTGACAATAGAAAGAAATTAAGACATTCACATGAGCAATGGCTGGGGCGGTGGGTGTGACGGAGAGAGTAATGTGTGTAAGAGAGGTAGACCAATTACTCCTCTTCAGTATAAACTATTAGAGGACTATCCACCGTAGGTATATTATTTCAATCCATAGTTATATGTGTTGTCTTTATGTATGTGATAACACAACAAAGCAGAAGCTCAGTTGGTTAGAAGTTATAAACCTGAGATCTGAAATCAGACAGACATGGATTTCAGATCCCGCTTTGCCGCTTGATGAATGTGTGATCTCCCATGAATGAACCTTGGAGTCTTACTTTTCCCACCTGCACAGTGGGAATAATGAGACCTATTCTATGGATTTTGAAGGTCAAGGAACATGAAATAGGATGATGTCTTTAAGGTATTTGTATTGGGTCTGGGATATAAAAAATACTTAAGAAATTGTGACTCTCAAAAAGAAAATAACAGGGGTCAAAATATTGATAAGAAGCAAAACAAAATGATAGAAAAAGTAGGGGAGAAACAGTAGTGATAAAAACCATGAGTAACATTGAAAGACCCTACATATTCCTATTCATTTGTAAAATGAAGAAAGACAGACTTGAACAGCTCAATAATAATGAACTATGTGGAGTGCTTTTCCCAATGCCTGGCAGATGACAGACACTCCACAAATGCTGCAGAATTTGAATTATCATGAAGATGTGAAGTGGGAAAATGAGCTGCATTTGAAGGGGACAGTTAAAGGACAAAGGAGAGTGTGGAGAATCAGGCAGTGTCTTTCTTTTCCACAGTAGTCAGCTGGCTTATTTCTTAGTGTTCCTGATTCCAACACTATTCAGATGCAGGTTTTGGGGGGAAGACTTTGCTAGCCACATTTTTTAAAAGACTATTTATTTGAGTGTGTGTGTTTGTGGGTGGGTGAGAGAGAGAGAGAGAGAGAGAGAGAGCCGGGGCAGGAGTGAGGGAGAAGCGGGAGTGAGGGAGAAGCAGACTCCCTGCTGAGCAGGGGAAGGGAAGCAGGGCTCCATCCCAGGACCCTGAGATCATGACCTGAGCCACTGCGGTGTCCCTGTATCCGCATTTTTAAATTTTTTAGTGGAAATTCTCTCTCAGTTTTTTCTCATTCTTCGTGCTGATTAACTGGTGGTAAAAATCTAGAGCTGTGACCATGTTTTAAAATTTTTTATTTATTTTGCTGTCTTCTTGACAGGGAATGGCTAAAGAAGAAGAGAAGAGGAAAACCTCGGTCAACGAAAATATGTGTACCAGTCCATCTCAGCCATTAAATATTGATAATTTTACATTACAGTCTTAGAACAACAAGGAATTACTGCTCCCATGTCAACCGGGCTGAAACAGAAACAAGTCTGGTTCCCTTCCCCTGTGGTTAGCACAGTGAGTCTGGACAAATAGGCAATTAAGTTCTTAAAATATGAATTCAAATGAGGCTGAGACTGGATGTGTTTTTGTATTGTTCTACAAGCAAAGACATTTAATTCACTGGGGTGGCTTCACTTCTGACTCTTCTTGACAAATGTGCATTCTACTCAATGTTCATACAAATTTTCAGCAAGTTCGGGAAAAAGATTGCTTGTTCATAAAATTAAAAAAACCTATTTTCTAACATCTCAGTATTGATACGGTAGAAAGCAGAGTCGTTCAGTGGAAAAGGTCAGAACGGCTTGATCAGATGTCAGTTGCACTCGTTAGCTATTAGTGAGATCTCACGAAGGTCACCTCATGCATTTGACCTGCAGGTAGCTCATCTCTAAAATATGACTGATGCTAATTCTTGATCAGCAGGGCTGTGAGGCTCAAATGAAAATGCGAATGGAAAAAAGGTGTTGAAGGGCTATAGAAACCTCCTTTGCCTTAGGATTTTAACACTAACTCCATTGAAGTTTTTATAGTATGATAGCGTCTGTTTGCATACTCCTGGCCACAAGTATTTTGGATGTAAACTTAAAAAAAAAAAATCAACCAGAGCATCAGTATGCTGCCTGCCAATAACCTATTTGTTCGAAATTCTATAGATATTTTTATCAACTAAAATACATGTAAACACATATATATGTAATTTTAACGTCATTTAGTTTTGTACATGTTGGATACACATATAATATTATATGCAAAATTGAATGAATTTAACTTTTATTATGTTTGAGGTTGTGTTCTCAGCCACCTACCTACTTTTCTATGTTCTTTCTTTTTTTTTTTTTAAGATTTTTTATTTATTCGACAGAGAGAAACACAGCGAAAGAGGGAACACAAGCAGAGGGGATGATAGTGGGAGAAGCAGGCTTCCTGCCGAGCAGGGAGCCCGATGCGGGGCTCGATCCAAGGGCCCCGGGATCATGACCTGAGCCGAAGGCAGACGCTTAACTACTGAGCCACCCAGGTGCCCCTCAATGTTCTTTCTTAAAAGTTGGTTTTCTGTAGCTTCTTCTGTAGCCTCCTCTCCCTTTTGTTCTCTTGTTCTATTCATTTTATATAGTCTATTGAATGGTCCCCATTATTTATGAAAAATAATTGGTTAAATGACCTTGCTATCTGGGTCTACTTCAGAAAACATGTTTCATACTTTCATTTTAATAAATGCAAAGTGGTGATGTTGGTGGAGGATTAAAAGATTCCATATTTCAAGCAAGTTCCATACAGGAGGTCGTTGGAGGTAGTTAACAAATGTCAAGGAGTCTGAGCATGAATTATTCAGGATTTTCCAAAAGGAAAAAAAATGGGTAAAATTTAGTCCTCATTTATACAAATAGTCCCTTTGATCGGAATAATTTTGATTACATTCTTTTAATTTCCTTGCTTCTCTTTGCTTACTGACTTCGTCTATATCTCCACACAGTTAACAAATTGGCTGATATTTCTGGCTATCTTCACAATCAATTATGCATTGATCAACTGATTGACCATGTAGCAATTTGATTTGGTTGTTAAGACAGCTGCAAATATTGGATTGACTCTCGTACAGTTGTTAATTCAGCTGCACAGACATGGTGTGGGGAAAATGCTTCTGGAATATGTATAAAATGCCTCACATTCTCAAATGGTCATTTATATGGTATGCCAGTGTCCAAAATGAAGTTTAAGTTAAATAATTCTTGTTTTCACAGATTGCACATTAAAAATAGAATTCCATATGGAGCATGATTTAAGGTGCTCACAGAATAAGAAAAGGTTTGCTTGGCATTCTTCTGTCCAAAACAGGTGGCCCCAACTGCTAGATTAACAATGAGGCATACTAGTAAAAATTGCTGCCTTTCAGTGCTGAAGAGGATGTTGACCCTTGCAATTACGTTGTTCTTATCCTGTGTTGATTTTGGTGGAATGAAGGTTCTATTCAATATCATTAATAATATATTTTTTTTTTCTTTTCTGACTTAGCACAATTTAAAATTAAGAGAAGTTAATTGTTATGAAATGGGAAACATGAAGCCTTAGTCTCTGCAAACAGAGACTGTATTGTCTATTTGTCAAAATGTTAACTATCTGGCCCTTTAAGAAAAAGTTGGCTGACCCTTGCCCGAGGTACCATCAGCCTCTAGTGAGAGCTCAAAGCTCTTTTCTACCCACACCAGTCACGCCTCTATTCCATCTAAGGTCTGAACACTTCAGATCAGGGATGACAGGAATTCCTCAGAGACAGCATGGCCCCAGCATCCCAGAGGAAGGAACTTTGGATGGGATGAGCAAAGGAGTTAAGATCTCTGGTATTTGCAAATGCTTTTGAATTTGTTGGGATTTGGGCTTCTCTCTTTTTATGTCTCTAACATACAGAGATCCAAAGTCTTCTCTCCTTTGAAAAACAATGTAATTTTTTACATTTTTGTAATGTCCATGGAAAACCCACTGGTAATCAGGAGGATGAAGTCTGTGGTCTAGGAGTACTTGAGGGGATGTGTGTGCTTGCTGTTCTAGGCCTTGAAATGATCTTTTTAGTCTATATCATACTGTTAATGTGGAAAGATACTAAACTTAGGTTGTGTGTTTAAGGAAAAAGAGCAAAAGTGAATATCCGACACATGTTCTTACAGGCCGGGGATTCACCAAGAGTTCTGTGACTCATCTGGGTTCCATTCTAGCTCACTGGAGTTTAGGATCCCATTCCACGTTTTGAGGTCAAACTCCAGTAACAAAATATGTGTGTTTATTAGTCTTTTCCAGTGGTCATTTCTGTCTGTATTATGGAAAACCCAGTGATCTTTCTGTTAAAAACTCAGAATTCTCAGCCAAATTTTCCCTCTCTTTACCAAACTAATGACATCATCATTATTATTGTTGTCATTGTTGGTATAGTTCCTACCCTCAAGTGATTCCTAGTCTGGTAATAAAAACATAAATGCAAACACCTAGCCATAATGAAATGTGGTAAGTGATGGACGGCTTCACCAGGGAAGGTAGCATTTCTCAGTGGTGTGATGGAGGTGGATCTTTCCAGCTCTAGGATTAAATATCCAGGAATCTCAACAGCTGGTTGTTAAACCTTTGGCAGCTTGAAATTGACCACGGCAGGAATATCAACACCATGGAAATAGGCAAATCAGGACTTTTTTTTTTTTTTTTTGCTCAGAGAGCAAATTTACCAAAAGAACATTGCGTTTGAGCTGGAAAAAGGAAGGAAGGGGTGAAGTTATTACAAACAGAGGGGACAGACATTACGATTAAGATATAATTCAGTAAAACATCAGTAATATTTGATGTTGGAAAAGATTTTTTTCTCTTCAATGCATGACTATTAATTCAGTTCTATTTATTAAAATATGAAAATCATAAATTTTCTAATTTTTTTATACACGTAATTTGCCACAGAGGAGGCAAGCAAAATTTTCTCACCACAATTATGTGATTCCTCCAGACCTGGCATTTTCCAAAAGATGTTTTCGTGTCTTCATTAGCCTGGATTGCTCTTCTCCTGGGTCCAGGCACTGCCGTTCTTTGACTCTAGAACCAAAGACTGATTGATTTGCACAGGTCTTCAGATGTTTCAGCCTAATGGTGATTAGCCTGGAAAGGATAGACTTAATAATTTTTTTCTTGAGAGGGAAGGCACCCCAGCCAGTGCTCCCCAATATGTACCTCTGATAGTTTTGGGGTTAGAAGCCTTAGAACAGATATATGGCCAGGCTCTGGCTGGCTTAGAAAATCATTCTTTGGCAGCTAGGAAAAAAGTCACATGTTTTTCTGATCTGTGTGATTTTTGTCCACAGAGTTCAGGTCAGACAAAGAGGGGTAAATCAAAGGCTTTTACTGCCCCCAATACGGACTCACCTATGTTACTCTGCATGTGAGGCTGTATCATACATGTGGAGCAAGACTTCTCAGCTGCTGTGCCATAGACATTTTGGGCCCAATAATTCATCACTGGTGGGGGCTGTCCAGTGCATGGTAGCATGTTCTGCAGTCTCCCTGGTCTCTAACCAGTAGGTACAACCAAGATGGGACAAACAAAAATGTCTCCAGAAGTTGCTAAACGTTCCTTGAGGAGCAAACCTGCCCTCCCTTCTTCTCATTGAGTATGACTCCTATAGTCTAAGAACATACTTCGAAATCTGTACTAAATGCTATGTATTTTATGAAGCTTTCTTCAAAATGGAGTGATGTTCTTTTGTCTGAATTTTTTTTGTACAATTGTAATTTTTTTCCTCTATTTTTATAATAAGCATTTAGCAGAATGTTAAATGGAATTGCATGTTTTTATTCGCTGATTAATCTGCCAAATATGCATAATATATGCCATAGTTTCTGCTGGGTCCTGGAACAACAAACTGAGCAAGACATTCTCTCTGCCAGCTCTTAACTTTTGGGACTTCAAGGATTGATGCAAATGACCGTATTTATCTTCTTACAATTTCTTGTTCTTTTAGCTTTCTTAATAACCATTTCTTCTGGTCCTCTTCCTACATTTTGCCTAAATGTAGGAATTATCAACACTTTTAAAATGTTAGTGTCATTTACAAATTTCCAATGAAAGGAGTACAGAATATGGTATTCCTTAATCTTACGTAATCCTGGAGCTCCATTTTCTCCAAAGAGTCTCATGAGATTATTAGTCCAAGTTACTGGCCTTGCAAAATACTCATCTACACATTTCTCTCTTAAGGATGGATAACAGTGATGTTTTTCAAAATAGTGTCTTCAGCCCTGATGTTTTACAGAGCCTTAGACCCAAATATACAGTTTCTTCTGAATATCTCCAAATTAAAGTCTCACAAATATCTCAGTTCAGAACTTCTCCCAAGGCATCTATGATCCCCAAAATAGAGAGTAAAATGTCTCTTTTTACTCTGTACCTTTCACACTATGCTGTCACAAGCTAAGCTCAGCGTAGGTTGGTCATTTATAATTCTCTCTCCCTTGGTATATTGTGAGAACCCATATGCAGGGCCCATGCCTCTTCTTCATTTTTTCCAGAATTGGGAACAGAATGGGTGCTCAGGAGATGTTTTCTTTAAAGTCACATTTTAAATGCAAGAACCCTGGAAAAAAGTAATACCCCTGGCATTTCTTAGAAAATGTTTTTTGCTTATTTCTCTACATACTTACATTGAGGTTCAGGGGTAGATTTGGTAGCTCTAGGCACCTAAGGTGAGATGCTCAAGATGCATAATAGCAAGTGAAAAAAGGACAGGGAGGTAGAGCACTTGCATTTGCAAAAACAAACTTCAACAATGTAATAATACTGGATAGTGCTAGCAGTATCTTCGAAAAACTTTTTAAGTCTCTTTTATTTTTATTTTTTGCTTTTTTGCCAGTCCTAAGAATTTTGCAGGTTGGCTTGGGTCCAGTGTGATGATTAAACATTTGTTTCTTAAAAAGGGAATTGATTCTTTTGTTTTGTGTTGCTCAATTCAAGATTAAATCATGAGGGGATTTGGAAGGATGTACCGAAGTCTCCCCTGGCTCTGTGAAAACAATATGTTACTACGTAATTATTCTTTTGTAATAGCTCAAGAAAGTAATAGTTCTTTTTTTCTTCTCTTTTCTTCTCCTTTTTTTAATTAAAACTCCATACAGTGCTTCCGATTAAATCCAAATCAGAGCAAACATTATGACTGGGTTTTGGGGAGCCCATCAAATCTTTCTGGCATTATTCTTTGCTGGTCCCAGAAATACCTTTTCTCTCTCTTTCCTTTGAAGATGGGAGACTTATGGGTACATTTATCTTTGTGTTCAAGTGCAGTGAAACAGAGATGAGGGAGAGAATCTGCCAAGTACTAGGAAGCAATATTAAACGAGCACCTTGAAGAAATTGCAAAGTAGTTTCTACTTTATCAGGATTTCTAGTTCCAGGTATCTTACTTTGGAACTTTTGTATTACTTTGATATCACTCATAAAATGTTCCATTTCTGAAACAGCTAGATCCACAGAAATCAGCAGCTTTTTTTTTTTTTTTTGGACAATGTATAGAAAGAAGACCCTAGAATACAATCTGTTGATCTTGAAAATAAATGGGTTGATTTTCTTTTCTCAACTATCAATACAGACTTGTTCTTTGCCAAGAAAAAATGAGTGCTAGTTTTCTGTTCTCCTCAGTCTTTGCGGAAAAAAAAAAATAAACCTCCAAGGATCAAACCTCATAGTGTTGATGCAATTACTTTATATTATTTGATCCCTTCTGTGTCTATGATTACCGTCATTCCAAGTTCAGATACTACAATCAATAAAATAGAAAAACTTCTTTTTTGTTTTATTGTTTTAGACACCCAAGGTCACTTGGCATTATAAGAGACATAATTTGGCCAAACTAGACCTATATGCACAATGTAATGAAGTACTTTATAATGCAGGTATCTAATAATGCTAAATGTACATTGAAACATAACTCAGTGGTTACATTTAAAGTAGATGGGATAATGATGGTGATTTATTTTCTTTTTCTTTTTCTTTTTCTCCCATTGCTTTCCCTCCCTCTTCTTGCCAAGGATGATGATTTATTAAGGCAAGTGGAGGGCTACAAAGAAAGGACTGATAATGTGATACTTTCACTTCAATAATCATCGTCTGTACTCTGAGGGTGAAGCCAAGGAGAGCACAAGACAGTACTTTGCTTAAGCTATATACGTGATAGGTATGTCTACATGGCACATGTTATTAATTAATTAGCTAATTAATTAACTTAAGATTTATTTATTTATTTGTTTTAGAGACAGAGAGAGTGCAGGGGCAGAGGGAGAGGGATAGAGAGAGAGAATCTCTAGCAGTCTCCCTGCTAATGGTGGAGGCTGAGGTGTGGCTCCATCTCAGCACCCTGAGATGATAACCGAGGCCTGAGATGAAAGCAATAGTCAGATGCTCAACAGACTGAGTCACCCAGGCACCCCTTGTACATGTTATTTAAAATAAATTAACTTATTCAATAGTTCTTTTTCACAAAAATAGATTTTAAACATTTGGCGAAGTTTTAGGAAAGTTAAAAGATAAAGTTTATGAGTTAATATACATAACGTTCTTAGAAAAGGACAAGATGCAAAGTAAGTAATCTCTTTGTATTTGCTATTACTGTATATAGAATATTTATCGTCAACTTAAGAATGTTAGTTAATATTAAATTAATATTAAGCATGTATTATGTGTAATACATACATACACACACATGCAATATAAGATTCACAAATACAGTAGACATAGTACATTTCTTTACCATTGTACTCAATGTAAAGAAAAGCTTTCTTTACCATTGTACTTAATGGTAAAGAAAGGCACTAAAAAGAAAATTAAGACTATAAAGCAGAATGGTGAGTGCTGGGTGACATTAGGAGTTCAGAAAATGGAAGTCTTTGTGGCCCCAAGCAAGATACAGGTTTATTGACTATATGGAGGAAGATTGGAAGAGGTAGTAAACATTTCAAGAAGGTAGAGAAAAAAAGAATGGAGATAGGCCTGCATGAAATATTTATAGTCTGGCTGTCTTGGATGCCAGGCTAAGAAGATGAGATTAGAAAGAAATGTCAGAATCACAAGTCTGGACTTGGCTCCATTTAGTCATTGGAATTTTCTGAGTCATGATAAGCCTGGTTGATATTTGTGTTTTAGAAGGCTAATGTGGCAGTCATGTATAGAGAGGGATGTTGTGGGAAAGAAATAGGAGGTTAATAAAATAACTAACTGGTAAGTAGGAAAACAGGTAGCAGTGGAAATGGGTGGAAAAAAAGCTGAATGCAATGGATAGTCCTGAAGAAGAATCATTACGCTTTATTGTTTTTATACAATGTTATCATTTGCATACTTTGCATGTTGGACTAAATTCCTTTGCTTATAAAGAAATGATATCAGAATTTTTAGGGATTATGGTCAATTTATCATAAATACTAACTTTGTTTCTATGGCTAAAATAATTAACTAAATAACTGTAAATGAAAGAGATGACCATTTTAAAGTATTTATAATTTAGTGACTATCTTGAAAGCTGGTGCTAAAACTTGGGGTATTGATCAGGCTTACTGTAATTCAGTTATTGGCTTTAAAGTTTAATTATGTGAATTTGGACAAGTTATTTAATTCTCTGAACCATTTTTTTCTTATCCTAAAATGCTGAATAATAAAACCACCTTCATTGGTTGGATGAAATAATATATTGAAAATGCTCAAACATACCTGCAGCATGTAATAATCATACAGCACATGTTAAGTACAGTTAATGTCGGGAAACTAAGAGTAAAAAAGTGGAAAGTCTACTTCTCATTGTAGTCTATCACTGGGCCAGGTACACTGTACACTTAATTTTTCTAGCTTTAAGAATTTTACAATCTTTTTTCCCTACCACCTCACTGATCTCTCCCTTAACCTCGTTTACCTGTTTCTTTTCTTCTCTTTGGCCTCTTTCTGTTGGTATAATCCAGAAATCAGGTCTTGGATTTCTCTGTATCTCATACTTTCCGTTGGTAATCTCAGCCAGTCTTGTGACTTTAAATATCGCTTATGTGCTAATAACTTCTGTGGTAGTTTTAAAGATGTGTTCTCAGATTCTTTGATATTCCTCCTTCCAAACAACTGAGCTTACTTCCACTTCTCTGAGTATGGAGTGTGGACTGGACATAGTGGTCCTTTTCTAAGGGGTGGAATATGACTAAGTAATGGAATGTCACTTTTGAGATCAGGGCTTCCATTCTGGGTTCTCTCTTTCATCAAGTGCTCTGTGTGGAGACATGTCCTGAGAAGCCCTTATGGAGAGGTCCGTATAATGAGGAACTAAAACCTCTTGCCAACAGCCACATGGATGAACTTGGAAGCAGATCCTCCTCCTTTCAAGACCTACCAAGTCTTGAAAGACTACAGCCCTGGCTACAGCTTGATTACAACTTTATGGGAAACTCTGGGCAGGAACCACTCAGCTCAGCCACATCTGGATCTCTAACATTCGGAAAATCCTTGAGATATATATTTTTTTCCCTTTAAGACACTAAGTTTAGGGATAATTTATTACACAACAATAGGTGACTGACTAATCCATGACTTTATATATCTGATCAGACCTCTCTGAACTCCCGACTTATATATATATCCAACTGCCTACTTTCTACCTCTACCCAGATGTTTACTGGACATCTTGACTTCAACATATTTAAAGTTAAACTTATATTCTTTGCTCTCCTCCCCCCAAGGCCACAGCATAACTTTCCCATGCTAGTTGATAGAAATTGCTAAGTTACTAAATCCTCAAGAAATCTTTGACTTCTACGTTCTATGCATTCCCCCAATCTATGAGGAGATTCCTTTGGCTCTATGTAAAAACTACATCCTGGTTTGACCCCCCACCACCTCACCACCACTCTGCTACAAGTCAACCTCATTTCTTTCCTGGATCATTGCAAGAAACTCCTGATTGTCTTTCAGCTTTTACCCTTGTCCCCCTGCCCCACTATATATTCTCAACACAGGAGACAGAATTATCCTTTAAAACTAGGTCCTTATTCTTTAAAAATTTTAGTCAAATTTCCAGTTCTATTAATGGTGGAGTTGCTTGTATTAGACTAACCTTTCAGCAGGCAGCAATTTTGAACATCAGACAAAATATTTTTTAAACAGCTCTCTGAAGGTTCTAGAAAATTATACAAAGTAGGCAGACACTGAGAGGGATTTGACATTTAAAAGAAGGGTACCATACCAGGTACCAGTCATGTTTATGAGGCTTTTTCTCCCCCCTGAGGATAATATGTAATTAATATGGGGTACAGTTGAATGACACTAAGCAGAAGTCAGTCTTACTGACTTGTAATTTCAGAGAACAGAGTTAGGAGGTATCAGAAAGACTAGAAGTTAGGAGGAGAACCCCTGGAGAAGGAGACACTCATGCACAACCCCTTCAAACCTGTGGCTTATTCCCTAAAATTCATGTACAGGGAGTATATACTAAAAAGTCCGGAAGAAGTCAACAACTTGATGTTCGAAAACACTAAGCATAGCTTACAGTGGTTGACCTATACTGGGAAGACAGAGTTTGGAGTTTCTTGCCGAGTAAAAAGTAAACCACCTTTGGCTTTCCAACGGAACCTATGAGATTCTTCATAATAGATGCAAATACCGTGTTCTTTGATTTGCTCAAATGCTAGCACAGATGTGTGTGTGCGCTCTCTCTCTGTCTTTGTCTCTGTCTCTCCATATATTGTCTCAGCAAAGTACAAAATCAAAACTTTAAAAATTCAGTGTGATCAGCCAGTAACTTAACTGGCTGTTAAGGAAAAAAAAGTCATTCCTTCTCATAGGAAGATAACAGAATCCAGAGTCTCTATGCGCGATACCAAGTGTGCAATAAAAATTTATTACATATAGCAAAATGTGAGCTACTCTTAAAAATGAAACCAGTCAATATCAATAGACCATGAAAATTAGTGGACAATTAATAGTCAAGGACATTAAAGTATCTATCACAAGGAATTAATTTACAAGATGGCCATAAAGACAGTGAACAGATGGGAAATACCAGCAGAGAAATGGAAACTATAAAAAACCAAATACAAATTCTTGAAATGAAAACTTTAGCATCTAAAAAAAGTTCTGTGAATAGATTTAGCAGATTAGAGTTAGCATAAAAAGTTGTGGCAGGCAGAAGAATGCTTCCCTAATGGCTAAAATTAATAAGACAGGAAATGACAGATGTTGGC